>CM034534.1:22512942-22594549 GCA_020002185.1 Paraescarpia echinospica | reverse complement strand
GGAGAGAAGACGGCAAGAGGAAAAGACAACAACCAGACATATGCAAACCGGAGGAGCTACTCCGAGGCAGTGATTGAGGGGGCAAGGAGAAAAGAGAGAGTGTTTGTGGGCGATTCAATTCTGAGAAAAACAGACAAGACTATATGCGAGGGGAAGGACGTTGTTGTATGTCTACCGGGGGCTATGATAGATCATGTGACCGAAAATGTAGAGAAGGTATTGGGGCATGGCAAGGGAGGGTCTATACTAGTACACGTTGGGACAAATAATGCAGACAAGGAGGGAACAACTGGTATAGTTCAGAAGTAGATACATCTAGTGAGGAAACTAAAGAAGACAAGAGTGGAACAGGTTATTCTCTCAGGAATTTTGCCAGTAATGGGAGGAAGGGGGGCAAGATACAGAAACTGTAAGAGGATGGCGATCAACGCACTAGTTGAGCAGATGTGTGAGGAAGAGGGCGTGGGATTCATAGATTTATGGGGGTACTTTGTTGGGAGAGAAGATATGTACATGAGAGATGGCCTCCATCTAAGTGGAAAGGGAGCAGCAGTATTCTCAGAGAATCTGCTGCGATCTGTTGACAGTGGGACAGGTTGCATCTATTTAAACTAAATTCGCAGGGGGGACTCGCAGATAAACTGAAACTGTAGTTTGTTCTGAAGCTGGGTATAAATGTGTTTGTTTAAATGCTAGGAGTATAGTAAACAAAAGAAATGAACTAAACATTATGGTAGAAGATATTGACCCTCACATAATAGGTATAACCGAATCATGGGCAACCACCGATATATCAGATGCCGAATTGGGACTGACAGGATATGTAATGTTTAGGAAAGATAGAATAGGAAGAAGGGGAGGTGGAGTTATTTTATATATTAAAGAATCTATCCAGGCTTATGAAATAAAATTAGACAGAGAAGCAGATTGCTAAGAAGCTGTTTGGTGTAACATAGTTACAGGAAACTCAACGTTAACGGTTGGATTAGTTTATCGAAGTCCAAACATAAGCATAGAAGAGAATGAAAAAATACAAAACGCTATAAGGGAAGTGAGCAAACGGGACTGTGTTATTATGGGGGATTTTAACCATGGGCATATAAAATGGAAATCTCTACAGAGTATGGGTAGTGAGGACCACAAGTTTTTAGTTTTAGTACAAGATAGTTTCCTTCCTCAACATGTGCTAGAACCAACCAGGGGAGAGAATGTGTTAGACTTAGTTTTGTCCTCACAGAATGAATTAGTTGACAATGTTAAATTATGTGAGCCTCTGGGAAGTAGTGATCACTACCAGATACATTTTACCATCAAAGTAAAATCAGAAAGAAATAATAAAAAGCAGTTCAGGAGAAATTTCCACAAAGGAAGATATAAGGAAATGAGGAAATATTTAGCGAAGATAGACTGGAATAATACACTGAAGAATAATACAGCAACAGAATGCTGGAATATCTTAAAGAATGAAATAGAGTGCATCGTAGATAAATTTGTTCCCTTCAAAAAACAAGGGAAACGGACCAGAAAGAAATACTTATCGAAAGAAGTCATTAGAAAAATTAAGTATAAACAAATGATGTGGAAGTCATATAGACGTACTGGCAATGACGAAGACTACAACATAGTTCAGTGTTTACCAGAGAAGACACTAGTTTACTGCTAGTACCAGAGGCTAAGTTCAAGGGGGCAGAATCAGACTATTTAAGACAGTTAATTGTAACCCCAGAAATGGTAGCTAAGAAAATTAGGGCTATGAAGGAAAATAAATCACCTGGAGTGGATGGTATTCCACCCAAACTACTAGTGGAAATTGTAGAACAAATTAGCATACCGCTTGCAACAGTTTTCAACTTGTCATTAGAAGAGGGAGTGGTTCCTTTAGAATGGAAAGAAGCAAACATTATACCGTTATTTAAAAAAGGTTCGAGAAACAAGTCAAATAATTATAGACCAGTTAGTTTAACATCGGTGATTTGTAAATTATTAGAAAGACTAATTAAAGATCACATGGTGGATTTTCTTGTTAAACATAACTTAATAAACCCATCTCAACATGGGTTTCTAAAAGCGAGGTCATGCTTAACAAATATGTTTTGTTTTTTGGAAGATATTACTAAGTGGGTAGATGATGGATCACCAGTAGATATCATCTACTTAGATTTTCAAAAAGCTTTCGACAAAGTGCCACATCAGAGATTACTGCTTAAACTAAAAGCCCATGGCATAGGAAATGGTATAATTAATTGGATAGAAAAATGGCTGATTGACAGAAGACAACGGGTATTTGTTGATGGGGAGGCTTCAAACTGGAAATCAGTTTTGAGTGGGGTTCCACAGGGATCAGTACTGGGACCTATATTATTCTTAATATATATAAACGATTTGGACGATGATATAGCTAGCAAGGTGTTGAAATTTGCAGATGATACAAAAGTGTTTAGAAGGATTGAAAGTGATGGTGATAGACAGCATTTACAAGATGATCTTGACATGTTGATCAAATGGTCTGAAAAGTGGCAAATGTTGTTCAATTTTGGGAAATGTAAATGCCTCCACACAGGACATGGGAACGAATATGTAGAATATACAATGGGGGGAACTGTACTAAGTACTACTGTAAAAGAAAAAGACTTAGGGCTGACAATTAGTGCTGACATGAAGGTTTCAGAGCAGTGTGGAATTGCAGCTTCAAAGGGAAATCAAATCCTTGGATTGATTAGGCGAAATATAGCATATAAAGAAAAAGAACTAATAATACCGCTGTACAAAACAATAGTTAGGCCTCATTTAGAATATTGTATACAAGCGTGGAGGCCATACCGCAAGAAGGACATAGATATGCTAGAAAGAGTACATAGGAGAGCGACTAAAATGATATCAAAAGTGAGGGATCTTAGTTATGAAAAACGCCTAAAAGAATGTGGTTTAACAACACTAGAGACCAGGAGATTGAGAGGAGATCAGATAGAAGTGTTTAAAATATTGAATGGTTATGAAAATATTGATAGAAATATGTTTTTTCCAGTTAAGAAAGATAGAAAGACTAGAGGACATGAAGTTACATTAGTAAAGGAGCAGTGTAGATTAGACGTGAGAAAGTTCTTATTTTCACAAAGGACTGTGAATGAATGGAACAGATTATCTGATGAATGTGTGGGTGCTAGTAGTGTGAATATGTTTAAAAATAAAATCGACACATACCTCAGAAGGGCTGGATATATGTAAATAAAAGGGTTGGACTCTCGATAAGCCAAAGGGCTTCCTTGTCCACCTGCCATCTAGAGTTAATTCTCTGGATGGCAATCTTGTTAAATCTTGTTAAATCTCATGGCTTCGACCATGACGATTATATACTAACCAGCTATTTACTTTAATGAACGCTACCAAAGAGACCATTGGGTGTTAATTACCTCTCGTTGTAAATGTGTGGGTTTTCAGAAAGTGTCTAATAATTCTTACGTATCCACTTCAAAAAATATCTTATGTGAATATGGATTACCAGAACAAAGTTACCTAGACCACCGATGCATTTACGTTGACTTCAAATACAGTTCGCATAAACATGTGCCGCCGTATTGGTTCAGTACTGACTCGCCGGGATATTGAAGATGCACTTTGAGAATACTATAATTGAGTATCATGATTTGGGAACGACCTGCAAGTTCCCCTTATCAAGATGTGTGTGTGTTTTATTTTTTATGCTGTCATCGGTTTCCTTTTCGCGGAGTCTGCACTTTCCAGATCCACACACTAATACACACACACACACACACACACACACACACACACACACACACACACACACACACACACACACACACACACACACACACACACACACACACACGCACGCATACACAAAAACACACACTCAAGCAAGCACGCACGCGCGCACACTCACACACACACACAGGTAACGCAGTGAGAGAAACGTCCATGTGTAAGCATATATACATCTTTAAAAAATCACTCCCAATACGGCAATAACGTTTTATACCCATGCGGACGGAAAGTCATTGTTTTCTAGTAGACATTTTCGAAATTCAAATTAACCGAATGAAAGAAATATGAACGTGCAGGCGAAAACGAGTCGACATAACCGAAGCTGCGACTGAAGAGAATTGGATTTATGCTGATTATCGTTTACTATGTGAGATACAAAGATAGCCGGTACCGAGGAAAAAGAGTCAACTTATGCGAAAATCGACGTTACAGAGTTCGAGTTATGTGAAGTGCACAGTACTTGTTGTAATGTTGCTGTCACGGGTAGCAATTCACTGTCTAATTTTATTTGTTTTATTCTTTATGCACGTAAGGTCATAACTATATATTCAGAACACTTAGCAAATGCACACGAATGACACAATCACATATGTAATAATCAATACGAATTGCACACACACACGCACGCAAGCACACACACACGCGCACGCACGCACACACACACACACGCACACACACACTTACCCAGAAAGCATCGTACTGCGAGTTATTTCCGCAGAATACCGGCCAGTAAATATCACCAGCCATCCGTACTGATATACAATCTGTGTTACACTGTCATCAATTTGAAGTTACGTTTAGGTACTGACCATCCTGACTCTCATTACTTTAAGTAGAACCACAGTTCAGTGTGCGTCATATATGTGAAAAGTCCACTTACTACCAGTAGGACTAACTGTTGGCTTTAGCTACGCAATGTTTGAATTGTAATTGCCTAATCAAACATCGCTGATGGAACCGACCAGCACGTAACAACAACTACGTATGCATAGTGTATTTGATTGACAACTAACTATCACCTCTTGATAGTCATCCGAACCATTAAAGGTATACTAGAATAATCCCACTCATATTATCATCGCATGCGGACAACATTATCACTGAAGTACATGTTGTCTTATTAACAAGAATAAACCCACCAGCACAAACGACTGTTATGCCAGAATTATTTATAACGAAAGAAATACTTTTAACATGCCTTTATATGCTATAAGAAAGCTTTCGACAGGTTATGGAACGTAACTTTCCTGGGAACAGCTATAACACATGCATCAGCCGTAAACGTGTTCATGTTACAGTTAAAAAAAAAACTGGCCCATTGTCGTGACGCGCATATATCTACTTATCGATGACGTAATTTACTGTTCTGCGCGCTTTTCATGAATCGGTAACGTACATTTCACGCTATCAAATGACTAATTAAAGATTGCCATATTTTCAAAAACATAGTCACCACAAGACGTTACTGACATCACCGGTACATAGGTATTTGTTTAATGTAATAATTTTCAGAAGTGTTCGTAAGTATGTTAATGATTAAGGTGTTCTGTACATACAAATATTTTAAAGAATCCGATTCTATTGTGGCAGACAAATTAGAAATTGCAAATAAATTCAATACATTATTTACCAATATAGGTAGTAATCTGGCTAATGATATTAAATACAAAGGCATTCATGATCATTCATATTATCTAAATAAAATAGTAAACTGTAATTTTACATTTAAATATGTTGAAGAAGATACCATAAAGAGAACAATAATTAATCTACCCAACAAAAATAGCGGTGGATGTGATGGTCTCTCTACCAAACTGCTAAAAATGCTCGAACCTGCACTAACCAAATCTTTAACTTTATTAACAAATCAAGTATTAACCACAGGAATATTTCCTGATAAACTAAAAATTGCTAAGGTAATTCCCATTTATAAAAAAGGTGAGCCAGCAGTATTCCATAATTATAGACCCATATCTCTTCTACCAGCTATTTCAAAAGTACTTGAAAAAAATTTTTGGGACCAATTATCATCTTATTTAAAAGATTCTAAGCTTTTTTTTGACCATCAGTATGGATTCCGACCTAAACATTCAACTGAATACGCAGCACTAGAATTAATAGATATAATAATAACCAAACTGGATAAGGATGAAATACCCATTAATATTTACTTAGATCTTTCCAAAGCCTTTGATACCATTGACCATTTTATTTTAATTGACAAATCGAAATATTATGGTATACATGGAACACATCTGAACTTATTCAGCAGTTACCTAATAAATCGTAAACAATATACGGAAATTGACAATATAAAATCAAATATGTTATCAATAACAACAGGTGTACCACAAGGTTCAATCTTAGGACCCCTGTTATTCATCATATATATCAATGATTTTGCAAAAGCCAGTAAAATGTTTAATTTCATAATTTATGCTGACGATACAACTCTATCAAGTACACTAAACACTTTCAGCGATAACATACATGACGAAAATTTAGAATCCTTAATAAATGAAGAACTTTTAAAAATAAATGAATGGCTCAAAATAAATAAATTATCGCTAAACATAGCAAAATCGAAATACATTATATTTCAAAAGGCAAAGAAAAATATACAGACACTTACTCTGAAGATAGACAATGTAAATATTGAACAAGTCAAAGAATTTAATTTTTTGGGTTTAATTATAGATACAAATCTAAACTGGAAAAAGCACACTGAAAAAATATCAAATGCTTGTTCTAAAAAAAATTGGCATTTTAAATAAATTGAAACATGTGTTACCTCTTCATATTAAAATAATATTATATAATTCTTTAATAGTACCTCACATTAATTATTGCATCATGGTTTGGGGCTTTCAATCAAATAGAATAATAAAACTTAAAAAAAAGCCCTGATAATTATTACCTTAAGTAATTATACTTCCCACACAGAACCACTTCACAAAAAACTCAACTTGTTAAAAGTAGATGACATTCTTAAATTACAACAATTAAAATTTTACTATAAATATTTACACAATGACTTACCAGTTTATTTACAAAACTGGAGGATAATGTTTAACTATTAGGTACATAATTACGATACAAGAGTTAAAACTAAAATATACACTTATAAAATTAAACATGAATTTGCTAAGAAATGCCTTAGGCATAATTTACCACTTTTACTAAATAACATTCCTGATATTGTCAAAGAAAAGCTTAGTACACACAGTTCACAAGGATTTGCCAAGTATGTTAAACTTTATATTTTACAAAACTATCAAGTAACATGCACCAGGCAAAATTGCTATATATGTATGCAAAATTAAGAACCGACAACCACCTGTCAACTTGATATAGCACAAAACAGTGCCTAAACGACTAACTCAATAAGCATGTAAGATTGCTCACACTACACACATGCAACATATTATTGTTTTTTTTTCTTTCTTCTTCTTATTCTGGAAGAATTTGATTAGGTGATGTATTGATTCAGTTAAAGTTTTATTACAAAAGTTGGCTCCTCGATAGCGACTACCATAGTCTTAGAGGAGTCTCCTGACCCTACTTTTTGTTATTTATCATACATTATGCAATGTTTACTATAAGGTTATATATTTGTATTATTTAATTTTTTTGACATGGATGTATTGTATGAATTATTTGAAATGTCTGGGTCAAATAAAACAAATTCGTCTTCTTCTTCTGTAGATTGTGTTCGTTTGATATTCATCCCAATTTTATTTGCGCATAGACTGTGATGCTTTGTAAACGGTTGTGTTGCAAGACAATTGCGTTGGTTGAATTATCTCCCAACATGAAGAACATGTCCACATAAATGATCCTTGTTTTTCAAGAGTAACGGTAGTTTGTTGTTTTAATAATAATAACAATATAATTTTTTTGTAACTAAAATCCAATGTAAAATTACGTTCATTAGTGTATACAATAATCGTACAAAATGCTAAAACAAATAATCATCATAATAATATAAACCAAATAGATAAATAAGTATAATGAAGATTTTGTCATACTGACATACGAATTTGTAACGTTGGTAGTTAAATTTGGAACTATGGGAAAATGCATTCAAATAAGTATAATATAACACTGGATAATCAACAGTAATAAATAAATAATGTAATGCATAACAATAATGATAATAATATAATATTAGTAGTCAAATTAAAATAATAAAATATGTCGTGATGATATAACTCTCTTACGCGTACGTCCATGTCGTATGATGACTAAATAATAGAAGCGAGTTTTAGGTAATGCGTCTTAAAATTAACTATAACATTGTATCAGACGTAGATCATCCGGTAGCGCATTCCACATGGTCGGTCCTGAGCGAGTTTACGAGGTATTGCCGTTCTTACTCTCCGTTGCTTCCTATCACGCAATGAGCCATTACTCCGTTCTGCCTAGTATATACTTGATGACAACATCCCACGCAGGGGATACATGTGTAACATTTAGAGGACTCTGAATTCTTCAGAAACATGCTAGAAAACTTTACGGAGTAATTATCCAGATACAGAACTGTTTTTCTCCGTATTCCTGCATCATTGATGATTTCCCTTATCCGCTCGATTCGGTTTCTCCTCCACTTACCACGTGGCCAGGCAGTAAACGTGATTTAATAAATCGAATAAAGGTAATTTTAGTAATGATATAACATATGTTTTAACACGGTATGTGGTTTTGTTGCAGGTCCATTTGCAGATAGTATTCTTGACAAGATGACAAAAGGAAGTACTATATTGTTGATGGTGTTGGTGTGTGCGTTACTCGTTGAGGTAATGCTTAAATGCTGAATTACGTCGTTGCTATGATTGTATGACAAACACATACCACATTTCTTACTGCATATCATTCAGATTGGGTGGGTATCTACCATATTGTATACTGTCAACGTTGTTCAAAATGGGTCATACATACAATACATACTTTTCAGGTAGTGCGTCATTATTAGTCACGGGATTAGTAACATGATTTTGTTGGCCTGTAGACATAACATTACTGGATGGATGACTACCAGTCCGTTTTGCTAGTATGTCAGTAGCTGGATTGCACCCACGTTCTGACTACACCCACGTTTGCACGTTTGTCTGAGGAAGCACATTATAGTGACGATATAAACAGTATTAATAAGACCATCAGCACGCAGGAAATGTCCAACATTCTTAAATGATTCTTTTTGGTCCGAGCAAACCTACTGACGTGTGTTCATATAGCAGGATTGTTAAAATTTATTCAATTACTATAATGTTATCAGGATTGTTCATAGCAGAAGTATCAAAATTATCTACATGCGATCCTCTGAGGGCTGCCAAAGAACAGAGTAGTATTCGAAGAAACAACGGTTGACTCCCCATCAAATCCATTTGCAAATGTGTGTCACGTTATTAACGGTATAACTTATCTAAATATCTTGACTATCCGCCACGCAATACCATATCCCTGTTACTATGGCAACACAGAACTGATTATGCTTAAAGTTGGTGTAGCATGTTTTTTCTAAAAATTTACAGTGAATATCCAAGCTTGTCACAGATCGTGTTTGTTTATCATAATCTCCATCATTATGTTTTCTTCGTCATCATCATTGTCTTCGATTTTGTTATTGCCATCATTCCTAATGTAAGGCCATATTGGAATACATGCCCTTTTTCAGCAGAGTTTGATTTATAGTAACAACATTCAATAATTGGTTAGTTGAATGCTGTTTCAACAATACTAGTATGCCCATTCAGCAGACCAGCGGCTGGCTCTTCGGATGGTTCAGAAAGTCAAGATGGAGACAGCCGAAAGACTATGTACTCATAGCGTAAGTTGCATCCAATGTATTGTTGGTGATTAATTGATCGGCGATTCTTAATCGAACACTATCTATGAATATATAACAATATATTTCATTAATAATTGTTCTGCTGCCCGGTGTCACAATTGAGTTCACCCCCTCATATTTTATCCGTAATGTGCGATGTTTCTTATACGATCAAAAGTAAGATCAATTAGGTAAAGTTTAATATAGATGCGTTTTGCATCAGGAAACTTATACATTACTTATTTCTCGAGGATACTCGATCCACTTTCTACGTTGTGAATGGACCAACGTTCTACCAGAAAATGTATTGAACATGTAGTCTGTTGACATTACTAGTGACAGCACACCACGTTTGCAATTTGTGTTGTGATCAACAAATACCGCCGACAGGTCTATCATACCCCAGGAAGGAGACCAGATTGATAATATAAACTCATTCAAACACAGGTACCGAAAGCTGTTAAGTATTGGTACTCACATTGGTGGCTGTGGCATGCGCCGTAGCTCTGGAAAGATGGACGAATCAAAGGTGAAACGCATGCAGTCCAATTGTACCCCATGTGGCCTGCAATTGCCCCCTTTGGGGCTCCCCAAAATCGATCAAATGAACCACCCCTTCAGGCTCACCCAAACCTCCAACGGTTCCTACATTAATAATGGACAACTCCAGCTTTGCTTTGTGTGTAATTTAATTGGCACTTGATTTACCGGGGGAGAGAACTAACCGCCTGAATCCCTGAGATATTCCTTCGCCCATTTGCCGCCCTCCGTCCATGCGCCAATGCATTCAATACCGAACTTTGTTTCCCCAGGTGTTACTGGAAGGACAGTCATTGCCCGTTTTTCGAATGCACAGGTAATAAAGCAAAGTGCAACTTCAAGACCTGCTCGTGCAGTTACCCTTAGAACTACCGATACGTCGAAGGTGTGTGCCCATGTCAAACGTTTCAGTTATTAAATGAGAAAGTCCAAATTCCTCTATGATTTCCAAAATATCGTTTTGCGAGCAAAATGTGTTTTGATGCTCAAGTGCCAAGTTCCTAATAATTACTTGTTATAAAGGTTATTATGATAAGTTTGTGTTGCTCTCTTCTTGTTTCCTTATCTGTCAGGGCGAAACTGGCCTAGTAGTTTATTAGGTTAATCAGCGGGGATGCTGGCGTCCCTCAAAGGAATCCCATGTTAAAAGATAGGGAAAAATATACATTTTCCTTCAGAAATTGTAAAATGGTTTTCGAGACTTCGAGAAGAAGCGGCGCGCTTTGGAGCCCATGTTAAAAGATAGGAGCTAAACCCTAAGTTAGAACATAGGAAGTTTCCCCGTGTTAAAAGATAGGGATTTCCTTCGGGGCGCGCCCATGTTAAAAGATAGGAAATAGTTTCTCCATGTTAAACGACAGGGATATTTCCCCATGTAAATGTTATTTATCGTAACGGTATACGACCACTTTTAGAGTTTGACGTACCAATTTAGCCCTACAAATTCCATATTAAAAGATAATTTTGCTCATGTTAGAAGACAGGCTGCTTTAAAATAAAATATACCGAACACCATTTGAATATGTCACACACGAGATTGCTTGGCTCGCACGCCGAAGCTCCGACAAGCGACCGAGCCCTTATTTGGTTGACGATGACGTGTCTAAAATGTGGTGTTAAAAAGGCGTAATTTATAATAACAGGATTATAAATTCAGCGGAGGACTTTTTATCTGAAGTAATGTATATGAAATGTAGACTACATATAGCACGATATCATAGCAGAACCTATAGCCTCGAACAGAGCGACCATCTTGGAATTAGACCTTTGGTATCATTTCCGTACGGTACTGCCTAAATTCATGTCTCTTAGTTCGACGAATAGCGCCACCTGGCGAAATATTTATGAACTACACACGAGTACTGCCTAAATTCGTGTCTCTTAGTTTTGACCAATAGCGCCACCTGGCGGAAATCTGATGAACTGAACATCTAGACCAAAGTTCAGTGCTACCTAAATTCGTGCTTCTTAGTTTGACAAATAGCGCCACCTGGCGGAATTTTGATGAACTACATATATGAGTACTGTCTAAATGTGTGCTTCTTCGGTAAAGAACCTTTCAAGCCTAAATCTATCGTAAAACTCATAACCTGGCATAATGTTTAGGTACGCGTAGTAAATGAGTGAATCTGACGGCTATATGCTTACGTATACGTAGCAAATTAGTGAAACTGTTACCAATATGCTTAGGTATGCGTAGTAAAAACTTGCAGTAGTTAGGTTAGCCATCATGCTGAACTAGCGCGTATGTATGTAATCCTATCAGTAACGTCATTAAATAAATACGCATGGTAATTAGGTCGTAATCATAGTGATTTGGTTAGCCATCATTTTGAACATGCGCGTAAGTATGCAATTTCGATCACTGTCGTCATTACAACGACTCACAAATATTGAACTACAACATACAACTCCTGACCTACAACACATAAACATCAACCTACAACACATAAACATCAACCTACAATGCGTAAACAGTGCTAAACTCTGACCTACAACACAAAAACACCCACCGACAAGGTAAAAACATTGACCTACAACACACAAACACAGACCAACAACAGCAAAAAACATTGCTAAACTCTGATCTACAACACAAAAACACCGACTAAAAACAGGACAACAGTGCTAAATATTGACCTACAACACACAAACACCGACATACATCATACAAGAAACGACTTACAACACACAAACACCCACTCACAACGCGCAAACACTGACATACAATAAAAAAACTGACCTACAACACGTAAACAGTGCTAAACACAGATATAAAACACAAAAGCACTGAACTACACTGCACAACCACTGAAAAACAATTTACAAACACTGACATTGACCTTCAACATACAAACACTAACCTACAACACACAAACATTGACCTTCAACACACAAACACTAACCTACAACACAAAAACATTGACCTTCAACACACAAACATAAACCTTCAACACATAAACATACCTATAAACATACTTTTAAACTTACAACATTGCAAACTTTCACTGACAAACTTGCAAATAAACCTTCAAACAAACTTTTAAACTTACAACTTTGCAAAGTTTCACTGGCAAACGGGCAATCAAACGTTCTTTCGACAGTGCAACTGACCAAATTCCACTGTTTCGACAGTCCAACTCAGCGAATATCACACTTTCAACAGTTCAACTCAGCGTATTCCACTCTTTCAACAGTGCAACTCACCACATTCCACTGTTTCGACAGTGCAACTCAGCGAATTTCACACTTACGACAGTTCAACTCAACGTATTCCACCCTTTCGACGGTGCAACTCACCAAATTTCACTCTTTCGAAATTTCAGCTAAGACCAACAAGTTGCACGAATTAAACTTAGACCAACTAGTGGGACAAAAGAAGCACTAAACTTAAACCAACACGTTGGACGAACCAAACTATAGACAGGAGTTGCACAAACGAAACACTAAACTTTGCCCAACAGGTTCCACGAACTGAACTTAGACCAACTAGTATGACAAACGAAAAACTAAACTTAGACCAATTTCTGGAAAATTCAGGCAAACAACCAAGATACGCAGGCAAATTCAGGCAAATTCAGGCAAATTCAGGCAATCGATCAAGATACACAGGTAATTTCAGGCAAATTCAGGCAATCGATCAAGATACACAGGCAATTTAAGGAAAATTCCACCACAATGGACAGGTTCATCTGCCAATTTCAGGCAAATTCAGGCAATCGACCAAGATACACAGGCAATTTCAGGAAAATTCCACCACAATGGACAGGTTCACCTGGCAATTTCAGGAAAATTCAGGCAACCGACCAAGATACACAAGCAATTTCAGGAAAATTCAGGCAATCGATCAAGATACACAGGCAATTTCATGCAAATTCGGGACCAACACGTTGCACGAACCAAACTATATACACGTGTTGCACAAACGAAACACTAAACTTAGCCCAACAAGTTGCACGAATTGAACTTAGACCAACTAGTTGGACAAACGAAACACTAAACTTAGACCAACACGTTGCACGAACCAAACTTAGTTAATCGAATTGGACAAACGAAACACTAAACTTAGACCAGTTGCACTAATCAAACTTAGACCAACACGTTGCACGAATCAAACTTAGAACAACTAGTTCTACAAACGAAACACTAAACTTAGATCAACCAAACTTAGTCCAACGAGTTGCACAAACGAAACACTTGCATAAGCAATCAGATCGAACGTACATCACGTGACTTCCCTTAATATAAAAACTGTGCGCGTTCTTTAGACAGGCGACATCCGGCGCCATCCAACGGATACCAATGTAACTAGTCAGACTACCGGCCATGATAGATCTCTATTCTTTGACACACTTCCGAGAAGGGTGTGTCTAAAAGCCCGACCATTCGTGAACATGACGTCAACCGCAAAATGTGTACCTATATTTAACACTCGCATGACGCTGTGCAGCGCCACGGCAGGAAATAGTTCCTAAGTGGACATATAATTAGCTAAACTAATAAACAAAACAGTAATTTAAGACATTTTGCGTTAAGCACGCTATACATATGTACGTTATTCTGTTGTGCGGCTCATTCCCAGGTGTCACTATTCCCGAACACTCGGTCTTTCAGCCTTTCCTAGGAGGAGAGGCTAAAAGCCCGACCATTCGAGAACACTTTTCTAGTACATCCATATTACGCCTTATATTTAGATATAGTGAAAAGGATACTAACGTATTTTGTATTATCCCACAAGAGTATATATAACATATTGTCGTTCCCTTGTGTCACTGGTCCCGAAAACTCGTTCTTTTAGCCTTTGCTAAGGGGAAATGATAAAAAGCCGGAGCATTCCGGACCACTTTTTAGTCTATGCATCATATGCCTTATATATATTTTATATACTAAACAATGCTAAAATGTAGGATAATGGCGTATTTTATAATTTCCAACAAGCAAAAATATAACATTGTCGTTCCCTTGTGTCACTGCATGCCCCGAATAGTCGGGCTTTTGGCCTTTGCTAGGGTGATAGCCAAAAGCCCGACCATTCGGGACCCCTGTTTTAGTCCATGCATCATATATATAGGCACTGTATATACTCTATATACTGAACAATGCCATAGTAGGATAATGACGTATTTTTTACTTTCCAACAAGAGAAAATATAACATTATCGTTCCTTAGTGTCACTACATGGTCCCGAAAACTCGGGTATTTTGCCTTTGGTATGGTGAAATGCTAAAAGTCCGACCATTCGGGACCGCTTTTTTAGTCCATACATCATAAGCCTTGTATCTTATACTTGTATATTATATCGAGCAATGCTACACTATTTAATGACGTATTATTAACATTTTCGTCGTTCTCTATTATAGTGTTACCGGTCCGGAAAACTAATTTTTTGGCCTTTGCATACTAACGTGAAAAACGAGTGTTCTTGACCAATGGTCGAGGTCCACTATTTTCTGTGTTTGGACACGCGTTCGACGAAATGATTATTATTTTCATAATTGATGTGTAATTGTCAATTATGAAAATTGTGTGACAGGTTTTAATTAATAGTCATGCGAGCGTGTGCGTGCGTGCATGCGTGTGCGCGTACGTAGATACAATGTGTGCGCGCGTGCGTGTGTTTGTTTACGTGTGCATGCGCGTGTGCGTGTGTGTTTCGTTGCGCGTGCGTGTGTGTGCGTGCGTGCATGCGTGCGTGTCATACGCCCAGTTGTGAAGCAGTCGGCCAGGCCTTCTCGATCAGGGAGTGAAGTCCATTATCTAAAAACTCCGTAATTATGATGGTCACAGGTTGACCACATACACATAAATGGACAACGATTGTTCCACGCGCACGGTAGGCCTTTCTGAAGTAACTAACTAACTAACTAAATAAATAAATATACTTATATAGCACCAAGTGTGATAGAAGAGAAGTCGATAAAAGGGACGCTGACAGGAGGAAAGGTGACAAGAGAAAAAGGAACAGGAAAGAATGGATCGGAAGAGAATGTGACAGGAGAGAAGACGACAGGGGGAAAATACAACAACCAGACATATGCAATCCGAAGAAGGAGCTACTCTAAGGCACTGGTTGAGGGGGCAATGAGGAAAGAGAGGGTGTTTATGAGCGACTCCATTATGAGAAACACGGACAAGACACTAAGCGAGGGGAAGGACGTCGTTGTTTGTCTACCGGGGGCTAGGATTGAACATGTGACTGACAGGGTAGAGAAGGTATTGGGACATGGCAAGGGAGGGTCTATACTGGTACATGTAGGACCAAATAATGCAGACAGGGAGGGAACAACTGGGATAGTACAGAAGTATAGACAGTTAGTGAGGAAGCTAAAGAAGACAAGAGTTGAACATATATTTCTGTCATTAATTTTGCCAGTAATGGGAGGAAGGGGGGCAACGTATAGAAACTGCAAGAGGATGGCGATCAACGTACTAGTTGAGCAGATGTGTGAAGAAGAGGGGTGGGATTCACAGATTTATGGGGGTACTTTGTTGGGAGGGAAGATATGTACATGAGAGATGGCCTCCATCTTAGTGGAAAGGGGGCAGAAATTTTCTCAGAGAACCTACTGCAATCTGTTGACAGTTGGACAGGTTGCATCTATTTAAACTAGATTCGCAGGGGGGATTCACAGAAAAGCCTGAAACTGGAGGCATAGACAAAGACAGCACAAATAAATCAGCAAAGAACAGTCTGGAAAACTCTTCTGAAGCTGGATATAAATGTGTTTGTTTAAACGCAAGGAGTATAGTAAACAAAAGAAATTAACTAAACATTATGGTAGAAGATATTGACCCTAATATAATAGGTATAACCGAATCCTGGACCACCACCGATATATCAGTTGCCGAGTAGGGACTGACAGGATATGTAATGTTTAGGAAAGATAGAATAGGAAGAAAGGGAGGTGGAGTTATTTTATATATTAAAGAATCTATCCAGGCTTATGAAATAAAATTAGAAAGAGAAGCAGATTGCGAAGAAGCTGTTTGGTGTAACATAGTTACAGGAAACTCAACGTTAACAGTTGGGTTAGTTTATCGAAGTCCAAACATAAGCATAGAAGAGAATGAAAAAAGTACAAAACGCTATAAGGGAAGTAAGCAAACGGGACTGTATTATTATGGGGGATTTTAACCATGGGCATATACAATGGAAATCTCTACAGAGTAGGGGAGTGAGGACCACAAGTTTTTAGTTTTAGTTCAAGATACTTTCCTTTCTCAACATGTGCTAGAATCAACCAGGGGTGAGAATGTGTTAGACATAGTTTTGTCCTCACAGAATGAATTAGTTGACAATGTCAAGATATGTGAGCCACTGGGGAGTAGTGACCACACCCAGATACATTTTACCATCAAAGTAAAAACAGAAAGGAATAATAAAAAGCAGTATAGGAGAAATTTCCACAAAGGAAGGTATAAGGACATGAGGAAATATTTAGCAAAGATAGACTGGAATAACACACTGAAAAATAAGACAGCAACAGAATGCTGGAATATATTAAAGAGTGAAATTAAGTGCATAGTCGATAAATTTGTTTCCTTCAAAAAACAAGGGAAACGGTCCAAAAAGAAACACTTATCGAAAGAAGCCATTAGAAAAATTAAATATAAACAAATGATGTGGAAGTCATATAGATGTACTGAAAATGATGAAGACTACAACAGTTATAAAGAAGCACTTAACCAAGCTACAGCTGAAATTAGAAATTCAAAGAGAAGCTATGAACAACAATTAGCTAGTAATATAAAACATGACAGCAAGAGTTTTTATGCGTATGTTCGAAGCAAACAGAAAGTTCAAGATAAGGTCGGTCCTCTAGAAGATAGTGCTGGAAATATAATATCAGAGGGATTCTTAATGGCAGAAGACCTGAATGAGTACTTTAGTTTAGTTCAGTGTTTACCAGGGAAGATATTAGTTCACTGCCAGTACCAGAGGCTAAGTTCAAGGGGGCAGATTCAGACTATTTAGGATAATTAATTGTAACCCCGGAAATGGTAGCTAAGAAAATAAGGGCTGTGAAGGATAATAAATCACCTGGAGTGGATGGGATTCCGCTACTATTGGAAATTGTAGAACAAATTATCGTACCGCTTGCAACAGTTTTCAATTTGTTATTAGAAGAGGGAGTTGTTTCTTTAGAATGGAAAGAGGCAAACATTATACCGTTATTTAAAAAAGGTTCAAGAAACAAGTCAGAGAACTATAGACCAGTGAGTTTAACGTCAGTGATTTGCAAATTATTAGAAAGACTAATTAAAGATCACATGGTGGATTTTCATGTTAAACATAACTTGATAAACCCATCTCAACATGTTTTTTTTAAAAGCGAGGTCATGCTTAACAAATATGTTATGTATTTTGGAAGACATCAATAAGTGGGTAGATGAGGGATCACCAGTAGATATCGTCTACTTAGATTTTCAAAAAGCTTTCGACAAAGTATCACATCAAAGATTACTGATTTAATTAAAGGCCCATGGCATAGGAAATGGTATAATAAACTGGATAGAAAAAATGGCTGATTGACAGAAGACTACGTATTGTAATTGATGGGGAGGCTTCAAACTGGAAATCGGTATTGAGTGGGGTACCAAAGGGATCAGTACTAGGACCTATATTATTCTTAATGGTCGGACTCTCGATAAGCCAAAGGTCTTCCTTGTCCACCTGCCACCTAGAGTTAGTTCTCTGGGTGGCAATCTTGTTAAATCTTGTTAAATCTTGTTAAACTCTAGTTAGAAACTATTCGAGGCGCTTTACATGTAAAATAGTAATAAATCCAAAAAGTAATTAATTAAAAAAAAAAATTATATTAAAAAAAGTATCTCTAAATATTAGTATTATCATGTCATATAAACAAAAGGTAATTGATAAAAGCTTAATGCCAAGTCTAAAAGTCACAATAGCAGTTAAAAATATTGATTAAAAGAGAATGTTTAAAAGTGCTCTTAAAAGTCTCGGTGTTCATTACATGCATTGAAAACAAGTAGATCACTCCGCAGATCCGGGACTGCTGCGGCTTCTGGAGTTAAAATATCGGTTAAAATAGAGTGTTTTTAATGCGCTTCTAAATGCTGCTTCACTGTTTAGTTCACGCATTGATGTGGGTAAATCGGTCCAGAGGTCCGGAGCTGCTGCCATAAAACTCGCGTCTCCGACTTTGCATCTTGTTCGCGGTCTCGCAAGTTGACGATTTCCCGCTGACCGAAGGGACCTGGTGGGCACGTAGAGGCAGACAAACTCGTTCAGGTACACTGGCCCACACTTGTTGACAGCTCTGTGCACGAATACCAGGACCTTGAAACGAACGCGTTCTCGTACCGGCAGCCAATGTAGGTCTTGGAGCACTGGCGTGATGCTTGCGTATTAGGGCACTCGCACGATCATTCTGGCTGCAGAGTTTTGGACACGCTGTAACCGTACAAAGTTCTTGTCCATGGTGCCGTACAGGAGGGAGTTGCAGTAGTCGAGACTTTATGTCACTAATGCGTTGACTACTCTCTCCCTCGTCTGTCTCGTCTGTCTAAGACGGCACCAAGGTCTTTAATCTGATGCACAGCTCGGATGAGAGAACCACCAACATTGATGCTGAGATCGTTTACAAACTTCTTTGAAGAAACTGGGACAATCGGAAGGATCTCGGTTTTCTGGTCGTTCAGTTTGAGGTAATTAGAGGTCAGCCACTCCCGAATCTCCATGACGCATGCTTAAAGACGCTGTAGGGCCCCGAGTAATGCCGGATTAAGC
Organism: Paraescarpia echinospica; assembly: GCA_020002185.1. Lineage (NCBI taxonomy): Eukaryota > Metazoa > Annelida > Polychaeta > Sabellida > Siboglinidae > Paraescarpia > Paraescarpia echinospica. The sequence continues at coordinate 22,575,146 of CM034534.1, read as the reverse complement.
GCAAACGCACGCATCAGCTGCAGGTCATCAGCATATTGATGAAACGTTACACCGTGCCTTCTGATGACATCGCCGACTGGTTGGACATACATACAGAACAGTATAGGCCCAAGGACGGATCCCTGCGGCACTCCTGTTTTAAGAATGTGATGTTCAGATGCACTCTGGCCAATTACAACACGCTGCTTGCGTTCTTGCAGATATGATTCCATCCACTGGAGAGCGTAACCTTGAATACCATAGCGCATGCTGAGCCGATTGAATAGAGTAGTGTGGTCAATCGTGTCAAAAGCTGAACTCAGGTCAAGAAGCACGAGCAGAGCGCCTTCTTTGCGATCCAATGCCACCCGGACTTCACTGTAGACTTTCAATGCAGACTTTCAGTGCGGTTTCTGTAGTAATTTACCACTTGCATTAGGCACGTTAATTGTCACATTGTGCCGTGCGTGCGGGCCATTCGGTGTGTCACTGTTCACGAAAACTCGGGCTTTTAGCCTTTCCTAGGGGGAAATGCTAAAAGCCCGACCATTCGGAACCATTTCCCTACTGCATGCATAGAATGCGTCATAATGTATTTATATAGAACAATTTAATAATATTACGTCAATAGCATCATACTGTATAGTCGGATAATAATGTGACATTGCTGGAACGTACTCCTCGTGGGCGTGGTCAAGCTGTATTCTATATTTGACGTCCGCGGAGCAACCAGAAGCTAGCGTTCAAAATATACGCTGACTTGGTGGTCACTGACCACCTAGTTTGCCGTCGGGTGAGTAATTTGTTTTGAGTTACTGATCCGTGTGACCGCCTACATCTTCAAAGATGGGACATTTGTGGGTTGTGTTTAATGATGCAACTATTAGAAAAAATTAAAAAAGAAAATTCTTATCCATTACAAGCGTATGTGATATTGCGTGATGTAATCCTTCATGTTCACATTACATTATTCTACATCTTTTTATAAGACACATTGTATATGTCTCACATCCATTGCATGTTCCTTCAAGAAGCTGCAATGCTGAGTGTATTTAAACAAATCTGTGGTTGTACTTGCATGGCAAACAGTTACCTTTAACACATTCCAATACAAAAAAGTATTGTTTAATTTGCATTACACTGATAATGAGTTCACGGAAACTGTTTGACAGTAGCTGCCTAACCTGAAGGAGAAGAGAAACAATCTTGGATCATCATCAATGCCACGATCATAGTCAACGCAATATGTGTGTTTTTCATGATGTAATTTTCCTGCATCGAATGGAGAAATAAAACAGTTGAATTGCATTATGGTGTTACCTTTACTAAATAAGTATATTTAATGTATGTGCAAAAACTTCCATGCAACATATGTGCATGTTCATATCAGTATGTAGGCATTTGTTGTCATATTAGCATTTGTTATGCAAGATATACGTTTTGACTGTCCTAAGAGTGATATTGAGTAAGGAATAAAAAATCCCTGATACAATCTCTTCAGGATTCATCTTAAATCTTCAAAACTGTATATGCTTGATTTGTTAGTGTGTTGTTTATTGAATCATATAAAAATTAATATATCACTTTAGATAAAAATGGGCCAAGAGGCCCTGAAGTCCTTTAGATTATATTGTGAGTTTGTAATTATTAATGAAATGTGTTTGGTGAATCATAGTTATTGATCATTTAGAGTTATTATGGAAGTAAAATGTTGACGTGTTTAGTAGCTCTCTAGACGATATGCTTGCCCGTGAAGATACACCTGGAAATAAAGTATTCGAGTAGAACATTTCGTGAATATTGTATATATTAGTTAATGTGTTATTAACAAATACTGTCGGATTTTATCCCGATACTTTAAGAAAATGCACGCGCGTTATCTGCACTCGTTTTGCCCCTACCACTCTCCCCCAGAATGGGAAGAAGAAAGAGATGAACTATGATAAAACTTTATTTGTTAACAAGGTACATATACATAGCATGCATTTTGATTTAAAAACAGTAGTAATGACTGTTAAAAACAGCAGTAACGACATAATACTGACATAACTGGAGTGACGGAATAGCTGCAACATGTATAGTAAAACATCTGAATAATATTCCTTATAATTTTTGGTTAAATATGCTTTAACCTTTTCGAGTATGCCTATGTTATTTTACTTTATATATATTGTTTTATACCAAAGTTATTTTATTTTAATCCTAGGTCATATCTTTATTTTGCATTGATAATTATGTCTACTGCTGTTTTAAAGTTCCTTTTTATCATGGCAGTAGGGATTCCCATTACACATTAGTTACAGCCCAATGTTTGACACAGCTTAGAACATACATGCAACTGTCCAGTTTAACAGGGGTCTAGTGGGTTAATGCTGTATGGTGACATACGCCTCTGCCAGTGACCAATTACAACTACTGCAATAGACAATTTAGTTAGCAAATTTAGCATTTTAGGGGACCTTTGGTGCCTTCAGAATGATTCAATAAAATACAAATTTCTTGTTTATAGTGGCACTACCACAAGAAATGTCTATGCAAAGTTAGAGAAAAAAAAGTACTTAACAGTTTTTGAAAAAATAGGCAAAATGTAAAATAATTACCAGTTTTGGGGCCCTTAGAGACCCTAGAACTATTGAATTAAATACACATTTCTCATGCATAGTGGCAGTGCCCTAAGATATGTTTATGCAGAATTACAGAAAAAGTTGCTTAACGCTTTCTGAGATACAACAGCTAATGGCGGACGTCGAACGCACAGTGATGGCAATAGTCCGTTGGACCTCCGGCCCAAAGGACTATAAAAGGTAGGTAGGGATCACATAAAAAAATTAATTACACATGCTGAAGGTAATTAATGGAATCAATGGATGTGCACAACCAGTACTGTTTTGGATGCAACATTCAAACACCAGCAGGATTTGAACATGCCACACATCACTGGAACATAATGAACTCCACTGCTCTGACACGTGGTAACATTGCATGAATTACAACATAGAAAATAACAGTAATATATTTCAAATGAACTAATTTTGTTAGATAATAATATTGTACATTACATGCCATTTAATTTCTGAAAATCCTAACAATATTGGTTCATACAATACATGTAAAACTAAAAATGGGTGCTTGTAAATAATGTAATGAACATTTTAGATAAATGTTGTCATTAATATTATAATATTATTACTTATACCAAGAATGTTATGCTGTGTAGCTAGCATACAAACCGAGCTGATGGAAAGAGGAAATTTAAATGCTCTACAGTAGTACTCAACAATGCCATTAATTGGACAATGGGTCACCTGACATAAGATGATGCCTGACTATGACTGCCCCATTCTGTTCTGTGCGACATCTACTGGGAAGTTGTACATCACTTCGTGTTTCAAATAGATGTGTGCATCTGATAGCTTTGTGTATCAAAATGCATAGCAGTGCTATTAATTGGACAATGTGTTAACTGACACAGTAGCGAAGAACATGCCTGACTTTGTTCTGCCACATTAGTTCCGTGGGGCTTCTGCTGGGAATACGTACTACATCGCTACATGTTTCAAATGAATTTGTGCAATCGATCGATTTGTGTATCCAAATGCACAACATTCCATCATTATGTTGCAAAATGGGAGTACATAATTAAAGTTATGCTCACCATGTTTGTATTGTGTTCTACAGCATATTCATCAATATTTGTTGAAACAAGTTTGTGTTAAATGAACTATACTGAGATTAGTGTTTACATTTTCGCTAGACTAACCACAACTTTTATCTCTATCTAACCCTAATTATATATTTTTATCCGCTAGATGGCGCCATCATGTAAGGTAGTACTCCAGGTATCCACTGGGGCGCTACGGCGGAAGTGACGTCGTACCGGAAGTCACTTGACTGTCATGGCGGCCTCTACGGTTCCACCATTCTCGGCAGTGTGTCAACGAATAGAGATCTATCATGGCCGGCAGATGGCAATAGTCTGACTAGTTACATTGGTATCCGGTGGATGGCGCCGGATGTCGCCTGTCTCATGAACGCGCACAGTTTTTATATTAAGGGTAGTCACGTGATGTACGTTCGATCTGATTGCTTATGCAAGTGTTTAGTTTGTGCAACTCGTTGGACTAAGTTTGGTAGATCTAAGTTTAGTTTTTCGTTTGTCCAACTAGTTGCTCTAAGTTTGATTCGTGCAACTTGTCGGTCTAAGTTTGATTAGTGCAACTCGTTGGTCTAAGTTTAGTGTTTCGTTTGTCCCAGTAGTTGGTCTAAGTTCAATTCGTGCAACCTGTTGGGCTAAGCTTGGTGATTCGTTCGTGCAACTCGTGTCTATAGTTTGGTTCGTGCAACGTGTTGATCCCGAATTTGCTTGAAATTGCCTGTGTATCTTGATCGATTGCCTGAATTTGCCTGAAATTGACAGTGTATCTTGATCGATTGCCTGAATTTTCCTGAAATTGCCAGATGAACCTGTCCATTGTTGTGGAATTTTCCTGAAATTGCCTGTGTATCTTGGTCGATTGCCTGAATTTTCCTGAAATTGCCAGGTGAACCTGTCCATTGTGGTGGAATTTTCCTGAAATTGCCTGTGTATCTTGGTCGATTGCCTGAATTGTTTTCTGAAATTACCAGGTGAACCTGTCCATTGTGATGGAATTTTCCTGAAATGGCCGGTGTATCTTGGTCGATTGCCGGAATTTTCCTGAAATTGCCAGGTGAACCTGTCCATTGTGATGACATTTTCCTGAAATTGCCTGTATATCTTGATTGATTGCCTGAAATTGCCAGGTGAACCTGTCCATTGTGGTGGAATGTTCCTCAAAATGCTTGTGTATCTTGATCGATTGCCTGAATTTGCCTAAACTTATCTGTGTATCTTGATCGATTGCCTGAATTTGCTAGCGTATCTTGGTCGATTGCCTGAATTTTCCTGAAATTGCCTGCATATGTTGGTCGATTGTCTGATTTCGTTTGTGCAACTCGGGTCTAGTGTTTGGTTCGTGCAACGTATTGGTCTAAGAATAGTGTTTAGTTTGTGCAACTCGCTGAACTAAGTTTGGTTGATCTAAGTCTAGTGTTTCGTTTGTCCAGCTAGTTGTTCTAAGATTGATTCGTGCAACTTGTCGGTCTAAGTTTGATTAGTGCAACTCGTTGGTCTAAGTTTAGTGTTTCGTTTGTCCAACTAGTTGGTCTTAGTTCAATTCGTGCAACCTGTTGGGCTAAGTTTAGTGTTTCGTTTGTGCAACTCGTGTCTATAGTTTGGTTCGTGCAACGTGTTGGTCTAAATTTAGTGTTTCGTTTGTCCCACTAGTTGTTCTAAGTTCAATTCGTGGAACGTGTTGGACTAAATTTAGTGTTTCGTTTGTGCAACTCGTGTCTATAGTTTGATACGTGCAACGTGTTGGTCCCGAATTTGCCTGAAATTACCTGTGTATCTTGATCGATTGCCTGAATTTTCCTGAAATTGCCAGTGTATCTTGATCGATTGCCTGAATTTTCCTGAAATTGCCAGGTGAACCTGTCCATTGTGGTGGAATTTGTTTCTGAAATTGCCTGTGTATCTTGGTCGATTGCCTGAATTTTTATGAAATTGCCAGGTGAACCTGTCCATTGTGATGGAATTTTCTTGAAATTGCCTTTGTATCTTGGTCGATTGCCTGAATTTTTTTCTGAAATTACCAGGTGAACCTGTCCATTGTGATGGAATTTTCCTGAAATTGCCGGTGTATCTTGGTCAATTGCCGGAATTTTCCTGAAATTGCCAGGTGAACCTGTCCATTGTGATGGAATTTTTCTGAAATTGCCTGTATATCTTGATTGATTGCCTGAAATTGCCAGGTGAACCTGTCCATTGTGGTGGAATGTTCCTTAAATTGCTTGTGTATCTTGATCGATTGCCTGAATTTGCCTAAACTTATCTGTGTATCTTGATCGATTGCCTGAATTTGCCAGCGTATCTTGGTCGATTGCTTTAATTTTCCTGAAATTGCCTGCATATGTTGGTCGATTGTCTGATTTCGTTTGTGCAACTCGGGTCTAGTGTTTGGTTCGTTCAACGTATTGGTCTAAGAATAGTGTTTAGTTTGTGCAACTCGCTGGACTAAGTTTGGTTGATCTAAGTTTAGTGTTTCGTTTGTCCAGCTAGTTGTTCTAAGATTGATTCGTGCAACTTGTCGGTCTAAGTTTGATTAGTGCAACTCGTTGGTCTAAGTTTAGTGTTTCGTTTGTCCAACTAGTTGGTCTTAGTTCAATTCGTGCAATCTGTTGGGCTACGTTTAGTGTTTCGTTTGTGCAACTCGTGTCTATAGTTTGGTTCGTGCAACGTGTTGGTCCCGAATTTGCCTGAAATTACCTGATCGATTGCCTGAATTTTCCTGAAATTGCCAGTGTATCTTGATCGATTGCCTGAATTTTCCTGAAATTGCCAGGTGAACCTGTCCATTGTGGTGGAATTTGTTTCTGAAATTGCCTGTGTATCTTGGTCGATTGCCTGAATTTTTATGAAATTGCCAGGTGAACCTGTCCATTGTGATGAAATTTTCTCGAAATTGTCTGTATATCTTGGTCGATTGCCTGAATTTGCCTGAACTTACTTGTGTATCTTGATCGATTGCCTGAATTTGCCTGCATATCTTGGTCGATTGGCTGAATTTTCCTGAAATTGCCTGCGCATCTTGGTCGATTGTTTGATTTCATTTGTGCAATTCGTGTCTATAGTTTGGTTCGTGCAACGTATTGGTCTAAGTTTAGTGTTTCGTTTGTGCAACTCACTGAACTAAGTTTGGTTCGTGCAACGTATTGGTTTAAGTTTAGGTTTTCGTTTGTGCAACTCACTGAACTACATTTGGTTCGTGCAACGTATAGGTCTAAGTTTAGTGTTTCGTTTGTTCAACTTGTGTGTATAGTTTGGTTCGTGCAACGTATTGGTCTATGTTTAGTGTTTCGTTTGTGCAACTCGTATGTATAGTTTGATTCGTGCAACGTATTTATCTAAGTTAAGTGTTTCCTTTGTCCCACTACTTGGTCTAAGTTCAATTCGTACAACCTGTTGTGCAAAGCTTAGTGTTTCGTTTGTGCAACTCGTGTGTATGGTTTGGTTCGTGCAACTTGTAGGTCTAAGTTTAGTGCTTCGATTGTCCCACTAGTTGGTCTAAGTTCAATTCGTGCAACCTATTGGTCTAAGTTTAGTGTTTCGTTTGTGCAACTCGTGTCTATAGTTTGGTTCGTGCAATGTGTTGGTCTAAGTTTAATGTTTCGTTTGTCCGATTCGCTGAACTAAGTTTGATTCGTGCAACTTGTTGGTCTCAGTTGAAATTTCGAAAGAGTGAAATTTGGTGAGTTGCACTGTCGAAAGAGTGGAATACGTTGAGTTGAACTGTCGAAAGAGTGAAATTCGCTGAGTTGCACTGTCGAAACAGTGGGATTTGGTGAGTAGCACCTTCTAAAGAGTGGAATACGCTGAGTTGACCTGTTGAAAGAGTGAAATTTGCTGAGTTGGATTGTCGAAACAGTGGAATTTGCTGAGTTGTCCTGTCGAAACAGTGAAATTCGCTGAGTTGAACTGTCGAAAGAGTTAAATTCGCTGAGTTGAATGTTAAAAAGGTGAAATTCGCTGAGTTGGACTGTCGAAACAGTGGAATTTGATGAGTTGTACTGTCAAAAGAGTGGAATATGCTGAGTTGCACTGTCGAAACAATGGAATTTGGTGAGTTGCACTGTCGAAAGAGTGGAATACGCTGAGTTGTCCTGTCGAAACAGTGAAATTCGCTGAGTTGAACTGTCGAAAGAGTTAAATTCGCTGAGTTGAATGTTAAAAAGGTGAAATTCGCTGAGTTGGACTGTCGAAACAGTGGAATTTGATTAGTTGTACTGTCGAAAGATTGGAATACGCCGAGTTGGACTGTCGAAACAGTGGAATTTGGTGAATTGCGCTGTCGAAAGAACGTTTCATTGTCCGTTTGTCAGTGAAAGTTTGCAAAATTGTAAGTTTAAAAGTATGTTTGAAGGTTTATTTGGTGTGTTGACGGTCAATGTTTTGTTGTTGTAGATTAGTGTTTGTGTGTTGAAGTTCAATATTTGTGTGTTGTAGGTTAGTGTTTGTACGTTGAAGGTCAATGTCAGTGTTTGTAACTTGTTTTTCAGTGGTTGTGCACTGTAGGTCAGTGTTTTATATATGTGTTTAGCACTGTTTACGTGTTGTAGGTCAGTGTTTGTATTGTATGTCAGTGTTTGCGCGTCGTGAGTGGTTGTTTGTGTGTTGTAAGTCGTTGCTTGTATGATGTATATCGGTGTTTGTGTGTTGTAGGACAATGTTTAGCACTGTTGTCCTGTTTTTAGTCGGTGTTTTTGTGTTATAAATAAGTGTTTAGCAGTGTTTTCCTGTTGTTGGTCGGTGTTTGTGTGTTGTAGGTCACTGTGTTTACCTTGTAGGTGGGTGTTTTGTGCTGTAGGTCAGAGTTTAGCACTGTTTACGCATTGTAGGTTGATGTTTATGTGTTGTAGTTCAATATTTGTGAGTCGTTGTAATGACGTCATTGATCGAGATTACATACTTACGCGCATGTTCAACAAGATGGCTAACCAAATCACTATGATTACGACCTAATTACCATGAGTATTTATTTATTGACGTCTCTGCTAGGATTACATACATACGCGCTAGTTCAAAATGATGGCCTACCAAATCACTATGATTACGACCTAATTATCATGCGTATTTATTTAATGACGTCACTGATAGGATTACATACATATGCGCTAGTTCAAAATGATGGCTAGCCTAACTACTACAAGTTTTTAGTACGCATACCTAAACATATAGGTGTCAGTTTCACTAATTTCCTACGTATACCTAAGCATATAGCCGTCATATTCACTAATTTACTATGCGTACTTAAACATTATGAATTAGGATTGAAAGGGTTTTTACCGAAGAAGCACGAATTTAGGCAGTACTCATATACGTGTAGTTCATCAAAATTCCGCCAGGTGGCGCTATTTGTCAAACTAAGAGACTCGAGTTTAGGCAGTACTTATATGTAGTTCATAAATATTTCGCCAGGTGGCGCTATTCGTCAAACTAAGAGACTTGAATTTAGACAGTACCGTACGGAAATGATACCAAAGGTCTAATTCCAAGATGGTCGCTCTGTTCGAAAAAACGAGGCTATAGGTTCTGCTATATCATCGTGCTATATGTAGTGTACATTTCATATGCATTACTTCAGGTAAAAAGACCTTGCTGAATTTATAATCCTGTTATTATAAATTACGCCTTTTTTAACGTCACATTTTAGACACGTCATCGTCAACCAAATAAGGGCTCGGGCCCATGTTGGAGAGTCGGCTTACGAGCTAAGAAATCTCGTCTGTGACATATTCAAATGGTGTTCGGTATATTTTATTTTAAACGAGCCTATCTTCTAACATGGGCAACATTTTCTATCTTTATCATGGAATTTGTAGGGCTAAATTGGTACCTCAAACTCGAAAAAAGTGGTCGTATACCTTTACGTTAAATCGAAGTGACATTTAACATGGGGAAAATTTCTTATCTTTTAACATGGAGAAACTATTTCCTATCTTTTAACATGGGCGTGCCCCGAAGGAAATCCCTATCTTTTAACACGGGGAAACTTCATATGTTCTAACGTAGGGTTTAGCTCCTATCTTTTAACATGGGGACAATTTCCTATCTTTCAACATGGGCTCCAAAGCGCGCCACTTCGTCTCGAAAACCATTTTGCGGTTTCTGAAGAATTTTTTTTCCATATCTTTTAACATGGGATTCCTCTGAGTGTCGCCAGCATCCCCGCTGATTAACCTGATAAACTACTTGGCCTCGATACTAATTCAAAATGTACGTGTTCTTTTTCTGATCACTGATATCGCACTGCTCTCTCCATCAATCATCACCACTTACCCCCCATCGCAGTCTAGGACGCCCTCGCCTCATTTCTCCTTCCGCTCTTCGGATATTTGTTTTGCCAATCGTTCTTTAATTGACTCCTAAGCAGATTGTTCTTAACAGTTTCGTTTACAATAAACTCCTTTGTCAGCTCATTCATTCTTGGCTTGTCGTTTCTCTTCACGCCCGCAACTGTAATGACCCAGTTGTGTTCCCACAAGTGTATCTTCTCCTGTTGTTTTTATATCATTGCCGTGGTCTCTATGGTGTACAGGAATGTTGATGTCACGTATGAGCAGAGAACACTTCCCTTGAGCTTAAACGATATGCGTCTGTCTCCCATAACATGTTGGACATCCTTCGTTCGTTCGCCCCTTCCTTTATATTCATGCGAATTTCAGTACCTGATCTGCCGCTCCCGCATATCGCTACACATAAGTACACCATGCAGGTGTCCCCTAGACCTCTTGAAATTAGGCTTGCTCGTAGACCTTTTTGAATTGTTCCATGTGACCGTGCCCCCTAGTCCCATTTGAAAGGTGCCCCCGTTCAGGGTACAATAAGCTGAAGTTACCCGACGCGGCGGCGATGTATTTTCAATAGCAATCCCTCCGTCTTCCGATGTCAAGCCCGAGTCAGCCAAGCCAGAGGAGAAGACGATACGACGGTGCAGCGGCGAAAACAATTCAACAGCATCTCCCAAACCCTACCCGTATTCCGATATCACATGTCGAGCCGATACAGTGGAGGAGCTGAATTTACGGCGGGGCGGCTGCGAAACATTTTCTACACCATTTGGTTCGGCCGCCAGTGGTGGTTTTAAACTCTCTGGATCCGCTCTTGACTCCATCTCTTTCAGTTGTTATCAGAGCCACACGTCCCCGTCCGCTGGAACCGCTAGATTGTCTCTGTACAAAAGCTCCCGCAGAATATTCTCGTACCGGTCTTTCTATCAGTTCCACCGCTGCGATCAACAACAGTGGGCCCGGGGTGCTGTCCTGTATCAAACCAACAACCAGTTTGAATTCTTCTTAAACTCCTGGTTCACACACCACTCTTGCCTTTCGTTTCTTCATATGTCGGTCATCTTGAACTCTGCCTCTGAAATCCCATCCATCACAGTGTTCCCATATCTCTCGGTACCATGTCTATGCTTTCTCCAGTTCTGTAAATCCCACAGTCTCTCCCTCCAATTTCTTTCTTTTCCACCAGCTGCCGGTGAACAAACACTAACAAGTGGAATATATAATTCTTCGAAACGTATGGAGAATGTGAGCATTTCTAGTACTCACAGTATTGCAAAGGAAATGAGAGAAACACTATAAATATGAAACACTTTTTTCGTGTGATCGAACAACTGGAATTTGCGTGGTATAGATTTTCAGAATTAGGCATGTGTTCCTCAGCTTGCAATAACTCGACACGTTTAAACTTGAACTCTGTTACATGTTGTTCCTGCTTGAAATGGACATTACTCAAATCTGACATTGTTTTCTAATGTGTGCTTTCAGGGTTGAACTCCAACATAACCTAAACTTCTGCGAGCAACGCCACGTGTAGTGTTTTGGTGATGCACATAACCGTTCGCATCATTGAGTAATTTATTTTAATTATAAAACTGGGATTTAATGATGCGATGTTGCATTCAGTTTCAGTGAATCTTTCCTGCGTGTTATTCGCGGAAATATGGCATGATACATATTACTCTATTAAATATATAATGCAAACGATTGTATCGTCTGATCTTTTCATATGCCAAATCATCACATTGTAATTTACCGTTTTGCTACCATTACGCCTTTCAATAAGTGTGCAATAGTGGAAGTAACTCAGATCATTGTTTGTTTTAAATATGGCTTTTTGCTTTTACCCTAAGACGCAGTCGACTTTATACAGTTCAAACAGACCAGTTCATGTGTTTTCCATGATTCCGCACTATTGGAGCATGTCCAGTCAGTTTTTTTTTTTATCTCTTGTGGTTACATAGAATTGTTCACATATTTCGTGTGCCTCCTACAAATGTACGTGTTGCGTAAAAATCGTGAAACATGCACAGGTACACACGTTAACATGCACTCATGTACACACACATCCATATATAAATACGTACACACGTACATACGTAAACACGTACATACGTAAGCACGTACACACGTACACGCGTACATACATACATAAATACTTACATACATACATACATACACTCACACACTCCCCCCACAGACATATACCCACATACATACATACATACATCAATGCATGCATGCATACGTGCAAGAGTACGTACGTACACACGCATACACGTACACGTGCGTACACGCGCACGCGCACGCACACGCACACACACATATTCGTACATACGTACATACATGATGCATACATACATACATACGTACATACATACACACATACAAGCATACACACATGCATACATGAATACATGCATACATACATACGTACACACGTACACAAGTATACAAGTACATACGTACACACATAATGCATACATACATATATAGATACATACGTGCACACATGCATGCACGCACGCACACACGCACTCGCACGCGCACTTGCACGCATACGCACACACACACACACACACACACACACACACTCATACACACATACACACAACAGACATACGTACATACTTACATGCGTACATGCGCACATGCACAGATGCATACATGCACACATGCGCACATGCACATATACATACATCAATGCATCCAATGCAAACTCAACAATGACAAAACCGAGTTAATAAGTGCTGCTGCACCGCAAATCTACGAGTTTATGGTAGCCCCAACTCAGCTTGGAGATACCTCGACTTATCTTGCAAAAAGTGTTGTACGTTCCTAAGCTACAACTGTGCCAAATGTGGTGCTTTGGTCCAGCGTGTCACGAGATCACTCAAATTTGGACCTAAAATCCGCGGCAAACTAGCCGATTTTTCGACGTCCAACAAATAATCTTCATTTGTCAGCAAGTGTGCAGCGAATTCCGATAAGATCGGGGCTCATCTGACAATGCTAGATATCAGGACGTCTCGACGTACCTTGTTGGATAGTGTGATGCGGACCCCAATACATTGTACACGTCATTGTAAACATGGCAGCCCCCGCAGTGCCACTGGCCACGATGTCAAGCGAAATGTTGAAGTCCGAGCAGTGGACTACAGAAAAGTTACTGCATGGGAATCCCAACAATGCTTTTACGATGTGACATCTACTGACTACAGCAAGAGTAGTGAAAACGAGACCCTGGGCATGGCAGGAAAATTCTGCTGATGTGGATATGTTTAGCAGTAGAGTGGCATTAGTTGTTATACTGTTGATTTTGGTCGTCCGCATAATGTGTCGTTTTTTTGCAAATTTACTGGGAGGCTTCCTAACAATCACTCGGCGCGTAAACGAAACCCGACTCGGGAACTTGACGGGTGACCTTCCAAGCCGAATGGTGCACTCGACAAGGTAATAAAGTGAATCTGGGTCTGTCTGATATCAAATCGTATTTCCCGCCTTCGCCAACCCGGATGTAAACCATCACTTGACAACACATAGACAGCTATTCGCCTTCGCTAAGACCGACCGTACATGCTGCACGCGATCATCCTTGCACCTACGCACTCTACACATGACGATGTATAAAAACAGAAAAGAGATCACACCTGAGCAAACCACTGATATAGCTGAAAAACAACTCGCTGACATCAAACATAACATTGCAGGAATCTCGACATTCCAAAAGGAACTCGCAGCACTGCTGACAACAGTTAAACTGTTACAGCGTGTCAACGATGAAAAAGACAAGAAAACCGTCTTACTAGAATCGCGAATTGAAGATCTTGAGCAATACTCCAGAATCGATGTCATCATTGTCACTGGACACGCTATCAAACACCAAACGTACGCAAGAGTAACGACAACAGCGAGTAACGAAGACACAGAGGCAGAAGCACCGCAAGAAAAACTGGCGACAATGGAAGGGAACGTCGTCAAGTTCTTAGTTCGAAGGGTATCGACATCGACAAAAAAGATATTTCTGTGTGTCACACTCTCAGTGCGGGCACCAGATCTGCATTGACGAACACGATTCAACACCGAACCATCGGACCGCCACGTATTATCCTACGCTTCTACAACAGAAAAGCTAAAGTGAACTTTCTGAAATGGGGCAAGAAACTACGCGGCACCAACGTTTATGTAAACGAACACTTGACGGCAATGCAGGCGAACCTCGCGAAAACCGCCCGTCTTGTGAGAAAGCAAGGCAAAATCCAGTCAACGTGGACGAGAAACTGCAAGATCTTCGACTTCGTGAAAGCGAACGGTCCTGCGGACAGTGCCAAGATTCGACTCGTTAAGTGCTTGGACGATTACCGCGACTTTGATGTGTGACTCCACCGGCGAAATGAACTCTACATCTACGACTATGTTGTTTTTGTTGATGTTGTGCATATACTATATTACGGTTGCATTCAACCGAAATGAACTCTACGACTCTGCTGTTTTTGTTGATGTTGTTCATCTACCGTATTACAGTGGTACACTGTGTTTGTTCTTATTGACAACAATTGTCAAAACTGTATATTACTTTATTATCCCAAACATATTGCTTTGTTGTTTCTACTTTATTTTAATACCTACTATCTACCATTTACATGACTAACGCCGTGAAATAAAACTACCCACACTCAAATTGTGATGATATGGAAACATATTTGAAACCTACATATATACTGTACACAGCAGATGTCATTTTGGGAAGAATGTCGATCCTGAAAATAATTATTACAACAACATCTCAACTTCTTGTAAATATTATACAGAACAACAATTCAACAATGAGCTAAATATAAAGTATGATGGTGGTCTGTCTTTAGTACATTTTAATGCTAGAAGTCTGAGTATTCTATTTCCAATGAAATACAAGATATTCTTAAATTACTTAATGTAAAGTTTGATATTATAGCAATAAGCGAAACGTGGCTGAACAAGGTCTCAACTCCTTTATATACGTTTGATGATTATTATGCTTTTCATGTTGTTAGAGACAACAGACAATGTGGAGGTATGGTGATTTATGTTATCAAGAAGTCAAATGGGCGACTATGCGAAACAAAGTCACTAATAGTTGATCACGTACTAGAATGTGTTACGGTTGAACGTGAAATTAACCGACACAAAACTGCACTAGTTAGTTGTGTATATAGGTGCCCTGGGTGTAACATGGTTTCATTTAATGAAAATATTGAACGTTGTTTAGTCGTTTACTTTGCACCAAACCCATGCATATGGTGATTTCAATATAGATTTGTTTAAATGTGATAGTCATAGTGGAACCAAGCAATTTGTAGATCTTATGTATAGTCTTGGTCTACACCCTTTGATCAATAGACCTAGCAGAATTACTACTACCTCTGCAACCCTTATAGACAACATTTTTATTTCTGAACTTGAGTACAAGATTGATGGTGGTCTATTGGTAAATGACATCAATGATCATCTTCCTGTATTTGTATTCAGTTTGTTAATAATGGCGTGACCATTAGTAATAAGGAAGATGTAGCGAACATGTTTAACAATTATTTTACTAATATCAGTCCGGAGCTGTCAAAGGATATAACGGCACCAACAAATGTTTCTATTTATGACAACCTAGAAAAAAGGGAATAATCGAAATTTATTTCTAACTCCAGTTAACGAAGAGGAAGTTATCCGAGCTGTGAACAATTGGGAAAGTAAAACATCTACAGATTGTGAACACATAAGTATGCAATGTTATTAATTCCATTGCAAAACCTATCACTTCTATTTATAATCTATTTTTCACTACTGGAGTATTCCCGGAGAAAATGAAAATAGCAAAGGTTATCCCACCCTTTAAGTCTGGGAATAAGTATATGTGCACTATTTATAGGCATATTTAACTATTACCACGATTCTCAAAAATATTAGAAACATTTTCAGTTCTCGTTTACATAGCTTTATTACCAAATACAAACTATTAAACCCAAGCAAGTATGGATTTCAAAAAAATATGTCAACATGACACGCATTAATAGATCTTGTTGTTGGAATAACCCAATCATTGGATGCCAAAAATATGCTATTGGTGTTTCTATCGATTTAAAAAAGGCATTTGACACTGTCAACCACAAACTGTTATGTAAAAAATTGAATTTCTTGGTATCCGTTGTGTGGCATTTAACTAGTTAAATAGTTATCTAGAAAACAAAAAACAATTTGTGTCCATTGACAAATGTAATTCTGCTGTGCGTAATATTTCATGTGGTGTCCCGCAAGGTTCGATATTGGGCCCCAAACTATTCATTCTATACGTTAATGATATGTGTAAAATATATAATCTAGTAAAATACATTCTCTTTGCAGATGATACTAATATTTTTATGCAAATAGTAACATCAATAAACTAAACGTACTGGACCAAATGTACACAATTCTGAACATATCTAAAACCAATTATATGTTATTTGGAAATCGTATGCTCAACAAAGAAGTTAATATGAAAATACGAAATGTTAATATCGAAAGATTAAGGGTCACCAAGTTTTTGGGTGTGTTTATTGATGATCTACTAAATTAGAAAGCTGATATAAAATACTTACAATCGAAGCTTTCAAAAAGTACAGCTGTAATGCATAGATGCTATCATCTACTTGCGTTTTAACTATATCCATGCAAGATGCAGGACATATCTTACCTAATTCAAACTAACTGCAACCATATCATACTTGTTGGTTACATTTTAAAGATAAAAGAAAGCCTATGCCATTGGAAACATGCACATTATATTATATTAGCCACACAAAGGTGACCCTTATCAGTGTGCAATATAAGATATTATTGTTAACTTCGCAAATGACCATGTCATGTTTAAAGCCGGCCAAGCATTGGTCCTGTATCAACTGGGTGATCTTCCGTTCAAACAGTGCTAGCGACTTGTGACTGATGCAGATCACGGACACTTTCCTTTAGGAAGTAGATGCACACGGAGCAGAGACCTCGGCCTGTACGACTGTTAGACCCGGAAATTGTGCTAACAACACGGTTAAGACCCATGTACATCCTGTAGAAAGCGAACAGACCCTTGTCTTGTTTGTAGTAGTTGAAACCTTCGTAGTTGGTGGCGTACATCTCATTCTTCGACAGTCGAATCATCATGGCTGTCTTAACTTTGTTCTCATTTGACGCCAGAAGAGAAGAACCGCCGACGTCACTACGATACACCTTCAAGTGGCTGTTGTAGCTGTGGATTTCGGCATCGTATATTGTCGAACTACTGTCACCAGCTACTAAACACAGTGAATATCGATAATGCCGCCGTTCCTTATTTCACCAAAATGAGTACGACTGATAAGAACGAATATTGCTCTCCTATTTCAAGAAGAACAATAACAAAACGTTTATTTGACCCTAAAATATAACAAATAATGGTACAAACAACATCAGGTATATGAATTTACCATTTTTTAAACCAGTATAGTAATTAATTGAAACAAAAGAAACCTTTTTATTTTAAGACAAATAGGGGGTCAGTGGCTCCATTAAGACAATACTGTCGCTATAATAGGAACCACCATATATTAAATAATTGTACAACTCATTTTTACTGAAGAAAATGCGATGTACAAAAAGAAGAAAGAACAAAATAGTAGCTAAATATATCCATACATACCATACACATATTACTGATTTAGTTAAAGTAAATATAATAGTTTAGGATTGTACATTTAACAAAGATTTAACAAGATTGCCACCCAGAGAATTAACTCTAGGTGGCAGGTGGACAAGGAAGCCCTTTGGCTTATCGAGAGTCCGACCCTTTTATATATGTGTATCCCGCCCGTCTGAGGTATGTGTCGATTTTATTTTTAAACATATTCACGCTACTAGCACCCACACAATCAGCAGATAATATGTTCCATTCATTTACAGTCCTTTGTGAAAATGAAAACTTTCTTATATCTAATCTACTCTGCTCCTTTGCTAATGTAACTTCATGTCCTCTAGTCTTTCTATCTTTCTTAATTGAAGAGAAAAAAAATTCTATCAATATTTTCATAGCCATTCAATATTTTAAACACTTCTATCTGATCTCCTCTCAATCTCCTGGTCTCTAGTCTTGTTAAACCGCATTTTTTTAGGCGTATTTCGTAACTAAGATCCCTCAGTTTGGGTATCATTTTAGTTGCTCTCCTCTGCACTCTTTCTAGCATATATATGTCCTTCCTGCGATATGGCCTCCACGCTTGAATACAATATTCTAAATGAGGCCTAACTATTGTTTTGTACAGCGGTATCATTAGCTATTTTTTCTTATACGTTATGTTTCGCCTAATTAATCCAAGGATTTGATTTCCCTTTGAAGCTGCAATTCCGCACTGCTCTGAAACCTTCATATCAGCACTAATGGTTAACCATAAGTCCTTTTCTTTTACAGTAGTACTTAGTACAGTATCCCCCATTTTATATTCTACCTCTTCGTTCCCATGTCCTGTGTGGAGGCATTTACATTTCCCAAAATTGAACAGCATTTGCCACTTTTCAAACCATTTGATCAACATGTCAAGATCATCTTGTAAATGCTGTCTATCTCCATCACTTTTAATCCTTCTAAACACTTTTGTATCATCCGCAAATTTCAACACCTTGCTTGTTATTTCATCATCCTAATCGTTGATATATATTAAGAATAATATAGGTCCTAATACTGATCCCTGTGGTACCCAACTCAATACCGATTTCCAGTTTGAAGCCTCCCCATCAACTACTACACGTTGTCTTCTGTCAATCAGCCATTGTTCTATCCAGTTTATTATACCATTTCCTATGCCATGGGCCTTTAGTTTCAGCAGTAATCTTTGATGTGGTACTTTGTCGAAAGCTTTTTGAAAATCTAAGTAGACGATATCTACTGGTGATCTACCCACTTATTGATGTCTTCCAAAAAACATAACATATTTGTTAAGCATGACCTCGCTTTAAAAAAACCATGTTGAGATGGGTTTATCAAGTTTTGTTTAACAAGAAAATCCACAATTTGATCTTTAATTAATCTTTCTAATAACTTGCAAATCACTGATGTTAAACTCACTGGTCTATAGTTCTCTGACTAGTTTCTCGAACCTTTTTTAAATAACGGTATAATGTTGGCCTCTCTCCATTCTAAAGGAACCACTCCCTCTTCTAATGACAAATTGAAAACTGTTGCAAGCGGTACGCTAATTTGTTCTACAATTTCCAATAGTAGTTTGGGCGGAATCCCATCCACTCCAGGTGATTTATTATCCTTCATAGCCCTTATTTTCTTAGCTACCATTTCCGGGGTTACAATTAATTGTCCTAAATAGTCTGAATCTGCCCCCTTGAACTTAGCCTCTGGTACTGGCAGTGAACTAATATCTTCTCTGGTAAACACTGAACTAAAGTACTCATTCAGGTCTTCTGCCATTAAGAATCCCTCTGATGTTATATATCCAGCACTATCTTCTAGAGGACCGACCTTATCTTGAACTTTCTGTTTGCTTCGAACATATGCATAAAAACTCTTGCTGTCATGTTTTATATTACTAGCTAATTGTTGTTCATAGCTTCTCTTTGAATTTCTAATTTCAGCTGTAGCTTGGTTAAGTGCTTCTTTATAACTGTTGTAGTCTTCATCATTTCCAGTACATCTATATGACTTCCACATCATTTGTTTATACTTAATTTTTCTAATGGCTTCTTTCGATAAGTGTTTCTTTTTGGACCGTTTCCCTTGTTTTTTGAAGGGTACAAATTTGTCGACTATGCACTTAATTTCACTCTTTAATATATTCCAGCATTCTGTTGCTGTCTTATTGTCTATCTTTGCTAAATATTTCCTCATGTCCTTATACCTTCCTTTGTGGAAATTTCTCCTATACTGCTTTTTACTATTCCTTTCTGATTTTACTTTGATGGTAAAATGTATCTGGTAGTGATCGCTACTCCCCAGTGGCTCACGTATCTTGACATTGTCAACTAATTCATTCTGTGAGGACAAAACTATGTCTAACACCTTCTCACCCCTGGTTGGTTCTAGCACATGTTGAGAAAGGAAAGTATCTTGAACTAACACTAAAAACTTGTGGTCCTCACTCCCCATACTCTGAAGAGATTTCCATTGTATATGCCCGTGGTTAAAATCCCCCATAATAATACAATACCGTTTGCTTACTTCCCTTATAGCGTTTTGTATTTGTTCATTCTCTTCTATGCTTATGTTTGGACTTCGATAAACTAACCCAACATGTATCTACATATTTTTGTTTAAGCTTATTCTTTGCATAATTTACAAAACCTCGGAAACTATGTGTTCCAATCTTTTCTATGACTAATTTAGGGGTATTATTAACGACATGTGGCAAGTTATATCTAAGACAAATTCATGTTTTTTTCTGCATGAGTATAGCTCTGCTGTCATCCTAGTGTTCTAATTGTGCATGTAAGGATTTGGATTTAGTTCCCAGTTTAATACGACACCAGGTAAGTCTTGATGCATGAATTTAAAATAGAACTTAAGTTTGTGTAACTTTAATATGTGATCTGTTTTTAAATGTTATATGGTATATTTGTAAAACATTCATTTTTTTTAAACGCGGCTCAGTATGAGATTTGTATTTTCTTATGGTTAAGCTTCTCATAGCTTTCTTTTGTATTTTCAAAATTCGGCTACCTTGGTATCCCCACACCATAATGCATTAGAGTTAATATGAAACAATATTACTGTATTATATAACATAATTTTAATTTCTAAAGGAAACACTTATTTTAGTCTGTTTGAGATGCCGACAGTTTTGGAGCACTTGTTTGATTATTTCGTCAATGTGTTTTTTCTAATTTAAATTTGCATCTATGGTCAGGCCTAACAAATTAAACTTTTACACCATTTCGATGATTGTACCAATGATGTTAAGCGACAAGTTATTAACAACTTTATTTGGCATATGAAAAGTTATATATTTAAATTTGTTTCTGTGTTTCAATTATTAATGTTTAACCATTCGTGTATTTTTAGAAGTTCATCATCAGTATTTTCGTTGGGTGAATTATCATGAAAACAGTCGAGGGTGCTAAATAAGGTGGCATCGTCGGCATACATAATAAATAATATTTTAGTAGCTTTTGGAAAATCATTAATATATATTATTATAAATAACAGGGGTCCAAGAATAAAGCTGAGCCTTGTGGTACATGAATTGTGATAGGTAAGTTATCGGAAGTTTCATTTAGAAATTCTGTGTATTGCCTTCTGTTGTTTAGTAACTTTTGAATAGATTCAGAGTAGAATCATCTAAGCCGTAATATCTTAGTTTATTTAATAGTATTGAATGACCAATTGTATCGAAGGCCTTTGAGAGGTCAAGAAAAATACTGAATGGTAGATCATTTTTATCCATTTGTGTAATTGTTCTATCTACTAGTTCAAGTGATACATATTCGGTGTAGTTTTCTAAACCCATATTGATTATCAACAAACAGTCCGGAATAATTGATGCATGCGGATAACTGGTTACATAATATTTTCTCTAGCACTTCTGAAATCGTTGGAAGGAGTGAAATAAGTCTGTAATTGTTAAAAACAGTCGGATCATATTTCCCATAAATATGAATTATGTTTGCTAGTTTAAGTTTATCAGAAAAAAATATGCCAGTATTTATTACCTGATTTATTAACAGCGTTACTGACTTGATGGCTGTGATTTCAATTATTTTCAAAAGTTTTGAAGAAATACCATAACAACCACTACTGTTTTATATTGGAAGACTTTCAATAGGTTTCTTTAATGTTTCTTCACAAACATTGTTTAGACTAAGAACGAAATGGACGTGTTCGTTTAAGTAGTAACTGTATTCCTTATTTCCATGATCGTGGATATCGTGTGCAATAGACTGACTAATGCTAGTAAAATAATTATTGAATTAATTTGCAATATCCTTTTATCTGTTATAGTTGTGCCATCACTTTTAAAAGAAAATGTTTTATATGTAGTATTTTTCATTTATGGTTTTCCAAGTAGTTCTAATGTCATTTTGTATCGGTTAAAACGTATTTCGAAGAAGTAGTTTTTGGGGCGCGAATATTTCTCTTTAATATTGAATTATACGTTTTAAGGTTAGACATCTTAAATCTCTTATAGAGCGAATCTCGATATTTGATAGATCTTAGAAGACCATGTGTAATCCATGTTGAATGTTTATGTTTGTATTTGTAATAGTTCACGATTTTAAGTGGCATATGCTCATTCTTAGCAGGCATAATTTCATTGTATATTATGTTGTATGTCGACTTGTTTTCATGTTTAACATTATGCATTGCTACTTTATGCTGTGAATATACTCTAACGTATTTTGGAGGAAGCATAGTTTTATGTCGATATCCATGATAAAGAACTATAGTTGATGATCAGAAAAAGTGTTGATAAAGATCCCAGCAGTACTTTGTAATATTGGTTTATTTTACTTACATAAACAAATTGTCAATTAATGTTTCGTTAGTTCTAGTGAAGAGAGTTGGGAAGATGATTTGAGGATAGAGTCTGTATGATGTCATATTGTCAAACAATACTGAATATTCTGTTGTCATTTATTTTGAGTAAATTTATGTTGAAGTCCCCTGCAATAATTGCATTATTATAATTTTCTATAGTAGACATAGCCATTGAAAATTCATCTATAAAACATGTAATATTTTGATTTAATGACTTTGGCTGTCTGCATATTTTTTATAGTAAGAGTTTTTGATAAGTTGCCTCCAGTTATTTGAATTATTAACCCCTCCAAATGTTCATTCATGTTGATATTCTTAAGTACTTCATAATTATATTTGTTATTTACATATATTATTAAACCACCTTTGTCACTGCAACTTTTTCCCTGAGTGACTGAATCATATCCATGTAAAGTAAATTAAGAAAACAGAATAAATAAACACAAATAAAAAAAATAAAAAACATGGCAGGTTGGGTATTGAGTCACGAACATAAGGCGTACACCATGGAAATGGCTGAACAATGTTGTTAACAATGAAAAACATATTAATTGTTGCCTATACATATATAAATAGTAATAATAACAACGTAAAGAACATAATAGACCTGTGTAAAAAATCAGCAGAAATACACATTAATAAATTTAGTCAAACAACAGAATAATGAGAAGAAAAAACGTAGTAACTTAAACAGAGCAACATTATGCCGTAGTGTGACCTACATCATCTACATATTAGCATAATTAAATTCATCATCGACTACAAAACACATAAATTGTCAACTCGTATCACGAATATAATTACATTATTAATGTTTTTTATGTCACTACTCAGGTAATTCTACAACCGCACTAGGTCCACACAGATGTGCATCGATTTCATTGTGGAATGAACGAGGAACCGTTCTAAATCATGATTAGCATGATTATATACATGTATATATATATATATATATACATATATATACGTCACGGCAACATAACTTCCGTACGAACAAAGCACGGTTGCACGCATACGTTATTACAACTAGTTGCTCTGCAATCGCAGGCATATGTCATATGTCACGTCAGTTTATTGTAACAAATTGTGTATGATATATCCCCCACTCAATATTTTCTGTACAACAACATATCAAAACCAGCCAAATAAATATTTATAAATAACTATCGAGGGCATTTTCTTAAATACGTCACCATTTAGTAGAACAGAGACTCGTGGATCAACGATGCAAAGGAAAATAAAAAGAGGCGAGTGGTTGTCAGAGCCAAAGGGTAAACTACGTTACTATTATATAATACATAGTTAGCTTACCCCATCCGTTGTTAGTGGGGGAGTCTCCAATGTTAAAGGAGTATAATCGCGACTCATCGAAAGTCATGTGGAAGGACACAGACTTGGCCCAGCTCGGAGGTGTGATTTGCAGCACCCCCTGCAATCTACAACGGCCGCCGTTCGACGTCGGTTTCTTTGTCCAGATCACGGCGGGTGTATTCACGGGAAGGACGGATGTCTTGCCCGTCGTCAGGTCGACACAATAAGATGCCACCGTATCAGCGTGAGAAGCTGGGTAATAGATAACAAACACTTACATGCTTTTCCGTATAATATTAAGGAAGGTGTTCTAAGTACTACTGTAAAAGAAAAAGACTTACGGTTAACCATTAGTGCCGATGTGAAGGTTTCAGAGCAGTGCGGAATTGCAGCTTCAATGTGAAATCAAAAACTTGGATTAATTTGGCGAAATATAGCGCATAAGAAAAAAGCACTAATACTACCGCTGTACAAAACAATTGTTAGGCCTTTTGAAAATTGTATATAAACGTGGAGGCCATAGCGCAAGAAGGACATATATATATATGCTAGAAAGAGTACAGAGGGGAGCGACTAAAATGATATCAAAACTTAGGGATCTTAGTTACGAAAACGCCTAAAAGAACGTGGCTTAACAACACTAGAGACCAGGAGATTGAGAGGCGATCACATAGAAGTGTTTATAATAATATTGCATGGTTATGAAAATATTGATAGAAATATTTTGTTTTTCAGGTAAGAAACATAGAAAGACTAGAGGACTTCAAGTTACATTAGTAAAGGAGCAGTGTAGATTAGATATAAGAAAGTTCTCATTTTTATAAAGGCCTGTAAATTAACATATTATGTGCTGATTGTGTGTGTCCTAGTAGTGTGAATATGTTTAAAAATAAAATCGACACATACCTCAGGAGGGCGGGATACATGTAGATAAAACGGTTGGACTCTCGATAAGCCAAAAGGCTTCCTTGTCCACCTGCCATCTATAGTTAATTCTCTAGGTGGCAATCTTGTTAAATCTTGTAATTTCTGAGAGGACATTGCAATTCATCCATTTGGATTTTTTTGTGTTTGTATTTATTGAATTTAACATACTTTAATGGAAAGTGTTGTAGTGAATTGTTGATCATAGGTTATCGTAGGGTCTGCTGTTACATTATGATCAAATATTTCGGTCCATTCTATGTTTTCGAGTTCTTCAAGAAAACCCCTCATTTTGCTTCCTGTAAATGATCTTGTGTTAATTGTTTTTATTTTATTAAATGTTTTGTTAACTTTAAAATCTAGAGCAGCAAATATGGCCATGTGATCAGAGATTTGTATAGCTAGTATACCATTCTGTGAGATTGTGAGTGGGTTTGGATATTTACAATACATATGGTATATTAATGTTGCGTTTCTTTTTGATATTCTGGTTGATAAGGTTATGATAGGTAGCAAATATAATTCTGCCAATGAATCATAAAATTCTTGAAATGTATTACTGGAGTTTAACTTTAATAAATCAATATTAAACTCTCCTGTTAGCACGATATGTTTAGAGGAATTACACAAGTTCCGGATTATGGGGGTGATATCCTGCAGAATGAATCTATTGAGGCATGATTATTGTTATCTTTTGGAGGTCTATATATATGTTACATATTGTAATATCTTTGCCCGAATCATCAATAATGTTTATAAACAATTCTTCCCAAGTTGAGTAGATATTATGGGATTTATAATTGACTACAGAAATATTGTTTGATATGTATGTTACCAGCCCTCCTTTTATTGAACAATTGTTAGTGTAGGATTGGGTTATCATAGTATAATAGTTTAATTTAAGATGCTCAATATCTGTGTGTTGCCATTTTCTTGCCTCTTGTATTCATATGGCATTTATAAATACACCTGAAGCAGCCAGTTTGTTAACTAAGATAACTAATTAATCAAATTTGGAGTTTAAAGAGTCTATGTTTAGACTAGGCACTGTTAATTTATTTTAGTTTTTAGTCAGGAAGCCCTTCAAGTCTTCAACGTTGTAATATCGAGTCTGTGCTCTAACTGAGCTTTCATCGGGGTCCAAGTTTATAATTTTTGTGAAGTTATTTTCATCAATGCCACCTTTGAATCTTATAAATTCTTCAGTGTCAATCGACATAATTTCAATATGATTAGATCATGCGTTACCAATTGATAAATAAATACTACACTACTGTATGTTACATGTGGTATGACCATATCTGGAGATGATAATAGTGGCAGCACGCTATCTATGAAATATAATGCCAAATTAATATACTCAACACCGAATGCTGAAACTAAACACGTATAATGGAAACATAGAAAAGGTAGTTTGACACGTTCAAATACCGCATATAAAAGTGAACAAACATATATATATATATATATATATATATAAATATATATAAACAATGTGTGGTGATACTATTTACATTGATCAACATTATATTTGAAACAGTTTGCACAAGAATTAGAATCGGCAGGTGGAGAACATATATTAAAAATAAATATGCTAAGGAGAACAGTAGAGATACCGAAGTGCTCAACGGTAGCATTTTGGAGAACAGCATATGCCGTGGTGTTAATCTAGACAACATGTGTTTGGATACAGTGTTATTTCGATAGTTACAAAAGAATAAAATAACAGGGATCATGCCATTTAACGACAGCCTGTGCGTTGACATTAAATTAGACAAAGAGTGTTTAGTTAACACGTTACAGAGGAACAAAACAAGCAGGAAATAAAGACAAAAATAAAAAACAACAGGATGATTAGCCATATTAATCATGCTAAAGCACGGTGGCAGAATGTCCACGGCTCGCATACACATTGCCATTTTATTATACATTACACCAGTAGTTGTTCGTTTCAGGATTCACTTCACTTAGCGTTCAAGTTGTTTGAGTTCGCGCTCGGTGGTAATGTTTACCTTGCGCCCGGGTGCTATTAGACACACAATGCGACCGTCCATAGTCCATGTTGCTTGCACCCCGGCAGCAGATCGGGCTTTCGTTAGCAACACACTGTGTCTTTTTGTTAAGTTCTCAGTGATGACATTTTTTGTTCCTTTCAGTTTTCGTTTTGCTGCGAAGATTTGTCGTTGTTCGTATCGCGCGAACTTCACAATGATCGGGCGTGGTTTATCGCCTTGTGATTTTCCCAGTCGATGGCTGCGGTCGATGCTTTTGCAGTCTAGCGTGACCACTACTGACTTGCTGCACAGATCGATCACCGCGTTGGTCGTCTTCTTCTTTTGTTGTTCAGGGATGCCATGAAAGAACAGGAAATTGCGCCGGCTGTACTGCTCCAAGTCGTCTATCTGGTCAGCCAACACCACTGCGTACTATATTTTCAACTGCAGTTATTGCTGTAGATGTTTTGGTCATGTCCATGCAGCATGCTTGGTACAACTCTTCCTTGATTTTGTTGAAGTTGTCAGAGTTTAAGATTGATGTGACGAGAATGTCCATGAAAGTTGGCGTTTTTAGAAGTTCGTTGTTGACCTTGACCTACCTTTCATACCTGAAATCCACTGCACAAGAGAAACGAGGAAAGGAGTAACAGAAAGCTATTCCGCAATGGAAAGGTACCTGTTTACGTTGCTAGCTTCCTACATAAAACTACAAATAAGGAAGAATTTGCCCACTGCTGATCGAGGACATAGCCATGAATGAATATCCGCTTACCAAACATATATACATTACGTAAGATCCAAGCTTACAGTCGAATGACACTGACATCACAATGACGGAGAGTGACAACGAAGAGGCAGATAGTCGAATATGTACCCATGTACACGTTGCCCTATGGGATGTGAAAGTAGGTGTGACAGTTGTTTTCACAAGAGCCGTAAGCTCAGATATGATTGTGGTGGACACCTGCCTAATCTTGTGCAGAATCACCCAAGTGCGTAGTTAGGAGTTGGCTTTGTTACAGGAAAACAAGTACATTAGTATCATTCAAATTCACCCTCAAAAGTAAGCTGAGAAGACTGGGAAAGCTTATGTCAAGATGAACAACCTTTGACACAGGCCAAAGCAGAATGAAGGGAGCGACGGGGGGAGGGGGATATAGAGAGGGAGGGGGAGATGTTTTAAGTTATTTGTTAAAATGACAACGAACACAACTTGTTTGCGTCACATGCCGCCATTTTGGATTTTTGCAAATTATCCTGTAGAAAGGAATGTTTAAAAATAACATGGATTTTTATTATATAAACACTCAAACAGTTTATTTAAATGTCGAAATATGGTAGAAATTGAATTATAACATTCTTTGATTTCTAACCTTGATGTAGCCTTGACCTGGATCATTAAATTCAAGTAGCCCCCCACCCAAAACATGTACATGATCTTAAAGTACAACTGTGCCAAATTTGGTTCTCTGACCATCTGCGGAAATTGCCCATGTAATAATAGGACGATATATATGTACTTGCTCTTTGGGCGGCCATTTTAGATTTATGCAAATTAGAAAATTATCCCCCGGAAAGGAGTGTTTTCGAAAAACTGATGTAGCCTTTCAAAACACGCAAACATATTATTTAAGTGCCAAAGTAGGTAGAAATGGAATTACAATGTTAATCTTTGACCCTGAACTGGTCTTCACCTTGACCTTTAAAATCGGGCAGCTCCCTCTCAAAAGTTGTGTATGTTCCTAAGCTACAACTGTGCCAAATTTGATGCTTTGGTCCAGCGTATCACGATATCACTAAAATTTGGACCTAAAATCCGCAGCAAACTAGCCGATTTTTCGACGTGCAACAAATAATCTTCATTTGTCAGCTAGTGTGCAGCGAATTCCGATAAGACCGACAGTGCTAGATATCATGCCGTCTTGACAGACCTTGTTGGATAGTGTGCTGCGGACCCCGACAAATTTTATACAAATGATTGTTCTTAATACATGTGTTTCTGAATCCTTTAGTAAACCACGGTTTTTTAAACTAATTGTTAATACTTTAGGTCGTACAGTTGACACAGGACAATGTTTGTTGTATGTTTCAGTAAAATCATGAAGAAAGTTGTCATATGCTATATTTGCATTTTCTCTACTGATAACAGTATGCCAAGAATTTTGCATTAAGTCACACTTCAATGCATTGATGTTTTCTTCGCTAAGATAACGAATACACTTGTTAGAATGTTCGTTCACATTACATTTTACAGTACAATGGCACAGAGCAAATACAGAAAGATGATCATGATCATTGATGTAATTTACCAATAGACCACCATCAATCTTGTACTCAAGTTCAGAAGTAAAAATGTTGTCTGTAAGGGTTGCAGAGATAGTAGTAGTAATTCTGCTAGGTCTATTGATTAAAGGGTATAGACCAAGACTATACATAAGATTTACAAATTGCTTGGTTCCACTATGACTATCACATTTAAACAAATCTTTATTGAAATCACCTCATGCATATCTGATTTTGGTGCAATGTATACGACTAAACAACGTTCAATATTATCATTAAAGAAACCATGTTACACCCAGGACACGTATATACACAACTAACCTGTGCAGTGTTGTGTCGGTTAATTTTACATTCAACAGTAACACATCCTAGTACGTTATCAACTATTAGTGACTTAGTTTCGCATAGTCGCCCATTTGACTTCTTGATAACTTAAATCACCACACCTCCACACTTGCTGTTGTGTCTAACAACATGAAAAGCATCATAATCATCAAATGTATATAGAGAAGTTGAGTCCTTGTTCAGCCACGTTTCGCTCATTGCTATAATATCAAACTTTACATTAAGTAATTTAAGAAGATCTTTTTTTCACTGAAGCTAAAACTTAGACTTCTAGCATTAAAATGTACCAAAGACAGACCTCCATCATATTTTATGTACTGTTGTTCTTTATAATATTTACAAGAAGTTGATATGTCGTTGTAATAATTATTTTCAGGATCGACATTCTTCCCAAAATGACAGCTGCTGTGTTTAGTATATTTGTAGGTTTCAAATATGTTTCCATATCATCACAATTTGAGAGTGGGTAGTTTTCTTTCACGGTGTTAGACATATAAATGGTAGATAGTAGGTATTAAAATGAAGTAGAAACAACAAAGCAATATGTATGCCATAACAAAGTAATAGACAGTTTTGACCATTGTTATCAATAAGAACAAACACACAGTGTACAACTGTAATACAGTAGATGGACAACATCAACAAAAACAGCAGAGTCGTAGGCCCTATTTCTTTTGCAGTCCGCGGAGACGCCGGAAGCGGAGAAAGCGGAGAGGATCAAATATAATAGACTTCGGTGCACATCGGAGATGGTAGCAACCGCCTTTTTATCGCCCATAAACAACATGGACGCAGAATCACTAGCCGAGTCATTTTATTAGTAGTTTTTTCTTAAACTACGTTGATGCTTACAACATTAAATATGTTACATATGCTCACAAGTTCACATCATGTGCTGTTATATTATTAGTCAATCATTTTTACTAAAAAAAATATGCTTTAATATTGTAACAATAATAAACACTATGTCGTATGTGTAACGCCTGTGTCAATGCCGATGCGTTCATGTGATCTGTATATGACATACACCGCATTGTTGTTGCTTAATTTGTAGTGCCTAATAACGTGTTCGCCACGTATAGCAAGCAAATAGGGTAGAACAAATGGATACTCGAACAAAAAAACATTGAGTATTGCAATCACATTTACATTAAAATATGTATTTATTCGTGTACTGTGTATAATTGGAGGGGCAAATTGTAAAAATATTGTGTAGACCTACTATCAGACCTGGGTTCAATTCACTTTTGTCAATTCCAATTAAATTGCAATTCATGTTTATTTACCACGGATCAATTCCAATTTAATTCAATATACTCACAAGAAGGATCAATTCCAATTCAATTCATTTCATTCAAATACAATTCAAGCACATTGTTGATAAATTCAATTCAAATAAGAATTGAACCCAGGTCTGCCAACTAAACACTGATAGTTGTGTGCACAATATCATATTTAATATGTAACTTGTTAAAATCATGTTGTGCTGTAGGGCGTGGTACTTACTCATCAAAGATGGGACATATGTGTGTTGTGTTTAATGATGTAACTATTATAAATAAATAAGAAAGACAATTCTTATCCAATAAAAGCGTGCATGCTATTGCGTGATGTAATCCCACATGTTCACATTACATGATTGTATATCTTTTTACAAGACACAGTGTACATGTCACACATCCATTGTATGGTCCTTCAAGAAGCTGGGTGTATAACACATTCCAATACAATACTTATTGTTTAATTCGCATTACACTGATGATGTGTTCATGGAAACTGTTTGAGAGTAGCTGCCTAACCTGAAGGAGACGAGAAACAATCTTGGATCATCATTAACGTCACGATCATAGTCAAAGCAATATGTGTGTTTTTCATGATGTAATATTCTTGCAACGGAGAAATAAAACAGTTGAATTGCATTATGATGTTACCCTTACTAAATAAGTGCATTTAATGTATGTGCAAATAATTCCATGCAACAGAACAATCAGCCAGTTGTTAGGAAGCATAATTTACACTTACATATCACAGCCATCAGTACAGGAACAAGTTCATCATCACAGGTGTTATTTAACTAGGTGGAATACAGTGCAATTACCAGTATAATCACACACGCGCACGCACGTACGCGCACACCACACACACACGAACCCCTATTATTATTCTCAAGCGGCCAGGCAGGCTTTGGAGAGAGGGGGAAGGAAAGAGGCAGATCATCGTTTAAAAGACGAATAGAGTTTAGAAGACGAATAGAGGATGCGATGAAGGAATTTCGAGAGCGACCGAGTCTTAGTTGAGGCAGCTGAAAACGGCGGCCAGATGGTAACAGATTGTAACAGTGATTTAGGGGGGGTGGGGATCCTGAGAGATCTGCCTTCCCTTCCTCTTTGCCCTCCGCCTGTACAGGTCGTCTACACTGGTAAGCTCCTCTCCAATCACCTTGCTGCTGAGTCTGATGACGCGACTCAGGATATTCCGATTGGTGACACTCAATCCACCATGCCATGCCAGGAAGCCAAAGGTTACAGTACTCTCAAGGTAACAACCATAGAAGGTCCTCAGAACATGACGGCTCACCCAGAGGGATCTGAGTTTACGCTGAAATTAAAGCTTCTGTTGGCATTTTTTGTTGTTCAAAGCTGTGTTTGCATTGAAGGTCAGTTTAGAGTCAATTACGGTACCTAGCTACTTGTACGCTGATACACGCTTGACAGTCTCACCATTGATGACCAGGTCTTTGGGTGGGGTGGGGTCTCTCCTGAAGTCGATGATGAGCTCCTCAGTCTTCTGTGCATTAAGAAAATGTTCCCTCTTGGTGTTAGATCAGTTGAAAATATTTAAAAATTCCGTCATCATGTAAAAACTTATCTTTACAACCTTGCATATATATCGTAGCTCCCTGGCGCCTTGACCCATCTGTTGACAACTGGAATACTATTTATGGATTTTAAGATTGACCAATCCTGGGCAGTTGTTTTGATGCGCCTCTGAACTTGGTTTCCAAGGATTTTGGCGCAATAGAAGTTATCTTATTATTATTAATATTTAAATATAGCATACTCTGCATGTTTACGACTGACCGGCTATGTTACGTAGACCTGTTTCTGTATCATGCTATTTTAACAGAATGGATGCAGTATAATTCTCATCTAGTCATGTGTGTTTACAGAGTATACCCAGGCAGGTTCCTTATTTGACATTTCTTATTTCAATCATTAAATGAGTTGTCTGCAAGTATTTGTCAACCCTTAAAACAATTTTTTCAAACGTCGATTAAAACTTCCTGCATTCCCAATGACTGGAAAGAGGCTAAAATATCAGCAACTTCTAAAAAAGGAAACAAGAAACTAGCTAGTAACTACCGCCCAATAAGTTTAACAAGCATAGTTTGTAAATGTATGGACAAATTATCAGAAATCAGATTACAAACTACATGAAAGTAAATAATCTATTTAGTCAAAAACAATATGGATTTATATCTGGCCGATCAACAGTTCTACAACTAATCAAAATAATAGATGACTGGACTAAAGAAATGGATAAGGGCAACCACACCGATGTTATATATATGGATTTCCAAAAAGCCTTTGACACCGTGCCACACAAAAGATTAATTAGTAAATTAAAAAGCTTCAACATTTCAGAAGAACTGATTAACTGGATAAAATCATTCATCACAGATAGAAAACAAAAAGTTTCAGTAAATGGAGATGAGTCTAGCTGGAAAGAGGTAATATCAGGGATACCCCAGGGTTCCGTTCATGGACCCTTTTTTTTTAAAATATATTAATGACCTCCCAGATCTAACAAATTCAAATACCTTTCTATTTGCTGATGACATAAAGATATTTAAACAATAACACATATAGATGATCTGGATGTACTTCAACATGATTTAAGCATACTAGAACAATGGAGCGACAAGTGGTTATTAAAATTCCATCCCGATAAATGTCTACACATGGAAATTGGGAAAAATAATATCGGTGAAAGTAAATATTTCATGGCAACAAATAATGTCAAACATGCTCTTGTCACCACAGACAAACCAAAAGATTTAGGAGTAATTATTGATTCAAAACTTTCATTTGATGATCACATCAACCAAGTGGTTAATAAAGCAACCAGAATGACAAAAGTAATCAGAAGAACTTTTCAATTCTTAGATACATACACTTTTTTGCCACTATACAAGACTATGATTATATCCCACCTAGATTATACAATAGCAGTATGGTATCCATGTAAGACGAAACATAAAATAGCCATAGAAAATGTCCAGAGAAGAGCCACAAAAGAACTACCTGGTATGAGGGACTTATCATATATTGAAAGACTAAAATTACTTAAATTACCCACATTAACATATCGTAGATTAAGAGGAAACATGTTTGAAGTGTATAAAATAATGCATAACATATATGATACAAAATCTGCACCAAACCTTCCTAAATGGGAGGATGTGGCATCACGATCCAATAACAGGGTACACTCCCTTAAACTGTTCAACCAAATAGCAAAACTAAACATAAGAAAAAAATGCATTCCCGCTTAGAGTGGTTGAACCATGGAACAGTTTACCTGAATCAGTAATACAAACTAAATAAAAAAACTCACTGGAACCGGAAAACACAAACTCTTAATACTAGACCCCGAAGAAGAAGATCTGATCTTTGAGGAACCGAGATGATCCTGCGATCAGAACAGTCCTAAGGTATCCTAAGGTAAATGTTTTGTCATCATGGCGTTAATACAGAAAAACCTTATTTCACTTAGTTGAATATTCCAAATACATATTTACACGCTTCATCGTGTATATTGCTCAAGTAAAATGTATATCATTGCGTTATCACGTGTACAAAGCAAACTGAAAACTACATATTTCAGTTTATATTTTGTACAATGCTACTTACCTTTCGTTTATATTCCGCCATGTTGAAAGTCACGTGGCCGATTCAACCGGAACCTCTCCGTATGCGACATGCCCTACATGCGGAGAAATCGGAGCGGTCCGGAGAGCCTCTCGGGCTGTTCTTTTTAACGCGGAGAGATCACGTGATCTCTCCGCGTCAAATAGAATAGCACATTTTTCACCGCGGACGTCCGCGGACAGGTCGGAGATACAAAAGAAATAGGCCCGTAAAGTTCATTTCGGTCGAATGCAACAGTAATATAGTAGATGCACAACATCAACAAAAACAAAATAGTCGTAGACTTAGAGTTCATTTCGCCGGTGGAGTCAGACATCAAGGTCGCGGAAATCGTACATGCACTTAACGAGTCGAATCTTGGCACTGTCCGCAGGACCGTTCGCTTTCACGAAGATCTTGCAGTTTCTCGTACACGTTGACTGGATTTTGCATTGCTTTCTCAGCAGACTGGCGATTTTCGGGAGGTTCGCTTGCATTGCCGTCAAGTGTTCATTTACATAAACGTTGGTGCCGCGTAGTTTCTTGCCCCATTTCAGAACGTTCACTTTAGCTTTTCTGTTGTAGAAGTAGGATAATACGTGGCGGTCCGGTGGTTCGGTGTTGAGTCGTGTTCGTCGATGCAGATATGGTGCCCGCACTGAGAGTGTGACACGCAAAAATATATTTTTTGTCGATGTCGATGCCCTTCGAATTGAAGAACTTGACGACCTTCTCTTCCAATGTCGCCAGTTCTTCCTGCGGTGCTTCTGCCTCTGTGTCTTCGTTACTCGCTGTTGCCGTTGCTCTAGCGTACATTTGGTGTTTGGTGGCGAGTCCAGTAATAATTATGTGATTCTGGAGTATTGCTCAAGGTCTTCAATTCTCGACTCTAGTAAGACGATGTTCTTGTCTTTTTCATCGTTGGCACGCTGTAACAGTTTAAAGGCCATATCTTGTCCAAATGTTTTTCCAGAGAACTATGTAAATATACTTGTACATGTGTGTTATTCAATGTTATCACAAATCTGAAGCCATATGTTTGCCAAAATATTGATAAAATTGGTCTTAAACAGTGCCCGGTCATAGTGTAAAACTGGAAATGTCTGTTTTCCGGAAATGTTCGAAGGCGTAGACACGTGACGTCACTCGTGGAACCGGTTACACGGTCACACGGTCTATGCGGCGAAATGCTATTTCATTATAATTATATTTCAGATGTTTTTATTAACATTAACATGTATAATTGATGAAGGAATGTATTGAGGGAAACAGTGGCAATTCGAGGTTTGACTGGAAATTCGGTGCATGTCTTCCTCAAAGACCCAATTTGTCGGCAGAAAATGGAACATTTTGTGTGTAAAGGACGGGATCCATGCTACGCCTACGGCGAATAACATCACTTGTGGTTCAGATCTGTCGGTGGATATATCTTATGAGGTGGAAGATGGGCATCAAAATACAGTTACATGTCAATAAATCAACAGTCCTTAAAATGACTCAAAAGAAGCGTCGAGATGCGAACGGGTACCACAACAACACCACTGATCATTTCACCACAACAAACTCAACAGCCAGCCGTCAGTTGCCGGACTCTCTCGACAGGTTCATGCCTCGGCCTGTATACTTAGCACCGCACCGACACTAGGCAATCTAACATCAGCAGAAACAACACTAATCTCTCAAATGTCACCATCACTGTCACGAAAATTTATTTTATTATCGTATGCATAGGTCTCGGTAACAGAAGAGACACCGACCTCAACCCACCGGCCGCCATTTTATGAGTTGTTTACACGAGGCGGGTCGTGCGCGGGGCGGCTGTCAAACAGTCAGGGCGGTCCAGGCTGGCGGCTGTTTTCCACAAGTGACGTCACATAGCCTCACGCCGCTGTCACTCAGCAGTTTCAGTAAGACGGCAAATATAGAGGTTCATTTTATCTTGTACGCTCTTATGCGATTCATCATCAAATTTTCAATAGCATCATCTGAAAGTGCATACATCATTTGTTATCATGGAACACAGCACATTTTATTCCAGGATATGGCCTTTAACTGTTGTCAGCAGTGCTGCCAGTTCCTTTTGGAATGTCGAAATTCCAGCAATGTCATGTTTGATGTCAGCGAGTTGTTTTTAATTTAAGCTATATCGGTGGTTTGCTCAGGTGTGCTCTCTTTTCTGTTTTTATACATCGTCATTTGCAATGTGCGTAGGTGCAAGGATGATCGCGTGCAGCATGTACGGTCGGTCTTAGCGAAGGCGAATAGCTGTCGATGTGTTGTCAAGTGATGGTTTACATCCGGGTTGGCGGAGAAGGCGGGAAATACGATTTTATATCAGACAGACTCAGATGCACTTTATTACCTTGTCGACTGCGCCATTCGGCTTGCAAGGTCACCCGTCAAATTCCCGTGTCGGGTTTCGTTTACGCGCCGAGTGATTGTTAGGAAGCCTCCCAGTAAATTTGCAAAAAACGACACATTATGCGGACGACCAAAATCAACAGTATCACAACTAACGCCACTCTACTACTAGACATATCCACATCAGCAGAATTTTCCTGGAGAGAGCACTTGAGCGTGAGCGCCAGTGTGCTAAGGAGAAAGCCGCTATAGAGCGTGAGGAGAGAGCACTTGAGCGTGAGGATAGAACGCTTGAGCGCCAGCGCGCCAAGGAGGAGATGGATAGTAAGATGAGGCTAGAAGAAATGTTGCATGAGAAAGAGATGGCAACATTACACATAGAAGCCGAGAAAGTTAAGGCAGAGGGGTTGGATGCGTCTAATCGAAGCCTAGATAATTACCGATTAGGAATGAAGATGCCCAAACTCCCCGAGTTTAGGGAAGCAGACGATAATTTCGATGCTAATTTGACACGTTTTGAGCGCTATGCTGAGAATGCAGGTTGGAAGAGAGAGGACTACGCATTAGAACTTAGCAGTCTTCTAACGGGTCGCGCGTTAGATGTGTATTCTCGTCTTCCTAGAGATGACATGCTAGATTATGATAAACTCAAGCAGGCCCTTTTAGCTAAATTTCAGCTAACCGCCGAAGATTACCGGCGAAGATTTTTTAGGAGTAAACAGGGGGTAAATGAGACTGCAGCCCAGTATCTTGGTAAATTAGACCATAACCTGAGCCAGTGGATCAGATTAGCAGGAATCCACGAATCCTATGGAGAATTGAAGGACTTATTTTTGCGGGAGCAATTTTTGCATTCATGTCCTCGTGAGTTAGCCGTATTCATTAGGGAGCGTACACCCTCGAGCATGCAGGCAGTGTAGGAACCAGCGGACGTATATGCTGCGTCACGTATGGCCGCAGGACATAAGGAAATACCTAAAATGAATGACACACGTGACAACTCCCATTCTAGGGGTGGTCGAAAGGAAGAGGGAAAGTCATTGTTTCGCCCCGATAAGTACTCCGAATATAAGAGACTTAGCGCCACACCCCCTCGTGAGCCTATGAGATGTTTCTTGAGTTCACAACCAGGTCATAGGGCTGTAAATTGTCCCACGGGTAAACCCCGCCAGTTCTCCCCAGGGAAGCCGAGTCCACGACAGGAGGCTGGCAATTGTTGTATTGCAATCGAGAAGGTTGACTATAAAGTGTGGGTGTAAGTTCTCAGTTGTAGGATGTGTGGGTAATCACACCTACCCTAACTTACCAGTGATGCGTGGCAGACTGAATGAGAAACCAGTTGAGGTTCTAAGAGACACAGGATGTAGTGGGATTGTAGTTAAGAGAGATCTAGTTAATCCAGATCAATTAACTAAACATAAGAAGATCCTTGTCATGCTAGACCGTTCAACCATATCAATCCCCGTAGCCCGGTGCTACATAGAGTCACCAGTGTTTACCGGTGAAACTGAGGTACTCTGTGTCGACAATCCTATTTGCGATGTGATCATTGGCAATGTGATAGGTGTACATGCCAGTACTCAAGGAGAAAAGAAGGATCCCATTTTGAAGGCATGTTTTGCCAAAGCTAAGAGTCCTCGAGATGAAAACTCAAGATCAAGATACCACTCTATGAAGAGGGGTCTGTTACACAGACTATTTCAGCGTCGGGAAGAACAGGGTGAGAAACTCACTAGTACAACTGTGAGACTTGGCAAGCTGCAGGAAGACCACCAGCGCCTCCTGCAGGAGAAAACGAATGTTACGACGGAGAAAGAGAGACTGTTGAAGTCCGTGGAAGATGTGACAGAGAGACTGGAGACAGTGCAGCGAGACAACCCTCTACTGCAGTCTCAAGTCTCCAAGCTCTCAAAGGAGAATGGCCGACTGAAGGCAGAGAAAGAGGAAAATGTTCCTCAAACCGTCTACGACAAACTGAAGGCAGAGAAAGAGGAAAGTGTTCCTCAAACCGTCTATGACAGACTGAAGGAAGAGAAAGCGAAAGTGAACACAAATTTCAAACAGCTGAAACAGCAGTTTCAGAAATTAGAAGAGAGTCGTATTCAGCTGGTGACAGCCAACTACAGGAAGCGCAAGAAAGTCGGAGAGACTGTCCTGTCATTGACACAGGACAAGGAAGATCTCGACCGCCATGTCGCACAAACCAGGTGCAAAGCTGCAACACTGAACTCGCAGAAACTGAGTATAGAGGAGCAAGTCTCAGAGTTGGTACACCAGGTAGAAACACTGAAGCAGGAGGCTCTCGAGAATTTCACAAGGTTGTACGGTCGATCGTTTGTACTTCAAACGGATCATCAACCGTTAGTTTTCCTCCATACAAATCCTAGGTTAATTCGATGGGCCTTGAAACTTCAACCTTACAGGTTTCGGATCGGATAGAAGCTATTCCTGGAAAGGAGAATGTAGGAGCAGACTTTCTTAGCCGGCAGTAAGTCAAAGAGATCTAAGCGAGTATTGTAGCGGACAGACTGAGTTAGCATTGAATGATTAACTAGAAATGTTACTTCATTAACAATGTTTCGTTTGTGAAAGCAGGATAGGTACTCGTGTATACGACCCTCCCCTCTGGAGCATAATTCCTGTTTGATTGGTATTATTTATGTAAGGAAGGCCTATTAGTCAGTTGGCTCTGCCTTGTCTCACTCAGTGTTTTTTTTTGTATTTGATGATCTCTAATTTGAGAAGTGTTCACGCTTGAAAGAATAGGTAGGGCGTATAATACGCCAATTAAGTGTGACGAAACAGATCAACATTAGGAAGATATTTGACGCAGATTGGCGCAGATTAAATTCTTAAAGGCCGGGGTAATGTCACAAAGTGGTTTGTGTAGAATTTAATCAGGCTTTAGAACAGTGGTTTTGTATTCAAAGTATGGTTGATGGGATTGTGCTGCCATCTCTGGTATTTATTGTCGCGGAGGTATACGCTGGTGCCCTCTGGCGATTAAGGCGTGTAACGTTTTAACTGCCGACGAGTCAGATTTAATTAATTTCATTTGTAGCGTACACCACTAATTCTACGGTTAGGTATACCAAATTTGGTACCTGTAGAAATTATTTAACATGACTGGTAATATGGTGACCTGTCAAACTACTTATGTTGTGGTTATAAAAAATATTATATTATGAACTTATAAAAGTTGTTTACAGAAATGTAGGTGTGAAAAACACTAGGGTCAAACGTAGCTTATGAATAGAGTGCGTGTTTTATTAAAATTATGGATTAATTCATGAGAGTTGGAATGTACGATGAATATTGTGGTATCCGGCTCGATACAGGGAATCCAGTGATATTAATTATGTAAATAATTCACGTAAGTTAAATATTGAATGAGCACTTATACAGCCATACGTTTAGCTCGCAAAATCTATTTTTAATTCAGCGAGTTGAATGGATTGCTTCGAAGTGTGAATGGTTTCTGGAGCCAGGTTTTGAAGCGACTTTAATTTGTATTAAGTGTTGTAATTGGTCAGACTAACTTACGGCCAACAAGTTATATAAGGGCAGGACGGCCATTCGTGGCCAGACGAACATTTGAGCAGAAGAAAGTGTTGCACTCTCGTCTCCAGGAATTGGGCTGAAACGTGTGTCCGCCCAACGCCTGTAGTAAATACTTCTACGATTTCAACAGTACTGATTAGTTGTGATACGCTGCACTTCTCACGCGTTGAAGAAGACTGAGCGATAACCGACTGCAGTTCCGTTTTGATGTGATCTTCGAATGCAAGGCCACCACCGTTTCGTCTGCTAGCTGTCGTAACACAGACTCCGAGACAGACCTTCTCGACATCGCCGAAGTCGTGACATCGTTTCCGTGTTGTCGCCTGGTGATTCGCGTGGGATCGACAAAGCAAATCTACCGTCTACTTGATCGCCCGAGTCGCCTGCTTTCATCTACGTGAATTCGTTCGCCGAACGCCGAGCGACTTTTGACTTCGTCCTGACATCTCGCCGAACGCGACTGATGCGAACGTTGACATTCACACATCACGAGACATTCATTGGTTACAGTTAATAGACTTTACAACGGTGTATACCCGTCTTCATGTAAGTGACCAGCTGTTTAAATTGTCTCCCATGTTATTTCGTATTTGGATGCATACTCGTTGAGTACAATGTATGGTGTTATAAATATAATGTCATAGCAGAGTAACCGTTGGCCAACTATCACTGAACCGCTTTTGTTTATTGTTGATGTATTAAATGGGAATGCCAGTTGGTTTCTCGTACATACATATCTGATGTCACGTTATGTCTCTCGTTCACTCCGTATCCTAGTGCACCTGAACCTATAACTTGCTATGTCAAATCGGGTACCGCCAATTTATTAATTTATTAATACTTACACTCGATTTTGTGACATCTGGGGACTCGTCCGGGATTTTGAGTTGGGCTGTAACTTTTGGTGCACAGGATTCGCTGAACAAGAGCATTACGTTTCCCTATTACCGTTTAACATGTTTGACTCTGAGATATTAGTTTTGAGGCAAGGCAGTGCCAAACTAAGAAGCTAGGTCCTCCTTGAACGTCATCTTTTAAGGAAGGAAACTAAATGCCATTAACT
Source organism: Paraescarpia echinospica (assembly GCA_020002185.1). Classification (NCBI taxonomy): domain Eukaryota; kingdom Metazoa; phylum Annelida; class Polychaeta; order Sabellida; family Siboglinidae; genus Paraescarpia; species Paraescarpia echinospica. The sequence goes on along the minus strand of CM034534.1, from coordinate 22,533,971 downwards.
ATCAGTTACTTTATCGAGAAGATATTTACCTATGGTACAAACCATTACTTAATGGGTTAAATGAAGTAAGGGGTTCACGAGTAACAACGATTGACAGTAAGATAGACTGAATACGATGACGATCGTTATTGCAGCTATTAGTTATCGTTTGTAAAGCATACAGTTTATGTATGCGCTAGCGGTCCCAGAGTTAGTCCAGTAGTTGACTAGTGTACTGTCCCTAGCAGAGGTACGTTGGTTAGAGAAGGTCCCCCCGTCGCCCTTATGCAGTGGATATTTCCTTGCAGCCAGCATAGTAGGATAGATGCATCGCTAGGAAGTCTTTTTAGATCCTAGTATTTGGTCCCGTGTTGACCCAGTTTATGTGTGGTTAGAGAACGTCCCCCGTCGGCCTTATGCAGTGAGTATTTTCGTGCAGCGCGCATAGTGAATTAGTCGGATATCTAGGAGATCCAGAGTGACCCTAGTTATTTGTTGTCATAGTTTGACTCGACTATTAGAGGTGGATAGATAAGCCCCTCTAGAGTGTGTCCGCCATATTATCTAGATAGCTAGTAATAGGAATACACTATGGAATTTCAACAGCTTATGGAGATAGGAGAGAAGTTGAAATTGGAAGGAGCTGAGCTCTTAGAGTTTGTTTGCCATGAACAGGAGCAACAGCAGGCTAAGGAGAAAGCCGCTATTGCGCGTGAGGAGAGAGCACTTGAGCGTGAGCGCCAGTGTGCTAAGGAGAAAGCCGCTATAGAGCGTGAGGAGAGAGCACTTGAGCGTGAGGATAGAACGCTTGAGCGCCAGCGCGCCAAGGAGGAGATGGATAGTAAGATGAGGCTAGAAGAAATGTTGCATGAGAAAGAGATGGCAACATTACACATAGAAGCCGAGAAAGTTAAGGCAGAGGGGTTGGATGCGTCTAATCGAAGCCTAGATAATTACCGATTAGGAATGAAGATGCCCAAACTCCCCGAGTTTAGGGAAGCAGACGATAATTTCGATGCTAATTTGACACGTTTTGAGCGCTATGCTGAGAATGCAGGATGGAAGAGAGAGGACTACGCATTAGGACTTAGCAGTCTTCTAACGGGTCGCGCGTTAGATGTGTATTCTCGTCTTCCTAGAGATGACATGCAAGATTATGATAAACTCAAGCAGGCCCTTTTAGCTAAATTTCAGCTAACCGCCGAAGATTACCGGCGAAGATTTTTTAGGAGTAAACAGGGGGTAAATGAGACTGCAGCCCAGTATCTTGGTAAATTAGACCATAACCTGAGCCAGTGGATCAGATTAGCAGGAATCCACGAATCCTATGGAGAATTGAAGGACTTATTTTTGCGGGAGCAATTTTTGCATTCATGTCCTCGTGAGTTAGCCGTATTCATTAGGGAGCGTACACCCTCGAGCATGCAGGCAGTGTAGGAACCAGCGGACGTATATGCTGCGTCACGTATGGCCGCAGGACATAAGGAAATACCTAAAATGAATGACACACGTGACAACTCCCATTCTAGGGGTGGTCGAAAGGAAGAGGGAAAGTCATTGTTTCGCCCCGATAAGTACTCCGAATATAAGAGACTTAGCGCCACACCCCCTCGTGAGCCTATGAGATGTTTCTTGAGTTCACAACCAGGTCATAGGGCTGTAAATTGTCCCACGGGTAAACCCCGCCAGTTCTCCCAAGGGAAGCCGAGTCCACGACAGGAGGCTGGCAATTGTTGTATTGCAATCGAGAAGGTTGACTATAAAGTGTGGGTGTAAGTTCTCAGTTGTAGGATGTGTGGGTAATCACACCTACCCTAACTTACCAGTGATGCGTGGCAGACTGAATGAGAAACCAGTTGAGGTTCTAAGAGACACAGGATGTAGTGGGATTGTAGTTAAGAGAGATCTAGTTAATCCAGATCAATTAACTAAACATAAGAAGATCCTTGTCATGCTAGACCGTTCAACCATATCAATCCCCGTAGCCCGGTGCTACATAGAGTCACCAGTGTTTACCGGTGAAACTGAGGTACTCTGTGTCGACAATCCTATTTGCGATGTGATCATTGGCAATGTGATAGGTGTACATGCCAGTACTCAAGGAGAAAAGAAGGATCCCATTTTGAAGGCATGTTTTGCCAAAGCTAAGAGTCCTCGAGATGAAAACTCAAGATCAAGATACCACTCTATGAAGAGGGGTCTGTTACACAGACTATTTCAGCGTCGGAAAGAACAGGGTGAAAAACTCACTAGTACAACTGTGAGACTTGGCAAGCTGCAGGAAGACCACCAGCGCCTCCTGCAGGAGAAAACGAATGTTACGACGGAGAAAGAGAGACTGTTGAAGTCCGTGGAAGATGTGACAGAGAGACTGGAGACAGTGCAGCGAGACAACGCTCTACTGCAGTCTCAAGTCTCCAAGCTCTCAAAGGAGAATGGCCGACTGAAGGCAGAGAAAGAGGAAAATGTTCCTCAAACCGTCTACGACAAACTGAAGGCAGAGAAAGAGGAAAGTGTTCCTCAAACCGTCTATGACAGACTGAAGGAAGAGAAAGCGAAAGTGAGCACAAATTTCAAACAGCTGAAACAGCAGTTTCAGAAATTAGAAGAGAGTCGTATTCAGCTGGTGACAGCCAACTACAGGAAGCGCAAGAAAGTCGGAGAGACTGTCCTGTCATTGACACAGGACAAGGAAGATCTCGACCGCCATGTCGCACAAACCAGGTGCAAAGCTGCAACACTGAACTCGCAGAAACTGAGTATAGAGGAGCAAGTCTCAGAGTGGGTACACCAGGTAGAAACACTGAAGCAGGAGGCTCTCGAGAATTTCACAAGGTTGTACGGTCGATCGTTTGTACTTCAAACGGATCATCAACCGTTAGTTTTCCTCCATACAAATCCTAGGTTAATTCGATGGGCCTTGAAACTTCAACCTTACAGGTTTCGGATCGGATAGAAGCTATTCCTGGAAAGGAGAATGTAGGAGCAGACTTTCTTAGCCGGCAGTAAGTCAAAGAGATCTAAGCGAGTATTGTAGCGGACAGACTGAGTTAGCATTGAATGATTAACTAGAAATGTTACTTCATTAACAATGTTTCGTTTGTGAAAGCAGGATAGGTACTCGTGTATACGACCCTCCCCTCTGGAGCATAATTCCTGTTTGATTGGTATTATTTATGTAAGGAAGGCCTATTAGTCAGTTGGCTCTGCCTTGTCTCACTCAGTGTTTTTTTTTGTATTTGATGATCTCTAATTTGAGAAGTGTTCACGCTTGAAAGAATAGGTAGGGCGTATAATACGCCAATTAAGTGTGACGAAACAGATCAACATTAGGAAGATATTTGACGCAGATTGGCGCAGATTAAATTCTTAAAGGCCGGGGTAATGTCACAAAGTGGTTTGTGTAGAATTTAATCAGGCTTTAGAACAGTGGTTTTGTATTCAAAGTATGGTTGATGGGATTGTGCTGCCATCTCTGGTATTTATTGTCGCGGAGGTATACGCTGGTGCCCTCTGGCGATTAAGGCGTGTAACGTTTTAACTGCCGACGAGTCAGATTTAATTAATTTCATTTGTAGCGTACACCACTAATTCTACGGTTAGGTATACCAAATTTGGTACCTGTAGAAATTATTTAACATGACTGGTAATATGGTGACCTGTCAAACTACTTATGTTGTGGTTATAAAAAATATTATATTATGAACTTATAAAAGTTGTTTACAGAAATGTAGGTGTGAGAAACACTAGGGTCACACGTAGCTTATGAATAGAGTGCGTGTTTTATTAAAATTATGGATTAATTTATGAGAGTTGGAATGTACGATGAATATTGTGGTATCCGGCTCGATACAGGGAATCCAGTGATATTAATTATGTAAATAATTCACGTAAGTTAAATATTGAATGAGCACTTATACAGCCATACGTTTAGCTCGCAAAATCTATTTTAAATTCAGCGAGTTGAATGGATTGCTTCGAAGTGTGAATGGTTTCTGGAGCCAGGTTTTAAAGCGACTTTAATTTGTATTAAGTGTTGTAATTGGTCAGACTAACTTACGGCCAACAAGTTATATAAGGACAGGACGGCCATTCGTGGCCAGACGAACATTTGAGCAGAAGAAAGTGTTGCACTCTCGTCTCCAGGAATTGGGCTGAAACGTGTGTCCGCCCAACGCCTGTAGTAAATACTTCTACGATTTCAACAGTACTGATTAGTTGTGATACGCTGCACTTCTCACGCGTTGAAGAAGTCTGAGCGATAACCGACTGCAGTTCCGTTTTGATGTGATCTTCGAATGCAAGGCCACCACCGTTTCGTCTGCTAGCTGTCGTAACACAGACTCCGTGACAGACCTTCTCGACATCGCCGAAGTCGTGACATCGTTTCCGTGTTGTCGCCTGGTGATTCGCGTTGGATCAACAAAGCAAATCTACCGTCTACTTGATCGCCCGAGTCGCCTGCTTTCATCTACGTGAATTCGTTCGCCGAACGCCGAGCGACTTTTGACTTCGTCCTGACATCTCGCCGAACGCGACTGATGCGAACGTTGACATTCACACATCACGAGACATTCATTGGTTACAGTTCATAGACTTTACAACGGTGTATACCCGTCTTCATGTAAGTGACCAGCTGTTTAAATTGTCTCCCATGTTATTTCGTATTTGGATGCATACTCGTTGAGTACAATGTATGGTGTTTTAAATATAATGTCATAGCAGAGTAACCGTTGGCCAACTATCACTGAACCGCTTTTGTTTATTGTTGATGTATTAAATGGGAATGCCAGTTGGCTTCTCGTACATACATATCTGATGTCACGTTATGTCTCTCGTTCACTCCGTATCCTAGTGCACCTGAACCTATAACTTGCTATGTCAAATCGGGTACCGCCAATTTATTAATTTATTAATACTTACACTCGATTTTGTGACATCTGGAGACTCGTCCGGGATTTTGAGTTGGGCTGTAACTTTTGGTGCACAGGATTCGCTGAACAAGAGCATTACGTTTCCCTATTACCGTTTAACATGTTTGACTCTGAGATATTAGTTTTGAGGCAAGGCAGTGCCAAACTAAGAAGCTAGGTCCTCCTTGAACGTCATCTTTTAAGGAAGGAAACTAAATGCCATTAACTATCAGTTACTTTATCGAGAAGTTATTTACCTATGGTACAAACCATTACTTAATGGGTTAAATGAAGTAAGGGGTTCACGAGTAACAACGATTGACAGTAAGATAGACTGAATACGATGACGATCGTTATTGCAGCTATTAGTTATCGTTTGTAAAGCATACAGTTTATGTATGCGCTAGCGGTCCCAGAGTTAGTCCAGTAGTTGACTAGTGTACTGTCCCTAGCCGAGGTACGTTGGTTAGAGAAGGTCCCCCCGTCGCCCTTATGCAGTGGATATTTCCTTGCAGCCAGCATAGTAGGATAGATGCATCGCTAGGAAGTCTTTTTAGATCCTAGTATTTGGTCCCGTGTTGACCCAGTTTATGTGTGGTTAGAGAAGATCCCCCGTCGGCCTTATGAAGTGAGTATTTTCGTGCAGCCCGCATAGTGAATTAGTCGGATATCTAGGAGATCCAGAGTGACCCTAGTTATTTGTTGTCATAGTTTGACTCGACTATTAGAGGTGGATAGATAAGCCCCTCTAGAGTGTGTCCGCCATATTATCTAGATAGCTAGTAATAGGAATACACTATGGAATTTCAACAGCTTATGGAGATAGGAGAGAATTTGAAATTGGAAGGAGCTGAGCTCTTAGAGTTTGTTTGCCATGAACAGGAGCAACAGCAGGCTAAGGAGAAAACCGCTATTGAGCGTGAGGAGAGAGCACTTGAGCGTGAGCGCCAGTGTGCTAAGGAGAAAGCCGCTATAGAGCGTGAGGAGAGAGCACTTGAGCGTGAGGATAGAACGCTTGAGCGCCAGCGCGCCAAGGAGGAGATGGATAGTAAGATGAGGCTAGAAGAAATGTTGCATGAGAAAGAGATGGCAACATTACACATAGAAGCCGAGAAAGTTAAGGCAGAGGGGTTGGATGCGTCTAATCGAAGCCTAGATAATTACCGATTAGGAATGAAGATGCCCAAACTCCCCGAGTTTAGGGAAGCAGACGATAATTTCGATGCTAATTTGACACGTTTTGAGCGCTATGCTGAGAATGCAGGTTGGAAGAGAGAGGACTACGCATTAGAACTTAGCAGTCTTCTAACGGGTCGCGCGTTAGATGTGTATTCTCGTCTTCCTAGAGATGACATGCTAGATTATGATAAACTCAAGCAGGCCCTTTTAGCTAAATTTCAGCTAACCGCCGAAGATTACCGGCGAAGATTTTTTAGGAGTAAACAGGGGGTAAATGAGACTGCAGCCCAGTATCTTGGTAAATTAGACCATAACCTGAGCCAGTGGATCAGATTAGCAGGAATCCACGAATCCTATGGAGAATTGAAGGACTTATTTTTGCGGGAGCAATTTTTGCATTCAAGTCCTCGTGAGTTAGCCGTATTCATTAGGGAGCGTACACCCTCGAGCATGCAGGCAGTGTAGGAACCAGCGGACGTATATGCTGCGTCACGTATGGCCGCAGGACTTAAGGAAATACCTAAAATGAATGACACACGTGACAACTCCCATTCAAGGGGTGGTCGAAAGGAAGAGGGAAAGTCATTGTTTCGCCCCGATCAGTACTCCGAATATAAGAGACTTAGCGCCACACCCCCTCGTGAGCCTATGAGATGTTTCTTGAGTTCACAACCAGGTCATAGGGCTGTAAATTGTCCCACGGGTAAACCCCGCCAGTTCTCCCCAGGGAAGCCGAGTCCACGACAGGAGGCTGGCAATTGTTGTATTGCAGTCGAGAGGGTTGACTATAAAGTGTGGGTGTAAGTTCTCAGTTGTAGGATGTGTGGGTAACCACACCTACCCTAACTTACCAGTGATGCGTGGCAGACTGAATGAGAAACCAGTTGAGGTTCTAAGAGACACAGGATGTAGTGGGATTGTAGTTAAGAGAGATCTAGTTAATCCAGATCAATTAACTAAACATAAGAAGATCCTTGTCATGCTAGACCGTTCAACCATATCAATCCCCGTAGCCCGGTGCTACATAGAGTCACCAGTGTTTACCGGTGAAACTGAGGTACTCTGTGTCGACAATCCTATTTGCGATGTGATCATTGGCAATGTGATAGGTGTACATGCCAGTACTCAAGGAGAAAAGAAGGATCCCATTTTGAAGGCATGTTTTGCCAAAGCTAAGAGTCCTCGAGATGAAAACTCAAGATCAAGATACCACTCTATGAAGAGGGGTCTGTTACACAGACTATTTCAGCGTCGGAAAGAACAGGGTGAAAAACTCACTAGTACAACTGTGAGACTTGGCAAGCTGCAGGAAGACCACCAGCGCCTCCTGCAGGAGAAAACGAATGTTACGACGGAGAAAGAGAGACTGTTGAAGTCCGTGGAAGATGTGACAGAGAGACTGGAGACAGTGCAGCGAGACAACGCTCTACTGCAGTCTCAAGTCTCCAAGCTCTCAAAGGAGAATGGCCGACTGAAGGCAGAGAAAGAGGAAAATGTTCCTCAAACCGTCTACGACAAACTGAAGGCAGAGAAAGAGGAAAGTGTTCCTCAAACCGTCTATGACAGACTGAAGGAAGAGAAAGCGAAAGTGAGCACAAATTTCAAACAGCTGAAACAGCAGTTTTAGAAATTAGAAGAGAGTCGTATTCAGCTGGTGACAGCCAACTACAGGAAGCGCAAGAAATTCGGAGAGACTGTCCTGTCATTGACACAGGACAAGGAAGTTCTCGACCGCCATGTCGCACAAACCAGGTGCAAAGCTGCAACACTGAACTCGCAGAAACTGAGTATAGAGGAGCAAGTCTCAGAGTTGGTACACCAGGTAGAAACACTGAAGCAGGAGGCTCTCGAGAATTTCACAAGGTTGTACGGTCGATCGTTTGTACTTCAAACGGATCATCAACCGTTAGTTTTCCTCCATACAAATCCTAGGTTAATTCGATGGGCCTTGAAACTTCAACCTTACAGGTTTCGGATCGGATAGAAGCTATTCCTGGAAAGGAGAATGTAGGAGCAGACTTTCTTAGCCGGCAGTAAGTCAAAGAGATCTAAGCGAGTATTGTAGCGGACAGACTGAGTTAGCATTGAATGATTAACTAGAAATGTTACTTCATTAACAATGTTTCGTTTGTGAAAGCAGGGTAGGTACTCGTGTATACGACCCTCCCCTCTGGAGCATAATTCCTGTTTGATTGGTATTATTTATGTAAGGAAGGCCTATTAGTCAGTTGGCTCTGCCTTGTCTCACTCAGTGTTTTTTTTTGTATTTGATGATCTCTAATTTGAGAAGTGTTCACGCTTGAAAGAATAGGTAGGGCGTATAATACGCCAATTAAGTGTGACGAAACAGATCAACATTAGGAAGATATTTGACGCAGATTGGCGCAGATTAAATTCTTAAAGGCCGGGGTAATGTCACAAAGTGGTTTGTGTAGAATTTAATCAGGCTTTAGAACAGTGGTTTTGTATTCAAAGTATGGTTGATGGGATTGTGCTGCCATCTCTGGTATTTATTGTCGCGGAGGTATACGCTGGTGCCCTCTGGCGATTAAGGCGTGTAACGTTTTAACTGCCGACGAGTCAGATTTAATTAATTTCATTTGTAGCGTACACCACTAATTCTACGGTTAGGTATACCAAATTTGGTACCTGTAGAAATTATTTAACATGACTGGTAATATGGTGACCTGTCAAACTACTTATGTTGTGGTTATAAAAAATATTATATTATGAACTTATAAAAGTTGTTTACAGAAATGTAGGTGTGAAAAACACTAGGGTCACACGTAGCTTATGAATAGAGTGCGTGTTTTATTAAAATTATGGATTAATTCATGAGAGTTGGAATGTACGATGAATATTGTGGTATCCGGCTCGATACAGGGAATCCAGTGATATTAATTATGTAAATAATTCACGTAAGTTAAATATTGAATGAGCACTTATACAGCCATACGTTTAGCTCGCAAAATCTATTTTAAATTCAGCGAGTTGAATGGATTGCTTCGAAGTGTGAATGGTTTCTGGAGCCAGGTTTTGAAGCGACTTTAATTTGTATTAAGTGTTGTAATTGGTCAGACTAACTTACGGCCAACAAGTTATATAAGGGCAGGACGGCCATTCGTGGCCAGACGAACATTTGAGCAGAAGAAAGTGTTGCACTCTCGTCTCCATGAATTGGGCTGAAACGTGTGTCCGCCCAACGCCTGTAGTAAATACTTCTACGATTTCAACAGTACTGATTAGTTGTGATACGCTGCACTTCTCACGCGTTGAAGAAGACTGAGCGATAACCGACTGCAGTTCCGTTTTGATGTGATCTTCGAATGCAAGGCCACCACCGTTTCGTCTGCTAGCTGTCGTAACACAGACTCCGTGACAGACCTTCTCGACATCGCCGAAGTCGTGACATCGTTTCCGTGTTGTCGCCTGGTGATTCGCGTGGGATCGACAAAGCAAATCTACCGTCTACTTGATCGCCCGAGTCGCCTGCTTTCATCTACGTGAATTCGTTCGCCGAACGCCGAGCGACTTTTGACTTCGTCCTGACATCTCGCCGAACGCGACTGATGCGAACGTTGACATTCACACATCACGAGACATTCATTGGTTACAGTTCATAGACTTTACAACGGTGTATACCCGTCTTCATGTAAGTGACCTGCTGTTTAAATTGTCTCCCATGTTATTTCGTATTTGGATCCATACTCGTCGAGTACAATGTATGGTGTTATAAATATAACGTCATAGCAGAGTAACCGTTGGCCAACTATCACTGAACCGCTTTTGTTTATTGTTGATGTATTAAATGGGAATGCCAGTTGGCTTCTCGTACATACATATCTGATGTCACGTTATGTCTCTCGTTCACTCCGAATCCTAGTGCATCTGAACCTATAACTTGCTATGTCAAATCGGGTACCGCCAATTTAATAATTTATTAATACTTACACTCGATTTTTTGACAAACTGGTTAAATAATTATCTAGAAAACAGAAAACAATTTGTGTCCATTGACAAATGTAATTCTGCTGTGCGTAATATTTCATGTGGTGTCCCACAAGGTTCGATCTTGGACCCCAAACTATTCATTCTATATGTTAATGATATGTGTAATATATCTAATCTAGTAAAATACATTCTCTTTGCAGATGTCTGTCTATATGTCTGTATGTGTGTCTTTCTGTCTGTCTGTCTGTCTGTCTGTCTGTCTGTCTGTCTGTCTGTCTGTCTGTATATATGTCTGTATGTCTGTCTGTCTCTCTTTCTGTTTGTCTATATGTCTCTACGTCTGTCTGTCTATATGTCTGTCTGTCTGTCTGTCTGTCAGTCTGTCAGTATGTATGTCTGTCTTTTTGTCTATCTGTCTGCCTGTCTCTCTGTCTGTCTGTATGTATGTCTGTCAGTGTGTCTGTCTGTCTTTATGTCTGTCTGCCTGTCTGTCTGTCTGTATTTCTGTATCTCTGTCTGTCTGTCTGCATGTATGTTTGTATGTTTGTATTTATGTATGTCTGTCTGCCTGTCTGTCTGTCTGTCTGTCTGTTTGTCTGTCTGTCAATATGTCTGTTTGTCTGTCTGTCTGTCTGTCTGTATGTCTGTCTGTCTCTCTGTCTCCCTGTCTCCCTGTCTGTCTGTCTCTCTGTCTGTATGTCTGTCTGTCTGTCTGTCTGTCTGTCTATCTGTCTGTTTGTCTGTCTGTCAATATGTCTGTATGGTTGTATGTCTGTCTGTGTGTCTGTCTGTCTGTCTCCCTGTCTCCCTGTCTCCCTGTCTGTCTGTCTGTCTGTCTGATGTCTGTCTGTATGTATGTATGTATGTATGTCTGTCTGTCTCTGTATGTCTCTGTCTGTCTGTCTGTCTGTCTGCCTGTCTGTCTGTTTGTTTGTCTGTCTGTCAATATGTCTGTATGTCTGTCTGTATGTCTGTCTATCTCTCTTTCTGTATGTATGTCTGTCTGTCTGTCTGTCTGTCTGTCTGTCTCTGTCTGTCTGTCTGCCTGTCTGTCTGTCTGTCTGTCTGTCTGTTTGTCTGTCTGTCAATATGTCTGTATGTCTGTATGTCTGTCTGTCTGTCTGTCTGTCTGTCTGTATCCCTGTCTCCCTGTCTCCCTGTCTGTCTGTCTGTCTGTCTCCCTGTCTGTCTGTCTGTCTGTCTGACTGTCTGTCTGTCTCTGTCTATCTGTCTGTCTGTCTGTCTTTCTCTCTGTCTGTCTGCCTGTCTGTCTGTCTAAACACAAATATGTTAGATCCGAGGTTTACACAACATTACCCATATATACACGAATACGACTGTCAAACTTCGTCAAAGAATGAGCATGAATGTGTCAACGACAAGAAGAAGGGATATAATGTCGCCTGGTCTAAGTGCCAGCGCGAATGGAGCCGACTTGCGACATGAAGTAACTCGGCGCCTACTTAGGGAATAGGATGATTTTGTTTTGGGGTGAAATTACATGAATGACTTAAATACTCATAATATATATGGTTTCTGACTGATAAAATTAAACTAAAGCGATGTGAGAAGTGTTGTAAATAAACATTTTACGGTAATCATAATGGATACCTGTAATACAGCCCGGGTGACGACTTAACGTAAGACTAATAAAATGCACGTTTACCTTTAACATAAATATCTAGAACAGTTTCCTCACCTCATTAAGTGACTATGAAAAGAGAACAGTTTTAACGAGATCAGTTGTATATATACATATATAAAGTTAAAACGAGTCTTACAAGCTCTATAGCTATGCATACGACGTCTTGTCGTCTACAGCGAAACTTTGTAACTAGTTGTTCGTCTTCAAACGCATCAAATGATGGCATTTGTCCTGATTTCTTCGTAGTATTTGCCTTTGTCAGTTGTGTTGCAGAACGAGAACAGCCATTTTTATCCTGCTAATAGGCCACTATACGCAGAAAAATGATATAATGCCCAGTGGTATCCTCGGGAAGCCCTCGTTCCCGGGCTATTGCACTCAAAGTTCTATTCTGTTCTCACAAGTATGTCGATGGCGAAGGTGGTTGCGAGTTTTTCGATTGCATAGGTGAAAATGCATGGTGCAACTTCGACACATGCTCCTGCAATTATAGTTAGAAATTCTGATTCGCCGAAGGTGTGTAAGTAATTTAAACGTTTCAGTTATTAAGTGAGAAGATCTAAATTCCTCTCTGAGTTCTACAATATCGTAGTGCGAGCAAAATGTGTTCTTACACTAAAGTGCTAAGTTGTAAATTTGTTATCAATGTTGGTTCGTAAGTTGTTATAAGGCGTTTGTCTTGTTCTTTTCGTGTTTTCCTGTCTCGCAAAGTGTGTTCTTACACTAAAGTGCTAAGTTGTAAATTTATTATAAATGTTGGTTCGTAAGTTGTTATAAGGCGTTTGTCTTGTTCTCTTCGTGTTTCCCTGTTTGCCCAGGGTGAGGCAGGCCTCGATACTCAGCCTCGATTTCGGTTTTCTCGTCTACCCCCACAATAATCTGGCCCTGCTGTCTTAACCAACCACCACCATTCGCCCATATCTTTCGCTCTCGTTCTCCACTCCTCTCCCAAAACTTCCACGTCTCTCTTTATACAATCCTCCCAAAGCAGTCGAGGTCGCCCATTCAGTCCACATGTCCGACCGATTTTAATAAACTCCTCACCACGTCTTCTTACTAATTTCATTTACACCAACCTTTAATTGACTCCTAAGCATCTTATTCTAAACAGTTTCTTTTACAACAAACTACTCTCTCATCTCTTCCATTATGCGCTTGTCGGTTCTCTTAATTCTCCCGCAATTGTTCTCACACATTTGTTTTTGCAAACATACTTTCTCCTGTTGTTTTTATATCATTACCACTCTCTGTAGGCTAAATTGTTGTCACATATGAGTAGGATTTGCGTTCTCAAGGTGTATAAATCCCTTGGCCATACTTTCCTTTCCCACCATTGTATTTTCGACCAGCTGTCACTGAGCAAACATTATCAGTAACGGATGAATAATTTGTTGTACTACACAACAAATGACACAATTTATTCTTCTCTGCGGCAGAACAAAATAAATAGCAAACGTTTATTTCATGTGACATCAATAGAGAATGCTGAATATAGTTTCCTATGGATACGTGTTCGTCAGTTTGCAACGACTCGGTACGTTTCTACCAGAACACACTTACATGTTACCCCATGCGTGAATCTGACATTGTGTTCCAATATGTGCTTTCAGGGTTGAACTGTAACAACACGGGATTTTCTGTAAGCGAAGACACGTATAACGCAACTACGGTGTAAATGAAACTTCGCGCAAAATTCATAATTTATTTTTATTATATAACTGGGATTTCATGATTTGATTGTGCATTCAGGTTCAACACATGTTTGCTGTATGTATTACGCAGAAATATGTGTTCCAAAAGGTCACCACACCACTTATTACAGTAATAAATGTGTAATACAAACGATTGCATCGTCTCATTCCATATACCAAGCTCAAATTATGAGTTACCGTAATACTAGCATTGTTTATTTCAGATTGCTGCATCGTTATCAGTGCTAAATTCAAGATGTCCTGATGTATGTACATCGCGACGTACATGTATGGATGAGCTACTAGACACAATATTCATCAAACTGGCTGGAAGTGATACAGAGAAAAAAAATATTATCAGTGAAAACTGTGGTGTTGAAGTAACTCAACTTCCTTCCCTAGTTAGCAATCACCGTGCATTGACCCATATATTCAATGTTCTGGCTCCGGCCGACCAAAGAAGGTGATGGTTAGCGTTAAATTAAAAAAAGTTAAGTATAAGTACTTGCAACAATATTTCCTAAAAATACACCATTACACAAATTATATATATATAACTTTTATTCAAGCACTGTATATTGAAGGTACACGCCCTACGCGTATGTGCGTGTTGGCTACTAACTTCGCGAAGTCCATGGAACGAATGCTTCATGCTAGGCGTGTATTAACGCCGCTGGTGGCAAAGCGCACGTACGTGGACGTTGGTCGCGTATTTACTTCACTCAGTACAATCATAGAAGACACGCAAAGCGTTACAGACTCACGTCAGAGTGCTACATCTAACCAATGGGCTTAAGGTTACTACAATAGCTAACAAATACTGGGTGGACTTGTGCCGAAAATATGGAAACATGCGGAAACGTTGGAAATGGCCATTTTGAAGTATGTACCCTTGTGCATATTTCGAAGTCCATGATTTACGGCAAAAGCAATTGTACATTTAAAAAAGGAATTCTTTTATAAAATAGTTACAAAGATAGCTATCACATGGCACAAAGTAAAGTCAAATAGAGTTAATTTCTCATCACCATATTAGTGATACTACACAATATAATTCCGAACAAAAGACGTGGCTTTCAGAGATGTATAAACATATCGGGTTGGTAACCCATTCAATCAAAACTAGTAATATAATATATGCAAGATGCAGGACATATCTTACATAATTCAAACTAACTGCAATCATATCATACTTGTTCGTTACATGTTAAAGAAAAAAGCAAGCCTATGCCATTGCAAACATGCACATGATATCATATTACACGCATAAAGGTGACCCTTACCAGTGCGCAATATAATAGATTATTGTTAATTTCCCAAATGACAATATCATGTTTAAAGCCGGCTATGCATTGGTCCTGTACCAACTGGGTGATCTCCCGTTCAAACAGTGCTAAAGATTTATGGCTGGTGCATGCAGAACACTGACACTTTTCTGTAGGAAGTAGATGCACACGGAGCAGAGACCTTGGCCTGTTTGACTGGTGGACCCGGAAATTTGGCTGACAAGCTGGTTCAGACCCATGTACATCTTGCTGAAAGCGAACAGACTGTTGTCTTGTTTGTAGTAGTTGAAACCTTCGTAGTTGGTGGCGTAGACCTGTTTCTTCGACAGTCGAATCAGCATGGCTGTCTTAATTTTGTTCACATTTGATATCATAAGAGAACGACTGCCGACGTGACTGCGATACACCTTCAAGTCGCTGTTGTAGCTGTGGATTTCGGCATTGTATGTTGTCGAAATACTGCTAGCAGCTGCAAAACACGGTGAATATCAATAATACTATGCGGACTATTCAGTCTTGCTTGCAGAAATAGAGGCAAATTTAAATTCGGAGCTGGAATCCGTCAGTGTTAATCGATAACAAACTGTCTCTTCATTTTGGAAAAACACAGTCTATCGTGTTTGGAACGAAGAGAAAATTGTACAAATGTAGCAATTTTAATGTTGTATGCAATGGAAATGTTATTGAATCAAAGTCAAACGTCACATATTTAGGGGTGACTTTAGATCAGTGCCTTTCTGGTGATATTACAGCTTCTAATTACCCTTTCTAAAACTTCAAATAAACTAACATTTTTGTACAGGAATGCCAGAAAGACTAGTATCAAAACAAGAAGACTACTAGTCTCTGCTTTGATTCAATGTCATTTTGATTACACATGTTCAGCTTGGTACAGTGGATTATCGAACAAAATTAAGTACAAAATGCAGTGTACACAGAATAAGATTATCAGTTTTATGTTAAATGCTTCACCAAGGTTCCATGTTGGTGCTAATGGATTTAAGACCGTTCGAATACTCCCTGCTGAATATGGAGTAGAACAGTTAAAGTTGGGCCACATGTTCAATGTTATCAATGGTAATGCACCAGCATATGTTAGAGCAAATGTTGAAATGGTTCATCATAGATACCCAACAAGAGCCAATGAATTGGCATGTGTTATTCCCAGAGTAAAGGGTTCTGGACAAACTTGTTTCCTTTATACAGGCATATGCAACTGGAACAGCTTGCCAATCGAAACAAAACAATGTCGATCTAAAATTTTTTTAGAAAAAAGGAGACGACCCTTTTATATAGTAGATTGGTGTCCCATGCACACAATCTTTACGTTGCGTCTTAACATTTAATGTATAATATTTATTTATTGTATTTTAAATGTTGTCATTTTTTTACATATATAATACTTTTTTAAATCGTACTATTTATCTATTTATTGATTCTTTTATTTATTTATTTTTTATAATAAAATTGCTTATTCACTATTTTTTGAGGACCACATTGGAAATAAATATATTATGTGTGCTTTTATGTGCTATCCGCGGTATTATATATCTACTTAATATTTCTCCTAATTATGTTAAGCATGTGTATAATTTTGCTGAATAAACTCACTCACACTCAATACAATACCGCCATTCTTTATTTCACGAAAAAGCGTACGACTGATGAGAACGATATTGCTCTCCTACTAACAAGACGAACAAGAACAAAACGTTTATTTGACCCTAAAATATAACAAACAATGGCACAAAAAACATCAGATATATGCATTTACCCAAATAAAATATTATAATGTAAGCGTGTGTACACCATTTTTTAAAACCAGTATAATAATTAATTGAAACAAAAGAAACCTTTTGATTTTAAGACAAATAGGGTGTCAGTGGCTCCCATTAAGACAATACTGTCGCTATTATACGAACCACCATATACGACATAATTGTAGAACTAATTTTTATTGAAAGAAGTGCGATGTGCAAAAAGAAGAAATAACAAAATAGCTAAATATATCCATACATATTAGACACATATCACTGATTTAGTTATAGTAAATGTAACAGTTTAGGTTTGTACATGTATCTACATATTTTTGTAATCGATTGCTCTTTGCATAATTTATAAAACGTAGGAAACTATGTGTTCCAATCTTCTCTATGACTAACTTAGGGGCAAGTTATATTTAAGACAAATTCATGTTTTTTTCGAATGAGTATAGCTCTGCTGTCCTCCTAGTGTTGTAGTGGTGCATAAATGGATTTGGATTTAGTTCCCAGTTTAATACGAGGGCAGGCAAGTCTTGATGCATGAATTTAAAATAGAATTTAAGTTCGTGTAACTTTAATATGGGATCTGTTTTAAAATGTTATATGGTCTATTTTTAAAATATTCTATTTTAAAAAACGAGGCTCAGTATGATAATTGTATTTTCTGAATTTTTAATTCATCGAATTTTTTGATTTTGTTTGGCTTGGTGGACATGGAAATAGATAGCAGGATGTAATATTATATGAATTCAAGCCATAGATGTTTTTATTCCCTTTAATACATTGAATATTTAAACTTAGGATAATAATAGTATCTCCATTTTTATTTGCTAAAAAGTGGAACTTATCAATGTCTAAATCATGATTAGCATGATTATATATATATAAAATCACAACTTCACGGCAACATAACTTCCATACGAACAAAGCACGGTTGCACTCATACGTTATTGCAACTAGTTGTTCTGCAATCGCAGACATGTGTCATATGTCACGTCAGTTTATTGCAGCAACTTGTGTACGATATATTCGCCAATCAATACTCTCTGTACAACACCATATCAAAACCAGCCAAATATATATTTATAAATAACTGTCGTGGCGTTTTCTGAAATACGTCACCAATTTAATAGAACAGAGACTGGTGGACCAACGATGCAAAGGAAAGTAGGAGGTGAGTGGATGTCAGAGCCAAAGGGTAAACAACGTTTTTATATAATACATAGTTAGCATCTTAATAAATGGAAGCATTGTTCTCGTTACCGAGTCAATAAAGTAAAACGTCTTACCCAATCCGCTGTTAGTGGGGGAGTCTCCAATATTAAAGGAGTATAATTGCGACCCATCGAAAGTCATGTGGAAAGACACAGAGTTGGCCCAGATCGGAGGTGTGATTTGCAGCACACCCTGCAATCTACAACCGCCGGCGTTCGACGTCGGTTTATTTGTCCAAGTCACGGCGGGTGTATTCACGGGAAGGACGGATATATCGCCCGTTGTCAGATCGACACAATATGACGCAGACGGATCAGCGGGAGAAGCTGGATAATAGATGACAAACACTTACATGCTTTTCCATATAGTATTATGTGCACACCAGGGCGAGTTGCTTTAGTAAGAAGGAAGGAAGCTAATAATTGCTGATGATATTGTCGGAGAAAAGTTACATGAAATGTGGTCTTACTCGCCCATTAAAGATACATGTTGCAAAATGTTTCCTAACGAAGCATGTATATAAACTTTTATCAAGTAATGTTTCCTTCAGATATCCATAATGTCATAATGTGTCGTTATGATATAAATATACAATAAACAGGATAAAACACATGCATACAGGTAAAACATATATTTGCGCATTGTTGTTATGGACAGCAGCGATATTTCGTTTAAATATGCCTGATATAAACTTAGGATAATGGATTAATAAATCTGCAAGTAACGAAGTACAACTCTTGGACATCATACGCCTTGACCACATATGGACATGTTTTTTCTTCTAATAACAAACATAGTTGCCGTCAAGTAAAGGTTAAACACGCAGTGAGGTGGATTGTAGCGTTTGACAAAAGCGTGCTGGTCGATACCGTGACAACTATATTTCCTTACCGTATGAAGCGCCCACTAGCGCATAGAGCACGAAGAAGACTGACGTCAACGCTTGAACCATCGTGGTTGTTCACTTGCCAATGTTGGTCGTCAGTTGTAGAGATGTCAGTTGTAGAGATGTTCCCCTCGATGTGAAGACACATGCCACTGCGTCTTATATAGAGGACCGATGACGAAATGGAGTGAGTCTCGACGACGCAGGCGATATATCTCTCATTGTAGCCCGCCAAAGATTGCGTCACTCCTTCTTCTTTATATATGATTCAAAACACGGGGTCTTTGTCTCAACCGATCGTAATACGATCGTAGGCATGATATAAAAAACAACGGAAACTATACACAAAACACGACACAAAAGAAATCTCATCAGTGACTCCATTGTCTAAGTGCGTCGCCGTGACAAGCAATACTGAAATATACCGTCGCTGTAAACCCGCCCTACAGGTTCTCAGTAGTATAGCGGGTAAACAAGCAAACGTAATTGATGCATTATATTAACATTCACCAGATCAAATCGTTAAAATGTAATCGGTTGAATGTAGTTTGGTTGTTATCTTACTACATGCTTACATTTTTAGTTAGGTTAATTCTTATTTTCACATTAATCAAAATTTTAATTAACTATTAGCTTTCGATTGTTTCTTCGTTCACACGAAAGCTCAAACAATCACACGCACGCACGTGCACATCAGTATAAGCAACCTAACACATACATATAAATTACGTTGTCTTAATTAGATATGTCAAAGACGTAGATGAGAGAGATATTGACATAATGATTGTAGGCATTGAATTATGGAAAAGGTCCTTAGAATGCATAATGTCACAGTCTGCCGATAGTTGAAAGTATCGTCGGTCTCCACGGCGTCATATTGTTGACATCCAAACATACGAGGATATGGAATAAAATGTTTGCAGGTCTCTTAAAAGCGCACATTCTTGCTCTCCCTCACAAAAACACTCCCTGTTTCACAAACACACACAAACACACACACACGCACATACACACATTCACTCACACACACACACACACACACACACACACACACACACACACACACACACACACACACACACACACACACACACACACACACACACACACACACACACACACACACATACACACACACACACACACACACACACACACACACTCACACCACACACACACACACACACACACACACACACACACACACACACACACACACACACACACACACACACACACACACACACACACACACACACACACACACACACAGACACATACACCAAACACAAACAGACGCACACACACACTCACGCACGCACAGACACAAACACACACATATACACACAAACACACACGAACAGACACACACCACAAACAAGCAGACGTACACACAGACACACACGCACACACACACATACACACACACCACACATACACCACACACATGACAAACACCACACATATACACATACACGAACACATTCCACACACAAACAGACGCACACACAGCAAACACACTACACACAGCACACACACCACAAACAGCACACACACCAAACACACCTAGCACACCATGCACCTCAATCACACCAAACACACCAAACACACCACACACAAACAGACTCGCACACAAACACACACACGCTTACACATTCAGACATACACCCACCACTCACACACACCCACACGCACACATACTCACACCCACACACCCGCACACAACACGCTCACACGCATACACACTCAGACACACAGACACACTGACACACAGACAAACACACACACACACACACACAGACACACAGACACACCCTAAAACAGACACACAGACATACAGACACACAGACACAGAGACACACAGACACACAGACACACAGACACACAGACACACACACCATTCACACAAACAGACTCGAACACAAACAAACACACATACTGACACACAACAAAGACAAACAGACGCACACACAGACACGAACACACACACAAACATACAAACACACACACAGACACATACACCAAACACAAACAGACGCACACACACACACGCACGCACAGACACAAACACACACATATACACACAAACACACACGTACAGACACACACCACAAACAAACAGACGTACACACAGACACACACGCACACACACACATACACACACACCACACCCACACCACACACATGACAAACACCACACATATACACATACACGAACACATTCCACACAGACGCACACACAGCAAACACACTACACACAGCACACACACCACACACAGCACAAACACCAAACACACCTAGCACACCATGCACATAAATCACACCAAACACACCAAACACACCACACACAAACAGACTCGCACACAAACACACACACGCTTACACATTCAGACATACACCCACCACTCACACACACACGCGCACACACACTAACACCCACACACACGCACACAACACGCTCACACGCATACACACTCAGACACACAGACACACAGACACACAGACACACATACACACACAC
>CM034534.1:22486780-22509280 GCA_020002185.1 Paraescarpia echinospica | reverse complement strand
CCCACACACACAAATGCAAACACACACAGATGCACACACATACACACTCATACACTCCCACCTTCACACACTCTCGCACACACAAAGAAACACACTCACACAGTCACACAAACACACAAACACCGCACACACACACACAAACACACGCAGATGCATACATACACACCACAAACACAATCGCACGCACGCACGCAAGCACACACACACACACACACTCCGTTCCACATGCACACACTACTCACACACAGGCGCACACACAAATACACACACGCACGCACATACACACAAATATATATACACACACACAAGCACACACATTCACAAACATACACACACACACAGACACACACACAGTGACTCCATTTTCTAAGTGCTTCGCCGTGTGACGCAATACTGAAATACACCGTCGGTGTAAACCCGCCCAGCAGGTTCTTATTAGTACAGCGGTTAAACAACCGAACTTAATGGATGCGTTATATTAATATTCACGAGAACAAATCGTTCAAATGTAATCGGTGAAATGTAGTCTGGTTGTTTTTTTACTTCAAGCTGTCATTTAGTTAGGTTAGTTCTTAGCTTTAGATTGTTTTCCTGTTCACACTCAAGCTAAAACAATCACACGCAAGCACGCACGTACACATCAATATAAATAATCTAACACATGCGTATACATTATGTTGTCTTAACTAGATATGTCAAAGTCGTAGATGTGATAGATACTGACATAATGATTGTGGGCAATGTATTATGGAAAAAGGTCCTTACAATGCACAATATCACACACACACACACAGACACACACAAACATATCAACACACAGACACACACTCATATACATACACTGACATACACACACACACACACACACACACACACACACACACACACACACACACACACACACACACACACACACACACTGACATAAGCTCACACACACAAAAGAACACACATACACACTCCACACACATAAAAACACACAACACACAAAACACACATAAAATACACACAACACACACAACAACACACAACACACACAACACACACGTACACACACACACCTACACACACACACACACACACACACACACACACAGAAGTACACTCAAAGACACTCCCAGGCACACACCACAAACCCACACACATACACACGAACACACACAACATTCGCGAACCCACGCACGCACAAACACACACACACACACACACACACTGCCTCCCTCACACAAACGCACACACATACACACTCATACACTCCCACCTTCACACACTCACGCACACACAAAGAAACACACTCACACACTCACACCAACACACATACACCACACTCACACACCTACAAACACACGCAGATGATTACATACACACCACACACACAATCGCACGCACGCACGCGGACACACACACACCACACACCACACACCACACACAACACAACCACACACACTGTACACACCGCACACACCGCAAACAACACACACCACACACACCACACACACCACACACACCACACACACAACACACACACACACCACACACACACACACACACACACACCACACACACACACACACACACACACACACACACACACACACACACACACACACACACAGACACAGACACACATACACACAGACAAAAAGACACACAGACACACACACCACACACACACACACTCACACAGACACACACACACACACACCACACAAAAACATACTCAGACACTGATACACACATATACAACAAACACACCACACACACCACACACACACCACACAAACCACACACACCACACACACCACACACACCACACACACCACACACTACACACCACACACCACATACAACACACCACACACCACACACACACTCGCACACACACAGACACACACACAGACACAAACACACACACCACACACACACTAACACATAGAGGCACACTTACTGACTCACACACATACACACACACACACACACACACACACACACACACACGAACATACACACATTCACACACACATACACACACACACACAGACACACAGACACACAGACACACAGACACACAGACACACAGACACACAGACACTCAACAGAAAACACAAAACACACAGACACACATGCACACAGGCACACAGGCACTCAGACACACTTGCACACAGACACACAGGCACAAAGACACACAGACAAACAGACACACAGACAAATATACACACAGACATACAGACACACAGAAACATAGAAACACAAACACACACCATACATACACACACCACACTCATACAAAGACTGGCGCACGCTCGTAGGCACGCACTTACACACACACACTCCTTCCCTCACACACACACACACACACACACTCTCACGCACCCACCCAGATACACACATACACACACACACGTCAACGCACACACTCACACACAGACACATATATGCTTACACAGACACACACTCTCACGCGCAGACACACACACTCACACACACATACACACACACACCACACACACACCACACACACTACATACACGAACACACACACGAACACACACACAGACACACACTCAGACACACAGACACACATACACACTTACACACACACACAGACGCACACACTCAGACATACACACACACACACTCACACACACACACACACACACGCACACACACGAACAGACACACATTCACACACACATACACACAACACAAAATAACACTTACACACAGACACACAGACACACTGACACACTGACACACATACACACAAACACACAGACACACATACACACATACACACAAACATACAAGTACACACCACACATACACACACCACACTCACACACACTGGCGCACGCTCGCAAGCACGCACTTACACACACACACCTTCCTCTCACATACAACACTCACACATATGCACACACAGACACACAGACACACTCTCACGCACACACTCACACACAGACACACACACACTCACACACACGCACACATACACACACACATACGCCACACACACACACAATCACATATATACAAACACACGTAGGCATATACACCACACACACAATCGCAACCACACACACACGCACACGCACACACATACATACACACTCGCACACACACCAACACATACACACGCAGACACACAGACACACAAACACACATACACACACACACTCACACCACACCACACACACACAGACACTCACACACTAACACACGGACACACACACAAAAACGAACAGACACACATTCACACACACAGACACACACACAGACACAAATCACACAACACACAGACACACAGAAAAACAGACACAGAAAAACAGACACACACACACAGACACACAGACACACAGACACACATACACACAGACACACAGATACACAGACACACAGACACACAGACACACAGACACAAACACACAAACACACATACACTCATACACACAGACACACAGACACGCAGACACACAAACACACAAGCACGCAGACACACATACACACAGACACACAGACACACAGACACACAGACACACAGACACACATACACACAAACACACAGACACACACACACTCACACCACACCACACACACACAGACACTCACACACTAACACACGCACACACACACACACAAAAACGAACAGACACACATTCACACACACAGACACACACACAGACACAAATCACACAACACACAGACACACAGACACACAGAAAAACAGACACACACACACAGACACACAGACACACAGACACACAGACACACAGACACACAGACACACATACACACAGACACACAGACACACAGACACCCAGACACAAACACACAAACACACATACACTCATACACACAGACACACAGACACGCAGACACACAAACACACAAACACGCAGACACACATACACACAGACACACAGACACACAGACACACAGACACACAGACACACAAACACACAAACACACACTTCACATACACACACAGCACTCACTGACACACTCGCGCACGCACGCAGGCACGCACTTACACACACACTCCTTCCCCCACACACACAACACACACATTCGCACACATACACACACACACACACACTCTCACGCACACACACCCACCCACAGAGACACACACTCTCACACACACACACTCACACACTCACACTCACACACACACACTCACACCCACACACTCACACACTCACACACACACACATACAAACACACGTACACACGTACACATACACCACACGCACAATCGCACGCATGCTCTCACACACCTCACACATACTATTCACACACACACACAGACGCACACACATATTCACCTACAGACACTCACTCGCATACACCCAAACACACACACACTCACACACACACACACACACACACACACACACACACACACACACACACACACACACACACACACACACACACACACACACACACACACACACACACACACACACACACACACACACACACACACACTCATACCATACACACTCCCATTGTCTACGTGCGTTGCCATGATAAGCAATACTATAAGATACCGTCGCTGTAAACCCGTCATGTAGGTACTTAATAGTACAGCGCGTAAACAAGCGAATATCATTGATGCATTATATTAACATTCACGAGATGAAATCGATAAAATATAATCGGTAAAATGTAGTCTGGTTGTTGTCTTACTTCATGTTTACATTTAATTAGGTTAGTTCTTGTTTTCACATTATTCAAAATTATAATTAACTTAATAATTGCTTTGGCATGTTTTGTCGTTCACGCGGAAGCTCAAACAATCAAACGCACGCACGTACATTTCAATATATGCAATCTAACACATACGTATAAATTGCGTTGTCTTAATTACCTTTAGTTAACACTAATTACCCCTAGTTACCCATAACTATCTTTAATTACCTATCATACTTTCATAACTCTACATGGCCTACTTAGTTAAACTAAATGTGGGTAATACAGTTATTACGTACGTATATCAATATATACATTATATCATAGCTTGATGTCATGGGTTTTTACAAGGTATTTGTTTATTTACACGATGAACTTGTGTATGTGGTGGCTACCGGCACCCCCCGTTGCTTATTACAAATTACGAACTATGTAACTAGTACCCTTGATAAACATAACATCTGCAATTCGTGATATGTGCACATCAAGACGTGGTTGCTACTAACCACCACATGTGGCAGTGGTGAGGTTGGCACGAAAACACGAGAGAGTGGTGTAAATGAGAGTGAAAGCGAGAGCGAGAGCAAGAAAGAGTGAGAGAAAGAGATAGAAGGAGGGAGAGAGAGAGGGAGGGAGGAATGTAGGCCTATCTCTACAACAAAATGAAGATCGGCCAGTCTGAGATGTACTCTTGTGAAACCGGCCCGAAGAGCACTTACTCCAGCACTGCCCACCACAGAATGGCCGTAGGCGGCATGCATGGCCAGAGGACACCCTCCCGAACGATAAGATTGATGGCAGTCTAGAGGCACTGAGAATGACATAATCATTTGCGAGTGGCGACAGGCATTCCTATCTAGTGTGATCGACGAAAAAGAAGGTGATATCAGAAATAATCTGGAGAAAACAATTGTGTTCAATTCTGTTTGTTTTATGATGAACTATCTGTGATCGGTTCCCAAATTGACGACACATTATCCTGTCCTGTATTAATTCCTCGAGGTAAGGATCTCCTTGAAGTTTTCATAATACAAATTGATCCCGGTTTCTCAAGGTTAATTATGTATCCAGGGTATATGTACTTCTCGGAATATTGATTCAGGCTCCATGGAGCTTTTAGGACAGTTCACGATGCTTTCTTTACTGTCAGTGTAAGTTTCCTTCAGTTGCCATGTGATGATGTTTGTGTTTGCGAAATTCTCCATAAAAATCGCGGGAAGGTTTAACCAATGCCTTAATGTAGGGTCAAAACACCATGACTGACGGTTCCATTTTATTGGCCAGAGAAAATAACGTCTGATCCCCATCACTTAAATAACGCGCGGTGGAAGAAATGTTTGTTCTGAATGGGATTCGGTTGTATTTGTCAAAGATGCGCTTATAGGGTGCACTGACCCGTGACAGCTATATCAAAGTTCCATTTCAGAAAAATGGCGTATATATTCCATAATACGTGTTGTTTCTAGTCAATTACATATCGTCCTTTAAGGACACATCTGTCTGTGAGATTCCTTCAGGAAACATTCAATGATACTGAACAGAAAATGACATCCTTCTATTTCAGTTTTATGATTAATAAAAATGATCAATTGAAATGAAATAGTACGTGCATCCCAGGTGCCGCTGTGCGTGGCATCGCTTGTAGTGGTGTTGGAGTTAAATCCTGAAAGCACACATTAAAACACACTTCTAGATTCGACTATTATTAATTTCAAGCAGATGAAATATGTATGTAAATGTATTCCAGTAGAAATGTCAAATCAATGAACATCTTACATCATCCCGGGGACTACGTTACAGTAATTAGATCAAACGAAGACAATGTTTGGTAATTATGTAAACAAAGACTTGGCTTCAATACAGTTCGATTGATAATATCCAATAAGTTCGTTTCACATGCATTCCTTTTTAACTGGAACGTTCCATGAGTATACAGGTACAGGTGTTATAACAACACCAACATGAAGCTATTTAATACAATTATTTGCATGTCAATCACATCAAACGTAATTAGTTACTCTGAACAATATCTGCTCGTATTCTATACACGTCATAAAATTATATATATATATATACCTTCCTAACACAAAAACAACATACACAAATATATAAACGAATGTGTGTGTGTGCGTGTGCGTGTGCGTGTGCGTGTGCGTGTGCGTGTGCGTGTGCGTGTGCGTGTGCGTGTGCGTGTGCGTGTGCGTGTGCGTGTGCGTGTGCGTGTGTGTGTATTCCTTCTTATAATCTTATTGTCCATTGGCAACTTGGCACCTTAGAACAGACAGGCACACGTTTTGCTCGCACTAAACTATTTATGAATTCATAAAGGAATTTCGATCGTCCCATTTAATATCTGAAACGTTTAGCATAACACGTACGGCGTATCATAAGGTCTAACCGCAAGTGCAGAGGTCGAAGTCGCACCTTGGATTCACACCCTTGCAATAGAAAATACGGCATCCACTGTCTTTGTAACACCTGAGAGAACAGATTAGTTGGTTTTATTTCATAGGCGCGAGAACGTGGGGGGGGGGCCAAAGGGGCCGAGGAATATTCCAGGGAGGCAAAAGTTCCCTCTCTCAATAAAATAAGTCTCAAGTAAGTTGACTGCGACTCCCACATCATCTTACCTTCCCAACATTGTTTAAAATATCTTACTTGATGCTAAATAGTATGGATAATTACTCGACATGCCTACGCCATGCTCGCGTGAACTACACTGTAATACCGGACATGAATAACATAGGTTTACATTCATATATATTGTTCAAATAGAAACATCCGTCAATTAATCATCCAATATATTGGACTCAACTTACGCTTTGGTTTTGTATCCATTCCTTGTGTTCGTACACCCGTCGCACTGCTAAATAAGCATATCAATAACGTTGCTATTTCATCAGTTTTCAAATGTTGTTACTATAAGTAGCAGTGCAGATGTCTCAATGAGGTCTTATCTCGTAGGTGTTAGTGGTGGTGAAGATAAGAATGGCGAGGACGAAGACGGCGACGAAAATGATGATGAGGATAATAAACAAATGCGATCTGTGACACATGTTTGGGGTATTCACAGTGAAAGTGTACAATCATGCAAAGGCCACAACAGAGGCGCTACTAACGTTTCACGTTAAGCATAATTAATTATTATGTTGTGCTGTAGTTGGAGGGATATGGTAACACGTGGAGGATTGTCTAGATTGGTTGACAAGCCTTCCGTTCCTAAAGTGATCTCAGTTTGGTTTGAGGGGCAACCTTTGGTTCTCCTTTTGACAATTGCGTGTGTTCTTTGGCAAACTTCAGAGAATCGCATTTAAATATTCTTTCATGCGCCATGGAAAAAGTAAGTGAAGGTAAGTTCTTATATCGCGCAGTATACAGTCCTCAGGACTGCTCAATGCATTTTATACTCCCTGGTAGACCTGTTCAATCGAACACCATCTTGACTTCTCTGGGAAGTATTCAGCCACGCTGCAGTTAATGCACGACGATTATTCGTACACAAATATCCACACCTCTCTACAGCCAGGAACTCGTTCATACAGAGGAGTGAACTGGAGCAACACAGACTAAGGTTCGACACCGCAGCACAGGATTCGAACCCGGGTTCTCTCGGTCGAGAGTCCGAAGCTCTATCCACTGCGCCTTTGCGCTACGTGGAGAAAAAAACCATCTGCAGTGAACAAACCTTTTTGTACGACATAAGCGTAAAAGGTTTCAACGATATGCTTGTGGCACTCTATTGTCATTGAGCTCCACAAATGAAAACCACGTATAATAGTTTCTTCACAATTGATGTATCCAATACGTCGCGGTTTGCTTGCGGCACTCTCGGAATTTTGAGCGTGACCTCCGTGAAGCTTCGCCTTTGCGAACAATGTTGATAACGGCTATATACGTGAATTGCATTACTATTGCTGCATGACATCTCAGAAATAAAACATTCTGGTTTGTGTCATAAAAACACATACGTGACCAGAATTTCAAGAAAATATACGATGAAATGTCTGAACCCACCACGTGTTTTCTGATGACTTGAAGGAGATGTTGCTAGGCAGTATGTCACGTGATGGATAGATTGATGTATCCAGTACCTCACAATCAAAATTATATATATATATATATATATATATATATATATATGTGTGTGTGTGTATATATGTGTATATATATATATTATTATTACAATAAAAAAATACGCGGACTCTCGACTGAGAAAACTGCGGTGTTGAACCTTGAGCAAGTCCGTTCACACTCCGTTGTTCCAGTTCACTAGCGGTATGAATGAATACCTGCCTATAGACAGTGATGGATATTTGTGTGCGAATAGTCTTCTCGCATTAATAGCAGCGTGGCTGGATGCTTCCCAGGGTCGAGATAGTGACTGATGGAACAGGCCTGCCAGGGACAAAAAGCGTGAAGCGCTTTGATGACTGAATACTGCTCTATGTAAGAAGTTATTTATACTTTTTTATTTTACTTTTTTAAGTGTAGCATGTAGTCCATCCGTGTCATTTGCTTCCTAAGAATGACGTGATTCCAAAGAGGTGTCCTATTAATCTTCCTGTTTACTTGCAAAGTAAACTAGTAATATTCTAGTAAGTTTGTTTCCATGGGCCGTCACATCACCAAACAAACCTCATGATTAATAACGACCAGGTTAACTGAAACGCACTTGTTGTACACTGGGCCCGTTTCAACGTTGAAGTTGTGATATGACATATACAAACATATCTTAATGGTACACAGTGGGAAATATGGCAAGTGTTTGTCACAAAAGTATAGCAACGACACAGTACAGTATTGTTGCATTACCTTTACGAGTAACGCACAGAGCAACATCATCATCAACAGCTTACGTCCTTTTGTCATCTTGTCAAATACAATGACTAATATAGCTGCAACAAAAACACACTTTATATTCTCTACGATATGTTACGTTACTGAACATAATGATTAATAAAATAACAGACAGTCGACATTATAATTACGGTTATTCGATTTGTTAAATAACGATGAAAGCAGACAGTTGAATCGAGTGGAAAGGAAAAAGCATCAACTATGCAGGAAGTGGAAAACCCCAGATGGTGTGGGAGCATGGCGTGAAGAAGAATTTGGGAGAAATAGAGAGAAGGACCTAATGTTATGTGCAAGATAACGTTTGTTCAAAGCTACACATTCTGCCGGCGACCAAAAACAAAAATTTCACCGTTTAGGAAGAATGTCAAAATAACATAATTGAAAACCCATACCGAGCGCCAACATACTTACGAAAGCTTACGAAAACAATCTATAAAAAACACATACCTATGTACCGATGACCCCAATGACCGTTTGCTTGATTTAATCGATAGTGTCAGATGTGCGCAACATATTCCAGAAATGCGCGCAGAACAGTACGTCATAGATATGAATTGGATCTGGTCGCTAGGTGGCGTAAACGGTGAAATTGTTGTTTTTGGTCGCCGGCAGAATGTGTAGCTTTGAACAAACGTTATTTTGCAGGCTGTCTTCTTAACTATTAATAAGCACATCGATGAAATACGACACAAAGAACCAGAGTGCTGAAATCTGAAAATAAAGAGATGAAATCAGATTGGTAAACATTTACACATAAGTCAGTGAGATCAAAATGTACATTTCCCGGTTTCTCGGCCACGGCCGACCCGTTTGTAACCAAACACTAATAAATACCCAAAATCGGATATCAACACCTAGCGATACATATTTCATAGTCACGATATGTCTGCCACACATAGGGGAAGGAACAATTAGTCACGTTTTAAATTATAATTGCACTATCGTGTAAATATGAGGGTCCTCTAAGAGGGTCGTGAAATGAGTGAGGCTGGGATAAGTAAATCTCCAAATATATGCAAATTAATGGAGGTATGTGAAGTGGCTCATAAAGTTATGCTTCTCCTTGGACAACACTTTTTAGCAGTTTTTTTACATGATGTTAAGTTAATTAGTGATACAGACATATCAATCGTTACTTTTGTTTTGGGTACTTGCTATGAAACTGAACAATGTGAAATTATATATGCATACAATATCTTTAAAATATATGTTTACTATAATGTGCTTTAAAACGGTGAAACGAGCTAATATTGGTAAAACTGACATTCAACGAGTTCCACAGTTTGGTTCCGTAGACATTTAGCGACATACTTCTGGTGGTTGATGCACGGGTTCGTGAACATTTATTTTGTGTTCGTCTGCAGTGCTTGTTGACATGTTTAAGTCGGTTTGTAGATAAACAGTAAAAACTGCCACCACCCACCGACGCCTTCTTAGGTCACTTGTGCATTGTCTAGTTTAGTCTTCATGTGCACAGTGATATCCCTCGTGTTGTTCCCCATTGAGGGCAGGGAACCTTGGTCTTATATCATGGTTGGCGCTTGCTGGTAGAACTCTCCGTACCCTTCGGCCCAGCTTGCCATGGATCCACCAGGTAAAATGTCTGTATGCAGCCCACCAAAGGGACCTGAAATAAATTAGGCTCAAATAAACATCTGACATTGTAAATAAGCGACATATTATGGTTCTATAATGACATTGTTCCTTTACTGTTTATTAAACATGTGTTCATCTGGAATGAAGCAAACATTGATAGATTTTTCACTACAGAAAAAATTATAATGGTTCACAAGCCACGAATTGTATCTACAAGTTATGATAACTTTATATATATATATATATATATATAAATCTTTGTATTGCTAGTGCTACTTTGATGTTGTATTATGTTTATTATTAATACTTTTCAATAAATATTTAACAGTATATTTCACTGGTGTCGTAACAACACCTGCACATATATGCATACTTGTTTGTTGGAGGGTCCAGTTGCCAGTTATCTAACCGGATATGATTCATGGCAACTAGTATATTCCGCAGCACCAGCTGCTCCAAACACAGAACTCAAAATCCCTATTTTTTGTAATACACAGCGGTCCACATGTAAGAAAGAATTAAGCATTTAAATAAAGTTTGTTAAGCAAACATGAATTATTATTCTGAACGAATTTCACAAAGAATGCATTACGATCCTCTTCCTGTATTCATTCCATTATACCTGGGTCCATGGAAATATCAACATTAAGCAGATTAAGGAGGAATATATGTCAATATTTGCACAAAATGGTGGCCATTTTGTTTGTTACCAAAACAAACGGGCGCTCTTGTTGAAACAGGTCAATATATATTTTACTGTCCAATATATGTTTTACTCAATAAGACCCATTCTACACTGTGTGCAGAGAATTGCAGTATTTGCATGAAGTTTAAATTAAACCTATCTACCTGCCACGTGTTTAAAAGGTTTAACATGTAATACTGACACATATTTTGTTCATGTATATGCGTAGCGATTACTGCGAATGTGACGAGTGTCGACGAGGATACTACAAAAGGGAATTAATTCCTGTTTATTTTTTATCATAGCTCTGCCTCTGGTCAATTTTGGAACTTGATTCATGGAACCATTCAGCTACATTTCTTTAAAAAAAGTTAGGGTACAGCCTTGGGAAGTTGGGTGGTATTCGCATAAAACGTGACAATGGACCCGACAAACACTGAGTCCAGTGGAATTGAGAGTGAGATGTGACTTTAGAAATCTAAAGCCAACTAACTTATAAGACAAGTAACGTGTCCCCGAGCTGGGGTGACCCGGCCCGAGCAATCATCTCTCGTAGTTCATACGCATCCCGGATGTAAGCCTTCGGCTGACCAATTATTTTAACAATAAACTAGACAATTTAATAACTACTTTCACCAACAGGTTCGGCGTGCTGTCGAGTCGCAACCGCTTCCTGTCAGCAGACATTATCTTGTCCTAGAACTGGCAGATCGCTACGACACTTACACAAACGATAGCGACAACAGTCAATCTCGTCTCGGCAAGCTACTCGTCTCACCATTTCCACTGCCCGTGGGCATAGACGCGAGAACAAGGGGGAGGGCAAGGGGGCAGCTGTCACCCAGGAATTTATATGGGGGGCATACATATGGTTCTACCCCCCTATTAAATGTGAGCATGAATGTTTGCTTTTGTGGCGAGCGTTAATGGCGAGTGGAAATGTAAATTTAGCGAGACGATTAATGTGTATTTTTGTTGACTGTAAAAGGTGTGTGCAATTGGAGGGAAGACATATTGCTTTGTGCCCCCCAGTAATGGGCGGCGTGGTAGCGAAAACTATTTCGAAAGCATTCCCCCCGTCTTCGAATGTCATCATTTCAGCGGAGACAGGGGAGAGAATTTGGAGAAGGTAAATTGACCGCAGTGGCGCGATGTAAAAACATTATTTATTATTACTAGCACTGCCCCCGTGTTTGTTCGGATGTCATGAGTTCACAGCCGAGAAGCTGAAGTTACAGCGGCGCAGTGATTAAAAATGTCCAACTCGCCTACCTCGTAACACAGGCCCTTGTCTTTGTGGTTGAAACCGGTAACCAGCTACTTCTGAATCCTTTTGGTTTTCGTCATCAGAAGAAGAATCCGAAAATTTGCACGCGCTTGCACACACACACACTTTATAAAACTGGGACAGTGAAATGCTTGATGGCTCATGTTGTTGTATGCTTTACGATTAAATACATTAATTGGAACTTTAATACTATTATGAATGCTTAGTGTTGCGATTGATTTTACCAGATAACATTGTGCCTAGTAGTTTACTACTAAAAACAGTTTCTACATTTCAGTTGCTACAATATCGTCTAGGGCTGTCTGTTCTATGCATGTGAACAAGTGTACACTGAACATCTAAGCTGATAAATAATCTTTCAGGTTTATCCGTTTCATGCGCTTCTGCAAGAAGGATGAGACATTCTTGAGGACACAGTGACGTCCCAAGATGCACCGTACTACAAAGTATGACATGGACCTGAGCCTGGACAAGCATGGCAACATACTTGAGACAAAGTGTGAATGTGCTGCCGGCAAGGGTCCGTATGCACACTGCAAGCACACCCTTGCTGCTTTCTTGCCCATGCTAGACTATGCGTCTGGTAAAGGCACGGCAAGAGAGTTAACATGCACAGAGACTGTGCAGTCTTTCCACAGTCCACGCCGCCTGCACCACGGGTCATCTGTCAAGGTGGAACACTTAGACATATCCATGAACAACAGGAATATCATCTTTAATCTAATACAACAGGCACACCGGGTGGACGGCAAAACAACATGCACGCGGGTATGGAATGCCAGTGTCAATTTTGCAGCTTCATCAACTGTGAACCCGGCTCTGATGCATATCACGCCTCCTGCAAACATGCATGCATTTGACAACGACCATGAGTACAGCACATTTACACAATCGGAACATTACATAAAAGTCGACACTCTCACAAACATTTCACAGGAATAGGCCACACAAATCGAGCAAGACACCGGAGGGCAGGCGGTTGTATGTTTGTGGCATACAGAGCACACGAAATGCATGACTGCCTCACGCTTTGGCAGAATATGTAAGATGACCGAGAGAACTGACGCAGACAAATTTGCCCGGAGCCTACAACAGTTGAAAAGCATTTCAGCAGCACCGTTTTAGCACGGGAGGAAGTATGAAAGCATTGCAGTAAAAGCTTATTGTGAACAGACAGGCTGTGGTGTAACAGCCTGTGGTCTGGTCGTTTTTTCAGAACGACTTTATCGGCCTGGTCTCTACATAACATTGTAGGTGATACTACAATAATAGAGGTGAAATGCCCATATACCTCCACGGACAAACCTATCACACATGTAACAGTGCCACATTTAGGACTTTCTCAAAATGGGAAACCTTTCCTGAACAGAAATCATGCTTATGCGTATTAGGTGCAAGGCAACATGCATATTACCAGAAAAACCCAATGCCATCTGGTGATTTTCACACTGGTAGACCTTGTATTTGTTAATGTACCGTATGATGGCACACTTGTAAAAGGCATGTTAACAATATTAGAATAATTATTCCATGACCACTACCGAAAGGAGTATCTGAACAAGCATTTTTACTTGCAATTACACACTGCAGAGTGGAATTGGTATTTCTTACTTGAATAAAATAAAGCCCAAGTGAGCTAATCTAACTCTAATCTAATGATTGTACTTG
Organism: Paraescarpia echinospica; assembly: GCA_020002185.1. NCBI lineage: Eukaryota > Metazoa > Annelida > Polychaeta > Sabellida > Siboglinidae > Paraescarpia > Paraescarpia echinospica. Next base: position 22,494,491 of record CM034534.1, on the reverse strand, counting down.
TATGACTCCTCTCGCGTCGCTACTCAACCACCATGGCATGGCTTACCATCTATATGCAGATTACATCCAATTTTTACAAGAATTTAGCCTGAGCGATAATATTTCACCTGACATGGCCATCAGGAAAATAAAACTCTGTGTCGGCAGTATCCGTCAATGGATGAAAACCAACATGCTTAAAACTCAATGATGACAGATCATCATCGTCCAACCGAAATCAGCAACCGAAAATGTTCTTCCTGACTGTGTAACTATCGGAAACGTGCGCATGTTACCCAACACACACGCCAGAAACTTGGGGGTGACCTTTGATTCTAATATGTCCCTTGAGCGACACATAACTAACATTTGCAGAAATGCGTATTACCACCTCCATAGTATTGGACGCATTCGACGATACTTAGACAAAGAACACACAAAACAACTAGTGCATGCGCTAGTCATTTTGCGAATTGACTGCTGCAATAGTCTTCTACGCTGTCTACGCTCCTCCGATAGCTACTCCTTAAACAACCCACTACCCGAACTAAAATCGGCGAACGAGCATCCTCTTGTGCAGTTCCAAGAGCATGGAATCAACTACCATTCACATTGCGCCAGTGTCAATCAGTTTAAAATGGCACTGAAGCCGCATCTTTTCACAAATTAGTTTAACCTTCGATGATCGATGATCATAATTATTTATACCTTTATTTTAATTAATTTAGTATTATAATTAATCTATTTTAGTGTTTTAATGGCTTGCATAAGTCTGTTTATTTATATTAAGACAGCATAGTTGATTTTACTTAGTAGTAATGATTGCATAGTATTTTAAAAATATATATCGTAATATGTTATTTATTTATTTATTTGCATTAACCATTGTAAAGCGCCCCAGAACAATTATTTGGATGGGGCGCAATACAAGAAATAAATTACTATTATTATTATTACTTGCAAGTACATTTAGGCACATTAAACTAATTCTGGCATTGCAATTACTCACCTGTCAAATGGGTATTTGGATTAATTTAGGCAGTCATGTTGCTATGCTTAATAAAGACACTTGTGACCGGCGGTCTCGTAATGGTGTTCGTTTTATGCAGTTTTGGAAACGATGCACATGATTACCCAACATGAAACAGACAAAACTTATGCGAGAATCCAAGATTGTTTCAACTTCATTCATGGGTGAAGTTAAGATCTTGTTTTTGCCAGGCAACATTTTCACGCTATTGTTCTGTCTTTGATGACTGTCTTTGTAGAGAGTTGATTTTTTTCTTAGAAATGTTGGAATGTTTACTTGAATGTTGAATGGGGCGAAAATTACCAGCACATTGAAACTTTTGTCAGATATGATCGAGTCACCTGGATCACATTTCTGTGGCAAGTCTCCTCCTCCACAAAAATGCAGTCACTGGCAGACCGTCCATACGCAGGTATGACGCATTATGTCAACCCTCCTGTTGTGACGCCTTTCAGAGTGTTTCTGTTTTTGTAGCTACAGTATGTCACTTGCTGTGCAGTGATTTTACATGGCTTTTTATGGTCACTTCCACACTTTCAACAAGCTGCCGCACCCTGTTGTGAAATAGAACAGGGGGCGGCAGCTTCCTCTTCGACGTAGGTGATGTTGTCATCAATCATTATCTCCTGCCCATCCAGGTTCGGGTCGAATGCGAGCTCTTTTTCTATGGACATGAGAAGTTTCGCTCGTGCTGTCCGTTTCTTTGAACAGTCGGCTCTTGTACCCAGTGGAATACTGATGGCACAGCATTTTTTTGTAATGTGCGACGTGTGCGCGGGGTGAAAGTAAGCAGACCACATGTATTTGTGTCAGATATTTTAAATACACATTTGTAGTTTTGCTTGCAAGATTAAATACCGTGTATTTTACTGAGACACCCAAGTATTATATGAAGAACACAATTATAGTTTTATAGTTTTCCGCAGAAAAGAGTAGAGAGGTTATGACATTTACGTCGAAACACGTTTTTGTGTGTTCACTGCCGCATTGTGTTATAAATTGAGCCGACCATTTTTTCAAAGCAAAAGTGTCAAGTATATATATGATGTATACTCAAAAAGCACAATATGCGTGCAGGTGTTGCCGCCGACGAAAACAAGTATTTGTTGGCACCTGGTACAGCCATCGTATATCTCACAGAAATGTTTTTTTCTCTCGCTGACGTGGAGTTTCTTTTAAATACACAGGTGAATTATTTTGAGTCTTGGACTATTCCAGGGGGTAGTAACTGCACTATCTGCACTAACTCTTTCAGTGTACATGTGAGTTACTGCTGAAGGCAATAGTAAAAACCAACACAAACAATTACTGGTACCATGTAAATATTTTCCTAACGTTACGGACAAGTCTGGTGGCGCAATGTTTAGAGCATAGGACTCTCAATCGAGGAAGTGTTCAAAGTCTCTTACAACTGTTTTGTATCTTGGACAAGTTCGTTCACATTTCACTGCACCGGTTCACTCAGCTGTATGAATGAGTACCTGGCTATAGAGAGTGGTGGATATCAGCGTATGAATACTTTTCATGCAGTAATTGCTGCGTGGCTGAATGCTTCCCAGATTAGTGGAGATTGTGTTAGATTGAACAGGTCAGTTAGGCAGTAAAGTGTAAAACGTCTTGGTGAGGCTTAGATATCGTGATATACAAGGCCTCACTCTTACCTTACTTTTATATAAGATAAACATCGATGCTTAACTTAACTGGCAAAACATATAGTACAGTCGGAAGGTATGTCCCCCTTGCACTCAGTGGATTTCTAAATGAAACTTACTCTTTTGCAACCCCGAAGGTGTCTAGTAAACATATTTGGATGTTCACATTTCGAAATAATGTCCGAAGGGATTCGTTTGGATTTTGTCACGCGCGACTGGTAAAATCAAGGCTACCCGTAACTTTTGAACCATTCATCGTACACAGACAAAGTAACCCACTTTTCGTATAACTGTGGCACGAGGAATCGTTTGAGATGCTCGTAAAGATGGTGAGAGAACACGAGAAGCTCATCACCAAGTCCAAGGTTGACCTGGCTCTCCTCGCACCCTGCTAATTATCCATGTTGTTTCAACTATGGACTAGACAAGTACAAGCGGGCCAACCAGCCTCTCTTCTGGCGACCGAAGCCCTACGATGTTGGACAGGGATGGGTGAAGACCGAGGAGGGTGTAGTGGAGCCAATGTGGTCGTGTGGACCCATCTTGCCTCCCCCACTCATTGACTTGCTTGAGAAAGCTGCTGAGGAGGAGGAGGGAGAAGAGGAAAATGATCGGCAGTTTGACTGTGATGAGCTGCTTCTTGGCGATGATGATGATTAGTGTGTAGTGTCGAGGGTAAGTTTCGGGTAGACAGTTCTTGAGTAGACGTAGATACTGATCGTAGTGGGTAGATTTCGTGTAATTTCCTTTCTTCTTGGATACACACATACACACATACATACATACATACATACATACATACATAAAAACATACATACATACATATATATATATATATATATACGTACATGGTGCTTACATACATAAACACTTCTAGTTTCATTACGTTCAACGTGACTGTCAGTACTACGGCTTGATGATCATACCTTGTGAAGCGCCCACTAGCGCACACAACACGAAGAAGGTCAAAGCATGAACCATCGTGGTTGTTCCCTTGCCGAAGTCTCACGTTAATTGAAGAGATGTTCTCTTCGACGTGAAGACATCTAGTCATGTCACGCCTTATATAGGGGTTCGGGGCGACATCTTATAAGTACGTATTGAGACATACATGATCATACAATGACGATTGTGGTGTGGGTGATTAAATACCACGCGACATTGACGACACATACCATATTACAGGGTACCATCCAAGATAAGTTGGAAATGGGTAGTGAGACCCAACGTTTTCACTGTTACCACTTGAAATAATCATCAAGGGACCCAAAAGCTTAAAAACAACATGGGTTGGTATAGTTGTGGGGGGTGCACGAGGGGCATATCTGGCTCATGGCCTAAAACGTTTACCAGTTTTTATGTGTGGGATATTTTATTTCCTTTTTATAAACCAGGGCGACCAACTGTCGAAATATACAGATACAGTGGGTATATCGACAATGCCAACGTTTCGAAACGGCAGGAAGTGGATTCGAACGCTGATGCTCTCGGGAACATGATTGACACATAGCTCTTCTCAGGGGTGGCAAAGGAAACTTTCGCTGTTCATCTCCCTTTTTGATGAATTGCAGATCCGATTCAAAGACAGAGGTGTAAACCGTCGCAGATAGTCTTACTAAAAACAATTGCTACCATCGACCGCAACAAAATGCATAGAATTGTGTAAACACAGTGATTCATTTGACTACAGTGTTTTTAAATGTGTTTTTGTACTTAGTTAGTGTTTGCTTTGGTATATTAGGTGTGAAGCAGTGGAGCGGAACGACCGGTCGAGTAAATGCCAGACGGCACCAACACACTGACCCATACGTACTTTTACAAAGAGGTGACTTATACTCCTTCAGAGTGTTTGCTTTGGTGGAGCAGGCGTGAACCAGTGGGGCGGAACGACCAGTAGCACAAGTGCGAGGCGGTGACAGCGGGAAACAGCCGTATTGAGAAAAAAATATGCAGAAAACGCAAGATGTCAGAGGCGACGTTCACAACTTCCAACGAAACGTCAGCCGGTCCATTTGGCTGTTTGCCAGTAGATTTTCACGATCAATGAAACTGTTTGGTTTAGTCATTGACGATACGATTTTCACATTGGGCACACACCCTTTGATATTTCCTGGTGGCTAAACTGGAAGAATCTTAGTTTCTGCCTACCAGCTTTACATCTCGTTGTACTTGCACATGCATAATTGTATTTATTATGGCAACTGGTTCTGGTATATCAGAGTTCTATTAATTTTTACATTTATTTATTTTGCAATAATCATAAAATTATTTACATGACTATGTGAACTACGGTATCATTGTTTTATTTTATTTATTAATTTGCTTTGTTTTTTCTTATATGTGTAGGCATTTGGGATGTGTACTATATAGACACATTCATCTGATAATTTATGTAATGTGATTAACAAAACTACATATTTAGGGGATATATTAACTACAAGTTTTTTCACTTCTTGTGTATTCCTTTCAAACCACATTATATACTTACCTATATATGTCAAAACAAAATCACATTGAGGCAATTGCAGACTATACAGTTTGTTTGAATGTTTGTTTGTTTGAATAAAACATATTGAATTGAATGTTCATTCTATATAAATGTGACTTCTTGCGCAATGATGTAAGGCTACTGCAGCAACCGCTTCAACGAACTGGTATTCCTCTCGATGAAAATGAGTGCCTAGCAGAATGAGGTCTTTTTTCCGGAACTATTACGTTGTTTGATAATTTATCGCCATATAAGGCATATTGTTCTTTTACATCCGCGGCCCAGTGGGGATTTTGTTATGTCATATCTGCGTGCCGGAGCACACCGGTTGAGAAGCACTGGTTTAATGCATTAATACACACACCCTAGGGATATTCGAATAACATATAGAATTCAGGGTTGATTACCACTATGGAATGTTGTTTTGATGGGGGTACTGTTGAACATTTTTTGGCGCCGCGCCGCCGGAACTTCAGCTTTATCGCTGTCGACTCGACTGATGACATCGGAAGACGGATTTGCTTTTGAAGATTTGAGATCTTAAAAGACACGGGGACACAGGTTGGGTAAGGAGCATGCATCATACATACAGCAGTTTCGCGGCTGTGTTATGCTATAATGACTGCATAGCTCCCTCTGGTGAAACAAGCTGTCTTGTCAGACACCTTTTCCCAACAGGATGCTACGCGAAGTATCACGGGTTACCATAAATTAACGTATTTTGTCACAGTGCTTTTTTAATTTCAACACATTTTGCTGTTGTTTATGTATCTGGCAAACAATCTGGTAAACAACTAAAAATGTACCGACGTACGTCGTGGCGATGGCGGATATATTTTCAGTGCGTGTGACAAACGCCGATATTTTACGCCAAGCTATCGCGCGTTTTCATTGCTGGATGTAGGACAGGGCAGATGACGCAGTTCTGAGGGGTTTCATAATATAATTTATGGGGGCATCCAAAAAACAACAATTTTGTAGTAATGTGCTTGGGGTCGATACATTTTAGACGTTGACAGTGATTTGCAAAAAGGTGTTGTTTCAAATGGACAAATGTCGTATTTTTCTGGGAAATTACCATTGTTTGGAGGACATAGCTTTTGTGATACGATACCCGGTCAATCATTGTCCAGAGGGATCTATAGTCCTAAATCCTGCTACAGTTATACAATCCGTAAACACCGTTAGTTAGAGTTTAATTTATGTAGTAATATAACGTCTTCACCAAACTCAAATTCCAGTGTTATCCAATGCATGCACATTAATTTCAACAATAATGATTACACAGTCCCAAACCCTGCGCTTCTCGTTGCCAGTTTCTGAGCAGCAACAACGGCAGAGGGGCGGCACTGGCAACGCTTATTTTTGCAACATTGCTTACAAGGTTACGATGAATTCGGTGGTTGTGATGTTAGTCGGCGTATAGGAATCTGGCATGCCTCAATACAATCATTAGGGAAATCACTAGGGCAATTAAATCAATTAAGACAGCTGGACAATTAATGCCCACTCCTTGAGAAAGTAGCCATCCTCAGTCCCCATTGTTTATACAATCAGTAAGACACCGTTATTTACAGTATATGTAGCAATATCACGTCAACGCCAAACTCAAATGTCATTGTTATCCAAAGCATGTATATGAATTTCAACAATAACGATTATAGCATATGGAATGGCATAGTTTATTTGCAGAAACATTGCAATCGATACATTCTGAAAAGAAGTTATTATAAGAAACCTCCCAAATTATTAGTCATGAATTTTACTGTAAACTCTAAATTTTACTGTCGATGTTGCCTAAACTTTTTTGGAACGGAAGCTAAACCCATTCCGACCTTCTATTAGTGCAGTCGGAAGGTATGCCCCCCATGCACCCAGTGGATTTCTAAGTGAAACTTACTTTTAGGAGTGATGCTTGCCCTGGGATATTCCCTTTTAAACACCGTGTGGTGTGTGTATATGGCTTGTTCCAACTTTTCCATAACATTTACATATGTACAGTGACTGACAATCATGTGGTTTATTTGAAAAATTCGCATCAAATGTTGTCACTTTTGATCATTTTGAGGTACTTCTTCAGCGAGAATGAAGGGTAGCACACTGACCAAAGTAAGCACTGCTGCTGACGTTTGTTCTACCATACTCAGGCCTCGACATTAACACTGGCCTGCTGGCCCGGCGCCGTTTTGAGGCTGTCAGGCCAGTTCGGGCCCCCAGTTTTCATATTTTACTGGCCCTCGGGGCCACTGGTTTCAATCCGATTGACCATCATATTGTTTCCGGTAACCCGACCCTACCTAAAACAATTGGACAACCCTAAAGCCTAATCTGTTTTATTTGTTATTTAAATCAATGTTTGTTTTGTTACATTTTTGTTATGGTTAAATAAATAACGGCAATTACGTGTATGCACTGCCAAACTCATTTGTATCCGTCCGCGTGATTGGCGAATGGCGGGGGTAATTAATTATTCACCCAATACGCGGTCTTGTTACACCTTGGCTACGGATGGCAGGCAATCTAAACTGTCTGCACAATAAAACGCTAGTGCATATAATATTT
>CM034534.1:21816621-21853909 GCA_020002185.1 Paraescarpia echinospica | reverse complement strand
GAGCAACTCCTTTCCCGGCCTGTACTTGATTGTGACGTTGTAGTGTTGGATTCTCAAAAGCATTCTTTGCAGTCTAGGAGGAGCTGCTGTCAGGTTCTTTAGCTGGATCATTTCCAAGGATTTGTGGTCGCTTTCGATCACAAAGTGCTTGCCGTAGACGTATGTTCGGAATCTTTCGGCTCCAAACACAACAGCGAGTAGTTCTCTCTCTATGTTTGCGTATCTTCTCTCAGCGTTTGTCAGACTCTTGGACGCATACGCAATGGGTCGTCCTTCTTGAAGCAGGACAGCTCCCAATCCTCTCCCTGACGCATCAACTTGTATGACTGTGTCCTTGTCACGGTCGAAGTAAGCCAGTGTTGTCTCCGTGCAGATTGCTGACTTGACCTTCTCGAAGACTTCCTGATGCCTGTGACCATTGGAAGTCGACGTCCTTCTTGAGCAGGTCTCTCAGGTTTGCCGTACTCTGTGACAAGTTGGGTATGAACGGACCCATGTAGGTGACGATGCCTAGGAACTCTTGCAGTTCTGTTGCGTTGGTTGGAGTTGGAATCATGTGAATATCCTCGACCTTCTTCGGGTCAGGATGGACACCTTTGTCGTCGTATACAGTACCAAAAAAAGGTGATGTGTGGCGCCTTTATCGTACACTTCTTACTATTGAACACCAGGCCGTGTTCTCGCGATACTCTCATCAAGTTATGTAGGTGGGCGTCGTGTTCCGCCTCGGTGCGTCCGAATACAGCGACGTCGTCCGCGATGCCTACGGTGCCTGGGCAGCTCTCGAGGATCATGTCCATTTTCTGTTGGAAGACATCTTGCGACATGATGAGCCCGAACGGCATCCGAATGAAGCAGTACCTCCCAAACGGACTGTTGAAAGTCGTCAACAGGCTGCTCTCCTCGTCAAGTGTTACGGACCAGTAGCCATTTTTGGCATCGAGCTTCGAGAAGTGTTTCGCGCCCGTGAACTTGTGTGTGATCACCTCCAATGTGGGTGTCTTGTGGTGACATCGCTTTATGGCTCTGTTGAGATCTTTGGGATCCAGACATATCCTCAGCGTACCGTCTTTCTTGCGAGAAAATGCCAGACTCGAGACCCAGTCGGTCGGTTCAGTGACTTTCCTGATGACATTCTCTTTCTCCATCTTGTTGAGCGCTGCCAGAAGTTCCTCCTTCATCTGAATAGGACACTTTCTTGGCGCGTGTATGACCGGTTGCGCATTGGGATCAGTGACGATGTGGTACTTTCCTGGGAAGTTGCCCAACGAGTCGAATCGGTCTGGGTATTTCTGCTTCAACGTTTGCGTCGAGTCGATTGCATCTGTGTCACGTGTGCCGGTTTGTTCGACAGTTAACTTCTCAATCGCGCAGTGTAGGGTTACCAGTCTGAGTTGGCGAGAGTTTGGGAGTCCTAGGATCGCTGGACCGTCTGTCTCTGCCACGTAGAACTCAGCATCTACCCAGACGCCTTGGTGGTACCGACATGGTAGCTTGATCGTCCCGTACTGTGGTATGCGCGTCCCGTTGTACGCAGATAGGATGGTGTTGTTTTTTAGCGTGAGCGCTCCGGGGGTCGGGTGTTGTCCCGTCATAGCTTCGGGAAACATCTTCATTAAGATTCTGAGTGGAAGTATGTTTCCTTGTGCCCCGGTGTCTACTTTGACCTGTAGATCGGCTGTCTGGCCGTTGCGTGCACTAGGTAGCTTGACGTCTAGTGTCGCAAATACTTCGTCACGTGTATCCTTGGTGCTGTTAAGTGTCGTCATCGATGCGAAACTGAGGTGTTCGAACTGGTCAGCTGCTTCATCGCGTGGCTCGCGCTTTAAGCTTACTGCATGGACTGGCGTGTCGCGCCTGCCGCGTCTGCCACGTCGTCCGCGGGATAGGCCGTCATAGTGACGTCGTGGACGCGTGTCACGTGACTTAGATCGGCCGTGACGTCCTCCTTGGCCCCCTGATGACGGTTTCCTGCATACTGACTCCCAGTGGTTTCTGCCACCGCACTTCCTGCACGTAGAACCGAAGGCGGGGCATTGGTCCCCTTTTTGATGAGACCGCCCACAGTATCCACAGCCGTCGCTGCGTCTAGCAGAATTACTATTAGCTCTGTTCACATAGTGCACGGCGGTGTTATCTTGCACTCCCTGCAACTGAGTCATGTGATTAATCGAAGCCTCAGTTGTTCGGCCTATGTTGACTGCCTTTTCCAGTGTCAGCGTTTCGTCTTGGGCTAATAGTTGTTTCTGTACTTCAGGTATCTTAATTCCAATAATCTACTGTTCAATCAACCGTTCGTCGGCCTCTGCCGGGCTGAATCTGCACTTCTGAGCCTGTAGCGTACATCGCGTGACGTAATCATCAATGGACTCTCCGGCCGCCTGGTTGTACTTCTGCAAGTAGAACCTCTGTAGGCGAAAGTTGACTTATGGTTCAATATGATCCTGGAATTTCCCCCACACTACGTCTGGGTCGTTTTTCTCAGTGTCTGTTAGTACCCAGGAATTGTACATTTTAATGCCATCATCTCCCGCGTATAGTAGTATGTGGTTCACCATCATTTCTTTCTTGGTGTCCTTTACGGTGAAGTAGATTTGGCATTTCTGCTTAAACAGCCTAAATGTTCCTGGCACGTCTGCACTAGTCCAGTCCATCCTTGGGTGATCAGACATTACGTTGTGTAGTGTGTTGGCTAGTATTACGACATTCAATCTTTTTATTGACAGTCACTCAATTCAGACACGCAACGACTTGCGGCTAGCACGAGGTACAGTGCTACACCCTAGCGGATGAGTTCATATGAGCGTGCCGCGATGACACTCGCAGTACACGTGCCGCCGTCTGGCGAATTAGATGACACTAGAGTTGGGTCACTCGAGCTGATAGAATCGCCGACGTCTTGTTCCGTCGTCGCTGCCGCGCTGCGTACGTCGTCGTACGGTCGTAGGTTCGTGCCTCGCGTAGGTTTTCAACGGCTAAGGGGCGTTGTTGAGTCGATTCGTCGATGTCTTCACGGATTTTCTAGTAGATGCGCCGCTTCACTTGAATGGCTTCGTATGTATTCACACGCGCTTGTCAACGTAAACGTTCGTGGGCCCAGTGATGTACGCGAAAGTAGTTTGGCTTCACTATTGTTGCCACGTTGGTGGTGCGATAAACACATCAATGTACTGCCAATTCGTTAGGTAGTGGGCCAGCAATGTCCTTACGTTGTGTGGTTTCTTCGTTAATTCGTTTCGAACCGCTGCCACCATGAAACAATTGCACGTAATGACAAAACAACAAGACTCGTGATCGACTGATCATAAACGTAACTCATTTATCCGTGACCGTGTCGCAGGAAAGAATCAGCCCAACAATATTATAGAGTTCGATAATATGACATTATAGTCCAGGATGTTACAGCAGATAGTGTGTTTCACGGATAAGCCCCACCAATTAACGCATTTGGCGGCATTCCATAAACGCTGCATATTTTATCATCAATATAGTTACTGATTGAGTACCATTTTTTTCGATAGTAGACGCGCAAAAATGGGAGCAATTACAAACAATCAGCTGCATGGCTACACACTATGATTCCGTGTCACCTTTACTATATGATCTACGAAGTTTATGAAGACCTCTGTCCGCTGTTGTGTGCTGGCCAGAGAGGTGAAGCAGGAAGTGTTCATTGCACCCTTTCTAGTATGTTCTTCAATATACTTTCAATAGCAAACCGCCATTATAAAACATGAAAAGGTATGCTTGTTATATATCGCAATATCTAGTCCATTGCGCTTAACACTTAATTCGCTGGCACACCTGTTATTTGGAACAACATATGGATTTATCTTGGAAGAATTTAGCAACGCATTAGTTAAAAGGCAAGTTCTTATAGAGCGCAAACCAGCCCTTATGTCTGTCTCAGAGCGTTTTACACTTCACATCCTGGAAGTTATGTTCAACTGAACACTATTTCAACTTCTGTTGAAATATTCGCTATTCGTATGTGAAGCATTCCCTTACCTCGGGTGAGTGGATATACGCACAAAAACATATTATGTTTCTGTGAGCGTGTGCGTGTGTCCATGTTAGAGATGGTGGTATGTAGAAAACCAAAAAATCATTCACAGAGTGCATTATATTTCCAATAATCACTGTTACGTTTGATGTATGTATATATCACATTCAATGACAAGCTCGCTAACGTAAGCAATCATTCATTAATTCAACGGGATATATATTCTTACATGCATTGTGATTTCACAGCATCTTTTATTTCAGACTTAGTCGCCAGGTAGCAGGACAGTAGAGTTACAGACTGTGCTATCCACCAGGTGGAAGCAGCTTTCGTCCGTATTATAGGCACACACAATGGTGTCTTTCAAAAACATCTTTTTAAAGTACTTAATTTAAAATACATATAATAGTCGCACACATACGTGTTTGTAACTGTTTATTCTTTTAAAACACGTTCTACAAATTGTGGGGAAAATGGCTACGCGACAACAAAATTCAATCAAGACAAATGTTAATGTATTTAGCAATATGACATGGTATATAGTTATCATTTATCTTCCCAATTTCACAAAGGATAACATATAACTTCAGTTTGTTAATACTTAACATATATAACTTATATATAAGTAAAATGACATCAGTGTCGTTCAATCGTCGTTTGAGAATGTCCTTCAAGTAGGATGCGTCATGGAAGATTACACATGGTTGGTCTATTGGGATATCTGAAAACAGCAATAGAACAGAAGTAGAACACACTCACTAAACGGAAGACCCCCATACATGTTTGCATAGAAAAAACTCCCAGCCACATCGTAATTTGACATATTAGATGATAGATAAGATAGATAATTTAATCTAATCGCCGTATTGCTTTTTCCATGGACAATTTCTAATACACTTACAGCTATGTTACAGATTCACGCATACAAGAGCATTGATACTAAATAAGTTTGAATTACTATTCCTCATGATTCGGATTGATAAGGAATAGTAATACACGCATGTGTTATTTCACTGTAGTCGTATAACCGATTATACGAATAACTGTGCTATTTGTTTGATTCCCTGAACGAAATGTCTGTCATTGTACTGTTTACCTGCTATGAAAGTTCAGTCGAGTATTCAGTCACAACCGCATGTCACAAGGTTACAAAATATGGACAATTGGTCAATCTTCACGCAGAAGTACGAGCCACAGTGTCGGGAATAACACCTGAATGAGATAACAAAGATACACAAAGAAGACAAGAGGAAACGAGATTCTGATTGCGTGTGTGTGTGTGAGTGTGTGTGTGCGTGTGCGTGTACGTGTGAGTGCGTGTGCGTGCGTGTGTGTACATTATTTACAAAATAGTGTAATTGTATTTGTCAATTGTAGAAATGTGTGTATGCTATATGATGTAATTTACCAAATTGAAACTACTTGTAATGAAGTCATATTCCAAAATAAAAAACTGCATACATTCGTCAGTTGCTAACTAGAATGAAATTGCCAGATACACGTTTGTTTAGGCAAGGCAAATACCTATTTATTATTATGTGTTAACAGTGTCGCAGACATGCATATGTACGTATATGTATGTATAATTGTGACCATCAACGCAATTAGTTCCGAAAATGTAAAACAATTATATTCGAACATGGACGCTAGAAGTATCTGTTATTGTTTTTGTATTTTAATCCAGCTTTGTGTTTGTGTTTATTGTATTGAGTTCAATACAATAATACTTCTCCTGTGATATACAGTGTAATGTCAATGTCAAATTCAACCTGCAATATTCGTTGATTCTCCCCATCGGCAATTTCTGCGTTATTTTATGGATTCGACTTGTATGACCACGTGATATTGCTAGGCATTACCTGTAGCAGATCCCCGCATCTAAACAGGGCGAATCCGACTCGCCGTATTCCAGTTTAGTATTCTGTGGGCGAGCTGTGGTCGTCTGAATCAACAATATGGCCACAGTTTAATGTTTGTTTTATTCGTGCAAGTTGTGGAGTATTATGAATATTTTCTTATCATGGCATTTGACCTATCCAAGCTTTTTTGCAATGTACCTTTTTATTATAAAAACGGATCATTCCCTGTCGTATACAATTTATATGATACATATTCACTGGTTGCAATTATTTCGCGAACGCCATTCTTTCACATAATTACGGTACTATCTCAAGGCGTGTGCTTAACTGTACAATTGAGTTAGCTGCTGGCAACTTGAAGTGTCATTACAAATAGCATTAGCAGGATTCGAATTGTGATCCAGCGGATGTTCTACAGTTGTTACACACCTGACTTTCAGCACTCTTTCCTTTTGCTACACTACTCCAACATAATGTGCACTTATACATTAGATCACAACACAAAAAAACAAATAACAATTATGCACACAACTATCTTATAGTAATATTTATGAAACAAGAACAAACCGTACTACCAATTAGCCAATGAATAAACTGTGTGTGGTAAGTGGATTATGAAACGTTTTGTTTTTCAAGAGTAATAAGTTTTATGTGTAACCAGTTTAATCGTAATACAACGTATTTCAATTACGTTAATGTGTGGCGAAATTTTAACATTGTATTGCGCGTCTGTGTTCCAATAAGTGGCATTTGAATTTTGTGTAGACATTTCAACTATGCACTTTACTACTTCTACCTCAATTTGTATTATTAATTATGGAATGCTGACTAATTTCCGGTGAAATGCGCAGCTACCGTGGACATCTGACATATGTGGTTCGTTCTAGTTCCTTGGCATAATAACGTTAACAAGAGAGAGAGAGAGAGAGAGAGAGAGAGAGAGAGAGAGAGAGAGAGAGAGAGAGAGAGAGAGAGAGAGAGAGAGAGAGAGAGAGAGAGAGAGAGAGAGAGACAGAGAGAGAGAGAGAGAGAGAGAGAGAGAGAGAGAGAGAGAGAGAGAGAGAGAGAGAGAGAGAGAGAGAGAGAGAGAGAGAGAGGAACAAAGCATTGGGCGCAGCTTCGCACTGTAGACCAATAGTTCAATAGCCTACCAACATATTTACTTTTGGGATCTCCATAAATTTACATAAATAAATACAAAACACCAGGTTATGTTACGTATCCCACACGTATCGCAAACGTGATCCATGTGATTCAGTGTTTGTGGTATCTGGAATATTAAGTTAATTAAATACGTCATTCAACTTAAGCAAACTTGACAAATAATGTATAGTACACGTATTTACATATCTTTCGAGATAAGTCAAAATTACCAATAATCCGCAAGAATCTTCTAAATATGTTAAACCTGCAATATAAAAACAGGTTCGTATACTGAATAATTAACAACTTTTCTCTACAAAACAGATAGAATAATGTATATATTCGTTCACTGGGCACAACACGCTTGTATATGTGTTAATATAATCGGTTAATATTAACATTGGTTGCATATATCGTTTTAGTAACTTATATGGCGTACACATCCAAACATTAAGTAACTATATAATTTAAATAAATAAATAATTTTGTATATATATATATCACCAAATATAATTAAAAACTATTCCTATAACACCAATAGGTAGTGTTTAGCAGTATGTATTACTTTACCAAGATAATCTTGTCAAGTTTTGTCCCATTTCAAAAGATATGTGTGTTATATCAATACTAGTATGATATTCTTAGTGAGAAATATCCTGTTTAATTAGGTTAATATTATTTGTGCGATTGTTGTAGGTAGTTATGTTTGGAGTTAAGGAAATCGTAGGAACTAATCAGACGAGTATACGAGAATACATACCAATCAGAAGACGAGAATACATATTTAGTGAGAAATATCTTGATTAATTAGGTTAATATTATTTTAGCTATTGTTGTAGTTAGTCATGTTTGGAGTTAAGGTAATCGTAGGAAACAATCAGATGATGAGAATACATAATTAGTAGGATTAGTTATATTACAATCGTAGTAACCATCCATACGCGCGGAATAAATAGTTAGTGTTAAAATTCAATATCGAATGGAGTTAGGGTTATTATTATTATTATATATGGTTGATGTCAGTTATGTTTGGGGGTAATGGTAATTCCTGGGAGTTCTTACTTAGCTATGCTGCCACTATTACTACTATTTCTTTACAATCCATTCGCAGGTTGGATTAGGGTACGTGAGCTGCAAGTCTATCTCGACAGCCATTAACTTCTCTCACCCCCTTTGATATATCTCAAATATGCACATCCCCGGACGCCCCCCGACGTTCCCGCCGCCGCAGATAAAGATATTAGACAAGTGTGTTTATTTTTTACGTAACCAAGATACCCTACCTCATGTAAAGATTCGTATCGCTTGTCCGGATACCCCCGACCTCCTAACCAAGCGAAACGTAGGCGTACTTTAAGGATGGCCTTAAACGCACTCAAATAAAAAAATCAGAAAAATGTAAGGGTAGTGTTTTTAACTTGACAGTAGTATTTTGAGGGTACGCTCAAAACACTACGGTAGTGTTTTGAAAGTACGCTCAAAAACAATACCGTTGTGTTTTCGAGGGGTAGTGTTTTCAACTTACTACACCAGAACAGCCCCATATGTATACAATTTATACGATAAATATTCACCCTCGCTGAAGTTATTTCGCGAAAACCAATCCTTCACAAAATATCGGTACTCTCTCAAGACGTGGGCCTATTTGTACAGTTGACTCAGCTACTGGCAACTTGAAGTATCATTGCAAACAGTATTAGCACGATTAGAATTGTGACCCAGCGGATTTGATGTGTAACCCGTTTAATCTCTAGTTAAGCGTAATACAATATAGTAAAATACCTGTATGTAGATGTTGTTAGATTCCAAGAACGAATGGAAACTTGGTTAAGTTAATTTCAAATAATGATACGCCGAAATATTAAAAGGTACTAGATGGTGCATGTCATTGCTCCGTTATGCTAGGCATAGTTGAACCAAGCGTACTATGTATTTCTTACAAGTTAATTTCAAATAATGATACGCCGAAATGTTAAAAGGTACTAGATGGTGCATGTCATTGCTCCGTTATGCTAGGCACAGTTGAACCAAGCGTACTATGTATTTCATTACTTTCTTTTGTATTATAAATGAGCAGCCACCGTGAATGTCTAACGCAGTGATTCATTCCATTTAATTGGAACAATAAAGTAATTGAAACCGACTACATTATTGTGATCAAAGAGTAGTGTAATAACGCAGTAATAATTTAGACCACATGCGCATTAACAAGACCGTTTGACTCGTTCGATAGATATTTTAATTTACAGTTATCATGCTCAACATTGTAAGCAAATGTTCGCTTTTGGAACGTTATGCATGAATACACAGTTGACGGTTTTATCGTATCATGTCAAACTTACCTCAAGTAACAAAGCAGTTGCAAGTACCAGGGTCACCAATGCCCGTATCGTCGACATGTCTTTTTTGAATCAATTATATCGTATTTCTGTAAGAAGGCAGACCACATATTTTAATATAAGCACTTGTTCGTAATTATAGGCTACTTAAAACATGATTTTATTTGTGCTGTAGATATATCGTAGGCTTTCCATTGCTAAGCCTAATATCAAAAGGTACATCTGCTCAATGACTATTAGTGTGACTCAAATTTTTGACCAGTGACTGCAGACTTAGATACCGAATGGTATCTGTAGTTCAGGTTGCCACGATGTGAACGTGGATTGTTCCGTCGTTCAAGTTACTACGGTGGTAAAATACCATCCCACTAAACAGGACTCTTGCTAAATAATATATGATCAATACTAACGTAATATTTTGAATGCTATATAAATCACCATCGAATCATTCAATATGCACATCGTAGTTATTATTCCGGCAATGGATACTTACTAATGCGCGTGAGAAAAACGAGGGGACCACCACATATATTAATAACAAATATCGAGAAGTGACATATGTTACCATTTGTTATTAAAATGAACCAATCAAATAACTACTGTTATGTCGTTGCACTCGATACATTGTGACGTTATGCTCGATACATTGTGACGTTGTACTCGATGCATTGTAATTCCTTACAATTTTGAAATAACAAACTTGTGGGATGTTACGTGGTGTTTCCGTTTTGTCGTGGAGTTATCTGTAAAAGTATCTAGGAACAACGACATCTTTAAAAACGTACACTAATTCTCATAGTTGGCGAATACAACATGAATACCTAGTTATACTATATAAATATTTGTGTCTAAGATAATACGAAGGAGCATGTACCTGGAAGTTGTACGTTCCACGTCGCCGATGTTGCTCCTTTAATGGCTCGTCCTTGCTCAACTTGTATGTTGTATAATGATATGCCGTCTGTGTCGCCGAATGACCAGGATGTCACATGTTTGAACACGTTTCACCTTCGGTGCAACTGCTTAATCATCTAGGATTTTAATGTCGAAACGATTCTTAATTTACGATTAACCACAACTCTAGGCGATGATGGAAAAGACACATCGTAAATATCTACCGTAAAATGTTCTACCATTGTAATAACAGTACGCTAAGTGTTGTTATTGATAATATTAACTTTAATATATAAGTTATGTTTGGGTATTAATAATATGAACGTAATATTATTAAAACAATGATATTTCGGTCATTCAAACAATTTGTATTTTGTAGGTTAACCCTTAACAGTTTGAGGTGATCCCTAAATTGTGATTAAATGGTCAGCTAGACCATTGTTTGTAAACATTATTATGTCAAAATGGTCCGTTGACTGTTAAGATGTATATTCATGCTACTTCTTCATTTAAATTGACGACGAAGAAATTAAGAATATAGTCGTCTTCCTCGTCGTTTTGCCATTCACGGTGTCCTCATTATAATATTCATCAGTATCATCATAATCACCACCATCACTATCAACATAATCATCATATTCTTCACCATATCCATCATCTTCGTGGTCATCTATATTTTAGTCTTCATCTTCTTTTTCTCCGTCACCATAGTACCCTTCTTCTTCTTCGTCATCATCCTCATATTGTGTGTGTGTGAGCGTGCGTGCGTTTGCGCGCCTATGTAGGATGTACGTATTGTAGTCAATATGTTCAAGTCTTTTTTGACATTAGTTGATGGTCAGTCATTGTTATTACAAAATGAGCCTGCATGTTCTTACAAAATGTGCACACCTAAAATAAAATAAAACTGGGTCTGACTTATATTCTCGAAGAAGGAAACATGGACATAGACACGGTGGCAAAAGATTAAGGAAACATGGGCCAGCACGTGCATCGAAGTCCTGGGAAAGAAAGAATACCACCAGATGGAGTGGATCTGTGCTGACACTACCAACAATGTGTAAATGAAGAAGGACAAGAATGGAGTAATTAAAAACAGCCTAATTAGAGCAGCGAAGGCAGCACCCCAGAAATAGCATACGAAGGCAAACAGAGTGGCCAATGAAAGCGTAAAAACAGACAAGGAAAACTTCATTGAAGGGCTTGGCAAGGAAGTAGAGAATGCTGCAGCTCAAGGGAACATGAAACAACGCTCGCAGGCAGACCAAACAAATTCAATGGACGGCAACGTACTTACCAGTAACAAAGATCAGTTGAAGAGATGGAGGGAACATTTTGATAAACTGCTGCACCGACCACAACCACACAACCCACCAGATATCACAACAGATGACGAACTACTACACGTAAACTGCGGAAAACCAAGCAAGGCAGGATCGAGAAAACCATTCGTCACGAGAGGGAAAGCTTCCGACCAAAACGAAATTCCAGTTGAGGCAATCAAGGCAGATAATCTGATTGGGAAGATATGGGATCAAAAAGAAATACCAACTGAATGGAAAGTAGGATAATGATACCTTGTGAAACTCCACAAGAAAGGATACATGTAGGAATACAAGTACTACAGAGGGAAATTGCTACTGTCAGTGTCCGGGAAGGTCCTCAACAGAGTCATCTTAGATAAACTGAAAACAGCGGTGGGGGCCAGACTCAGAGATCACCAGGCAGGCTTCCGTATAGACAGATCATGCGCCGACCAACTAGCAACACTGCGAATCATAGCTGGACTATCAATGGAGGAGGACTCATCCCTGTACATACTTTTTTAGACTATGAATGCATTTGATAACCTCGACAGGGATACGCTATGGAACCTCCTATGACACTAAGGAATAACAGATAAATTAATTTCTCTGACACAAAGTAACTAACTAACTAACACAGTGTCAACACAGATAGGACTGAACATCAACAGGAGCAAGACAAAGACCAACAAAGCCAACACGAAGAATAACAGCCCAGTCCTATTTGGCGGGGAACCATCGGAAGGAAGAAGCCTCCTTCACATACCTGGGAAGCATAGTTAGCAAGAGTGGAGGCACACAAGAAGATGTCAAAGCAAGCATACAAAAAGCAAGAGCGGCATCACACGAAAAGCAATTTCATGGAACACCCCAGGGAAGAGAAGAAGAGGAAGGCCGATAAACAAATGACAGAGAGACACCGAAAGCGAAAGAAAACAGATGGGAAAAATGGAAAGAGATTGAAAAAATGGCATCAAAGCGAAAACAGTGGAGGACCATAAATAATGACCTATGCTCCCAGCGAGCAAACAGGCATAAGTAGTTAAGTAAGTAGATTCATAAGTTTGTTCCCCGCATAGCTTCCAAAAATGAGAACATTACGCGATGCTGGTGGTACGCACATTTCCCGCCCTGCGTTCATGTTAAAATAAGTTATCAATTTTGATATGTTGGCCTCAAAACAGTTTCCCCTGGAAGCAACAAGAAATCGTGCACTTTCCACATTCTTGGAAGTCTTATAATAGTGTCCATGAAAGCTTCGATAAATCGTGTAATTTCTGCGTTCGTATGCACTTTACTGCCCCTGTTACCACGTTAATAACGTCACAAACATGGTATATTTTCGTTCTAGCTGTATATTTTATGGATCAACATCATTAGTATCTTCATTAACCGATTTTTAGTTGGCAGATTCATACATTTGTTCACTACATAGCTTCAAACATAGCGAAAATCACGTGTTACCAGTGATATGCTCTCTTACTACCCTGCACTTATATTCAAATAATTTAAAACACATCGTATAACATTGATTTATTCGTATCTCTTTTTGTAGCAGTGCATCCCTGGTAACTCCACAAATCAATGTTTTCTCAAGATGCTTCAAGAAATCGTGTAGATTCCGCGTTCATATGCACTTTGCAGACCCTATTACCTATTACCATGTTAGTAACGTCATAAACATGATCTATTTTAGTTCTAGCTAAATGCATTTTATGGATCGCCATCGTTGGTACCTTCATTAACCAACTTGGAGTTGGCAGTTCGCGTTAACATAATTTAGCAAATTCGGTGTGTAGTCGTTTTTCCTATAGCTGTTTGTATTGTTCCACATATCTGGTACCTCCACAAATCAATTTTGATTTGGTAGCCTCATAATATTTGTCCACGGAAGTTTAAGAAATCGTGTAAGTTCCGCGTTCGTATGCATTTTACTACCCCTGTTACCATACTAATAACGTAACAGATATGGTACATATTCATTCTAGTTACAAACATTGTATGGACCGACATCACTGGTACCTTTATTAACTAATTTTATGTTGGCAGATTCATAACTTTGTTTCCCACAAAGATTCAAACATTGCGAAAGTTATGCGTTACTAACGTGCATTCATGTTAAAATAATTTAACATACTTCGTATATATTGGATTAAACTGTATCTGCTGCACTACATCTCTAGTTACTCCTCAAACCATTTTTTGGTAGACTAAAACATGTTGCCCCACGAATAAATGTTGAGTTGATAGTCTTGTAACATTTTCCCCTGGAAACTTCACGAAATCCGCGTCCGCATGCACGTTACCGTCCCTGTTACCATTTCAGTAACGTCATAAACATGGTGTGTTTTCGTTCTATCTGCATCCATTGTATAGATCGACATCAATGGTACATCCACTGTATAGATCGACATCAATGGTACATCCGTTGTATAGATCGACATCAATGGTACATCCGTTGTATAGATCCACATCAATGGTACATCCGTTGTATAGATCCACATCAGTGGTACCTCCGTTAATCTGTTTTGATTTGACAGAGTCGTACCTTTGTTCCCCACATAGCTTCAAACATTGTTACCGGTGATATGCACTCTTCACGCCCTGTGCAGTGTAAACTCGGTATTACGGTCACACACTGGCCTAGGCAAAACTAACCCTAATAGCGAGGTGACCCTAATACTGGATAGAGGGACTGAAGCATCATAGGAATTGGTAAATTGCTCAGATACATGTGATTTTAATACATATATACATATTAAGCATATACAATTTTTTTTATCAAGTACAGTGTAGTGTCTGAATTATTTATTGGTACAGTTATAGGATGCACAAGAGGTGGTTCATCGTCGTCATCATTGTTCTCGACACCGCTGCTGGCTGCATTCAGCAAGCGGCTCGGTCACGGTTCGCTGCTTCCAGCCGTCGTCAGGTTGGTTGGAAGTGGGCACATTCGCTTCCATGGCTGCGTAGTGTGCAGATGTCGTGATCGGAAAACCAGCAGTAGTCTTTCTGCCGTCTTCGTCATCGCTATCGTCATCGTCATCTGCCGATGTAGCATCGTCAGGCACGCTGAATCCAACCTGAACATACCTCTCCAATTGAGCTCAGCGTTGTTAGATAAAAATGCAGTCAGGCGCCCGATTACCTTACCTTACCTTACCTATCCTCTTCGGGCCTTGTGGCCCATAAGGCTGCTGTGCGACTCCGCCACCTCGCCCTGTCAACGGCTATGTGTCTGGCTTTGCTCCAAGTTGCCCAGCCCAGTTGCTTCCGTTCTTTTTCCACTGTGGTTCTCCACGTTGTTTTTGGTCGACCAACTTTTCTTGTTCCTTCCGGCGTCCATGTCAGTGCTGTCAGGCAGTGGTTTTGGTCCTTCTTTCTCAGCACATGCCCGATCCAATTCCACCTTCTTCTCTGTACTTCTGTGCTGATCTTCTCTTCTGCTGTTATGTTCTCAATGTCTTTGTTCGAAATTATTACTGGCCATCTAATTTTTTAAATTCTTCTGAGACAGTTGAAATGGAAAATGTCAAGTTTTTTGTTGTCGCATTTGTTTACTTTCCATGTTTCACATCCATACAGTAACACTGATTTGACCAGAGTATTGTATAATCTGAGTTTAGTTTTTAATGTGTACACATTTGAGTTCCATATCTGCTTGAGTTTCATGAATGATGTCCTTGCTTTTCGTATTCTGTTGTTAATATCGTCATCCCCTCCTCCTTGCTTGCTGACGTTTGCGCCCAGGTATGTATATTTCTCTACTTCATTCAGTTGTTGATCATCAATCTGTATTCTGTTGTTGCATTTGCTGTTGATCCTCAGTACTTCAGTTTTCTTTTTATTGATTTTTAGGCCAGTTTTTGATGCGAATGCATTCATTTTTGTTGCCTTTGTTTGCATATGTCTGTAACTTGATGACATAAGCGCAATGTCATCTGCGAAGTCCAAGTCTTCAAGTTTTGACATGAATCTCCATCTTATCCCTGTGTTGTTTTCTTCAGTTGTTTTCCTCATTATTCAGTCGATTACCATCAAGAAAAGAAATCCGGACATTACGTCTCCTTGCTTAACTCCAGTTTTTACCTTGAACCACTCAGATTGTTCACCTTCATCTAACACTGCACATTCACTGTCCTCGTACAAAATCTGGACCATTCTGATTATCTTGTATGGGATTCCATAGCTCGCCATGATTTCCCAAAGGCTCTCTTGGTGTACAGAGTCAAATGCCTTTTCGAAGTCTACAAAAGTTACATATAGCGTTGCTTGCCATTCCACTACCTGTTCTATTATGTTTCGAAGGATGAATATCTGCTCAACTGTGCTTCGTCCTCTTCTGAAACCTGCTTGTTCATCTCTCAACTTGTTGTCAACTCCATCTCTTATTCTGTCTATTATCACTCTTCCGAACACTTTACTGGGGACAGATGTTAGAGTAATACCTCTCCAGTTTCCGCACTCTGTAAGGTTACCTTTCTTTGGTATTTTAACAATCAGTCCTTGTTTCCACGTCTTTGGTACTTTTTCTTGTTCCCAAATTGTTTTGAATAAGCTTAGAAGCCAATTCTCTGTTGTCGCCATGTCTGCTTTCAACAATTCTGCTGTAATGTCATCTTTACCTGCAGCTTTCCCATTCTTTAGCTTCCTCAGTGCTGATCTAATCTCTGTTTTTGTTATAGAGTCTGTGCTGATTTCATCTATGATTGAGTCTAATTCAATATCTATAACGGGGTCATCGGGCATAGGTCTATTAAGGACTTCTTCAAAATGCTCCTTCCATCTTGTCCGCTTGGCTGGTCCTTCAGTTATTAGGTTTCCAGATTTGTCTTTTACTGCATTCGCTGTTTTGTGTTTGTCGTTACTAAGTGTCTTTGTGATGTTGTAGACTTCTTTCATCCTTCCATTCCCGGCTGCTTTCTCTGCTTCTGCAGCCAGGTTGTCTACCCACTTTCTTTTATCTTGTCTCATGTTTTTCTTTACGTCTTTGTCTTTTTGTTGATACTTATCCTTGTAGCTCTGCTTTATCCTTTCTGACTTTGCTTGTTCCATGTTGTTCTTTAGTCGTTTCCTGTCTTCTACCAGTTCCCATGACCCTTTGCTGATCCATGGTTTTTGTCCTCTCTTTTTGTAACCCAGTACTTCTTTGGCTGTTTCTTTGTAGGCCACCTCGAATTCTTGCCATTTTCTCTCAACAATGTCATTATCTGTCTCGTCGTAGTCCTGTAGTACATCATATCTGTTCCGTAGCTTCAATGAGAATTGCATTTTTATGGTTGGTTGTTGCAGCTTGATTGTGTCACTGGTCTTTTGCTTCCTCTTTAGCTTCAGCCTGATCTTCGAGCGCACTAATTGATGGTCACTCGCAATGTCTGCCCCCCTCATCACTCTGGTGTCCATAACTGATGTTCTGTGCTGCCTGCTCACTAGCACATGGTCAATTTGGTTTTTGGTTCGCCCTCCTGGAGATGTCCATGTCTGCTTATGGATGCGTCGGTGTGGAAATAGGCGCCCGATTAATGACACCCTATTGTTAGCATTAAGACCGACCAGGCTATTTATCTGGGAAAGCTACTCATCCAATTAGAATTTGAGTTCAAACCTAAGATGACCGGGGATCTTATGTACTGCGACTTTTAAACTATTCTTAAGTTTACCATTTGCTGGACTGTGACTTAGACCAATTACTCAGTATAGCCGACCCCACATGTGCAGCGTCGAAGACCGTGTCTTTCTGTAAGTCTACTCATCCACTAAAATGTCAGTTCAAAGTGTTACGTTGTTAAGATGACTGACGGACTTGCTTCAATTTGATTGTTTTCTTAAGTTCACTGGCCCCTGGGTAAGCGCATCGGGATAGTGGCTGCTAATTACTATTTTCATTGTTGGTGGTGCTTTTTAGTCGAACAAAGAGGTAGCTGGCCGGTTTCCCGAATCTTATGATAGCTGCTCGGCCGTTACATACCCTAATTGCCGCCAGTTTCATATGTTGGTAATCAGGCCATTTTGCACACACTTACTGATCCTATTAGTGAATAACGAAGATACCCTATTATCGGGACGAACGTCCTATTCTTTACCATATAAATTATTTGTTACTGACCCAACGTGACCCTGATTGCAAGGTTACCCAACCATTGTGGTGACCCATTACCAAAGTTCCACTGTATTTAAGTTAATTTTTTACTTGGCTTATTATTGTTTTACCTGTAACTAGCTGTATTGTAATTCATCTCTGGTACCACAATATATCAATTTTGAGTAGGAATTTTGGTCTCTGGAAGCATCAAGAAATCGTGTAATTTCCGCGTTCGTGTGACTTTTACTGCCACTCTTACCACGTTAATAACGTCACAAGCTTGGTATATCTTCGTTCAAGCTGCAACTATTATATGAACAAACAAAATGGTCACTTCCATTAATTAATTTTGGACTTGGAAAATTAATAACTATTTTTCCCACTATGCTTTCAACATCGCGAAAGTTACGCGTACACGATGTTATACACTCATAATGCCTTGCTTTTACGTTAACGTAATTTAGTAAAGTAAGCATATTATCGTTTTCCCTATAACTGTTTGTATTGCACTTTGTTCCCCACGTAGATTCAAACATTGCGAAAGTTACGTGTTACTAGTAGTATACACTCTTACTGCCTTGCATTCATATTCAAATTAATTTAACAAACTTCGTCCATCATCGACTTACCTGTGTCTGTTTTTGTAGCAGTCCATATCTGGTAACTCTTCAAACCAATTTCGAGTTGATAGACTCACACAATTAGCCCCAGGTTGCTTCAAGAAATCGTGTATTTTCCGCTTTCGTATGCATTTTACTGCCCCTGTTGCCATGTTAAAATTGTCATTGTGTATTTCAAAGGGGATGCGATTTTCCCTATATAGAGGAGGCGCTTTCCACTGAACGAGACACAGGAATTAAACAAAATTGAAACTCACATTATTACTTTTATTGTCTAATGTCTCCTGTACTATTATTATTAAACTGATGATAACAATATAACGCAACGAGCCAATTATGCATTTACATTACTTTAATAAATGTCGTAAATATGTTTAATCCACGATAAGACGACGACTATTTAGTTTAGTTGCACTGATTAGACAGCAAGTTTTGTTTTGTTGTTGCCTTTAACTATAAATATATACACGGTATGTCCATCGCAACAGTCTAATAAACTGTCCTTGTGAAATAAAATATATCATGAGTGGCGCAATTACGGGTGACTGTTTTGTTCGCTTAAGTCTAAAACACTCCAGAGTTGTTTCAATTTTAGTTGGAAAAAACCTCTAAAGTGTTTAACGGGTGATTGTTTTGAACATGACCAGTGTTTTCTACTTCAGTAGTGTTTTGAACTACATACACTGGCATGAGCGGTCACTGTCGTCGCCGTCGTCTCTCTGCACATGTATGGTAATACTCATGGGGACCGGTTCACTGAGATAACGAGCTCTTAAGGAAACCCATCATTACACAGAATCAGCTGTTAAATTAATGAATCTTTTTGAATGCAAAAAGTCGAGGCCATATTAACGAGGACAAAATTTCCGTGACACATCGGCAAAAGAGTCCCAGTGGCGCGCCCTGGTGTTGACAGATGGCAATATTCAAGATAGCTGCTAAAGGGCCGTAGTCTTTCGAGTAGAAACTGTACGCTTATAGATAATTTCCTATGTAAGCTATCACATGGCTTCTCACAGGCAACTGCTGGTGTATTAATAAACACAATATCAGATCACCTACCACACTTAATATTTTTAGATTATCTTGAGCCAAAGCTTATAATTGCCACCAAGTCAATTAGAATCCAAACTTGGAATACAGCATCGATAGATACATTTAAAACGTCTCAATCAGACAATCATGCCTCCTCTGTTTCTACCTATACCACAATGTTAGCGAATACCTTTGTCTGATAGGACACCGCAGCGCCGTCTTCCGGCTCTTCTGCACGGGCTGATACACTGAGGAGGAAATGGAAGTCACCAACAAGACGGTCAACGTGAGGACAATGACATTCTTCAGGGACTCGCGGGGTGGATTGCTGTGGATTCGTGATTTTACTACTTTCATCGGAACCGACGCTGTAGACTCAGGAAACTTCTCGATACTATTATATTACTTTTTTGTTAATCAACGTTGATTACAAAGAGGACATAATGCGGGAATCCGAAAGAGTGAAATGTGACGGTATATCACCCCATGTTCATAATCTACGACCAATACCTCGCCGTTTGGCCAAACACGAGACATAATTTGATTATAGCGACGGCCGTCATATTCGTTGTTTCGCTGTTGTTGACGGATCGCCTGGACTCTGACAACGACATACAGCATCTGAGACGCAATCGTCTTGCCATGCCTCGTCCCTTCCATCCGAGTCAACTCCACAAAGATACTCACATACATGGAAAACATAGCAAGCATTGTCCCTTCCATCCGAGTCAACTCCACCAACATACTCACATACCTAGAAAACACACCAAGCATTGTCCCTTCCATCCATGTCAACTCCACCAAGATACTCACATACCTGGAAAACACACCAAGCATTGTCCCTTCTATCCGAGTCAACTCCACCAACATACTCACATACCTGGAAAACACACCAAGCATTGTCCCTTCCATCCGAGTCAACTCCACAAAGATACTCACATACCTGGAAAACACACCAAGCATTGTCCCTTCCATCCGAATCAACTCCACCAACATACCCACATACCTGGAAAACACACCAAGCATTGTCCCTTCCACCCGAGTCAACTCCTCTAACATAATCACATACCTGGAAAACACACCAAGCATTGTCCCTTCCATCCGAGTCAACTCCACCAAGATATTCACATACCTGGAAAACACACCAACCAGCGTAGCACATTACACCGATGTGAGTAATGTTCGTGCTACCCAATGTTTTATGCTGTCTTAACAAAAAACAGAACATATTTTTCTATAAGATAGATTTGGGTGAGGTACTTACTAATAGACCGACGGATGTCCAAATCTTGTAAGATGCCTATTACCAAAAACTGTGAATCCTATCGGTATCAGCGCTGTGTAAATCACTGTGTTTTTGTCACATGATCACGACATGTCACATTTTCCGCACGAGATCAGACAATGTATTCAAATAGCCTAATAGCATTCGAAAACAAGACTTCAATTACCCGAATTTGTGCACAATAAAAATGTTCTGTCATATTGATGATGATGATTCACTTACCGCTAGTCTTTGTACACATACATGTATACCTGGGTACACTTGCTTTTAACTTTGACCCTCATTTGCTAGCTGTGTACTATTTGGTTCTGTCAATGTACTCACGATAGGATTTCACCATTCTGAACCATTCTCTGCCATTCTCTGTACAGCAGTGCATCAACATGTTTCCATTTCTAGGATTTTCAAAATATCTTGCTACATCCCAAAGACATGTTCAATTTACCACTCGAAGTTGGTGATGTAGTGGTAGTTTGATTGGCTGCAGATCTCAATGATCTTGGCGAGAAGTTTGTCGCGGTAGTGAGAGCCCTCTGCCTAATACATGTGCACCATCAGTTTCTTCACGATCTACATCAAGTTCTTCTTCGATACCTGCCACAGCAAACTGGCGACTGCAGCACAGGATTTGAACCCGTGTTCTCTCGATTGTGAGTTAATTGCTCTAGTCACTGTGCCACTAAGTTCAATATATAATATACAGAGGACCAAAGGGTTTGTATACTGATGCTTTGATGCATTTTAGTACCGTTCCAGCAATCAGTTGATGACTATCCCACGATCGACAAACACAAGACTTACTCTCTATATAGGTGGCGCCACTGTAGCCTTGGGGCATTTACATATGTACGAGTTCCCCGCAGCCTCACAAACACCCACATTCTCACCTGCATTGTTTGTGATACAGATGTTGAGTTGTACTTCAGAGTTAGTGCCTGAAATACACAACTCTTGTTCATGTTCTGTCTACTGTGAGCACACAAGACTTTTCCATATTAATTCAAATTGGTTTCTCAAATTCAGCCATTTATCTAATACATAGTTTGCTCATATTCATTCAATTGTCTAAGAGGTGCTTTCTTCATACATTGACAATAGCCTAATAATTTTTTTTACTTATATTCATTTAATCAGTCAACTGCCTAAGAGGTAAACACCCCTAAGGTAAAAGGGTCTCTTCAGATTTACCTCTTCGTTCCCATGTCCTGTGTGGAGGCATTTACATTTCCCAAAATTGAACAGCATTTGCCACTTTTCAGACCATTTGATCAACTTGTCAAGATCATCGCGTAAATGTTGTGTATCTCCATCACTTTTAATCGTTCTAAACACTTTTGTATCATCTGCAAATTTCAACACCTTGCTTGTTATTTCATCATCCAAACCCGCCGTTGTATATTCTAGTACACGTTGTCTTCTGTCAATCAGCCATTTTTCTACCCATTTGATTATACCATTTCCTATGCCATGGGCCTTTAGTTTAAGCAGCAATCTTTGATGTGGTACTTTGTCAAAAGTTTTCTGAAAATCTAAGTAGATGATATTTACTGGTGGTCCCTCATCTACCCACTCAGTGATGTCTTCCAAAATACAACATATTTGTTAAGCATGACCTCGCTTTTAAAAACCATGTTGAGATGGGTTCATCCAGTTATGTTTAACAAGAAAATCCACCATGTGATATTTAATTAGTCTTTCTAAAAGTTTGCAAATCACTGATGTTAAACTCACTGGTCTATAGTTCTCTGACTTGTTTATCAAACCTTTTTTAAATAACGGTATAATGTTTGCCTCTTTCAATTCTAAAGGAACCAGTCCCTCTTCTAATGACAAGTTGAAAACTGTTGCAAGCGGTACGCTAATTTGTAATATATACATTTCCTAAAATCTACAATTCTATTGCTGATCCAAACATTTTCAACAGTAAATAAAGTATGAAACTTCAAACAAAATATTTACATTTTCAAAAACGATGATGTCCTATTTTAATAATAAATATAGTACAAGTTCAAAATTATTGTTCTGGAACATCTTGCATTGTTGCATAAAATCTAAAAATGATATAAACTATAAAAAATTATTGTTTGACAAACATAAATACTTCAAATTGATCAATGCAGAGATCAATAGATCAAAACAATTAAACATGTAATGTGATAACAGATTTATAGATGTTGAAATAAAAAAAATTACATAAAATAAATCATGCCATGGTTGCTATGATCTAAAAGAAATATTTTCTGCCAGTTTTATTCTGCCAGAGTAAGGCTAGAAGTTTTTCTACAACCACGGTACCAACCTTCTTCTGAATGGGGGTTGGTGTCTTGTATCCTTTTCGAATGACTGCATTGAAAACTCCAGGCGAAAGGCCTGAAAATTAAACAAAATATTTAATTGTACACATAAAAAAGACAGAGTACTAATGTTTTCTACATTTCAAAAGTATATCAAAGTATTTTATTTCTCCTTTCTATTAGATGCAGGTAAAAAGGCATAAAGGTGTATAAAATACTACATGTAGAAGTGTGTGACTGCAACATCTACCTGATAGACTGCTAAAAATTCACTAAATTCCAACAGAAAAAGAACTGAGCATTAGTTTCTCATTTTGAAAAAACTTTCTCAAATTTGTTTTTATATAATCCAACAAAACACCAGCTAAATTCTTCAAGTTAGTTTTTAACAACTTATGTGAAAGTAAAATGTGATTCACATTTGCAACCTGTGCTTTATATTAGTGTTTATCAACCGGTGTGACCCCTCAACCTCCCAAGTGTGTTATTACATCTCTGGTGACGGTGTGCTCCCTCAGTCTCCCAAGTTTGTCGTGACATCTCTGGTGACAGTGTGCCCCCTCAACCTCCCAAGTGTGTCGCTGCACACTGATGACGGTGTGCTCCCTGAATCTCCCAAGTGTGTCGTGACATCTCTGGTGACGGTGTGCCCCCTCAACCTCCCAAGTGTGTCGCTGCACACTGGTGATGGTGTGCCCCTCAACCTATCAAGTGTGTCGCGACATCTTTAGTAATTACAATAAAAAGTAAACATTTTCTTGTCTTAATATTAAGCTACATTCATAGACACTGTTCAAAATTTCACCGTTTTATAAGCATGATGTCAGCGTTCTATTATGTGTATCTTGAGAAGAAAAGAAGACAGACAGAGATGTGTGTGTTTTCATTAGTTCACCTGCATCCATCGTTAGTCCAACATATGATTTAATTTCTTATTGGTGTACTAAGCACTAGGACATTGCTCACTGGAGATGTTTAAAGAGATGAATAACACACGTCCTGAACAAAAACTACTGAATAATCATAGCAGAACATATAGTTATGCTTTGCAAAACAATTCAGCATTATTTCCAGTAGACTGGCACTGAACAGTATGACTGAGTTTGTGATCCTTTCGCGTCATCTGAAGAGGTTTCCGCTGGGGAGCTTCCTCTAAACGTTAGAGAGGAACTGATAGACTTCAGGAGCGATCGCACCCTCATACTTCGTACTTAAGTTCTTTGATGTGCCCCAGGACATATTTTGGGTCCACGTGAAAAATTAGTATCAAACCGTTGCTGATCGTACCATTTATGTGTTGCTATGATTTATGACAACATACCTGTGTGAGGTCAACTTCTCGACATTAATACTTATCAAGACCAAAAAGGATCAGGAACTTTATGTAAATCTTTCCAGCACAGAGCCGAACATTAAACGTCTCTGTTCCAGAAGACAGGTGCAAGTTTCTCACTAATGCCATGCAAATAGTTGGTCTGGCCTATACATTAATTGTTTAACATATGATCTGTAATGATTATTTGAGAGACGTGTTTGGAAACAGAATATATATTTGCTTGAAAAATTGAATGGTAATTGAGATTTATTTTTTAAATAAAAGTACAATACGTATTAATATATATTTCGTATGACACTTGAAATTAAATGATTTCTATTAAAAACAATTCATTTTTTCTAATACCCATATGAATACTCTTTCAGGAACAACATTCATTATGTAAATATCTTGTATGATGTTGATTTTATAGGCTTTTCTCTATTCAAAACTGGAGAAAATTGATGTGAGTTTTGATGTCGTATGGACATGGCTAATAAATCTACAAACAAATTATGCTGAGATCGTTGATATTATAATTGCCCCAAATTATGACAAAAACTGTTGGAAAATAATGTCCAATCTGAATTGGCCAATCATACCCCCTCTTTCTTTGGGATAATTAACATAATTTATGTGAGTCGCATATAAATTATAATTTGTTTAGTTTTCTGAAAATACAGATACAAATGTTTCGTACAGAAAAACACATTAAGCTGTCAATTTTTATGGTAAAGTTTGTTCACAGTGAAAAAAAATTGAATTGACTCCTTCGCAACAGAATATCACAAGACAAAAATGTTTCCATCCAACATAAAAACCCTGTCCATCCGATACTAAAACTGTCCACCCAATACAAAAACCAACAGGGATCAAATGAGCATGGAGAAGCATTGAGAAACTTCATTGTTAAGCATTATATCCATAGTTTTTAAGCAAAGCCAAACCGGAGTTTGTTGAAGATAGACCACATGTACATGTAGGCCTATGTACCCTGATACAGCCTTTGCATGACATTTAGATGACATTTCAATGTTCAATGATTTCACATGTTCCAGAGTCACATTCAGAACAGTTATTATGATATAAAAATCAAATACTGATGCGTTACTGGGTATCTATGACTTCTTTGGCTAACATGGGTTTCTTTGTCGGATGGACATTTCATCAAATGATGGATGTAACAGTTTATCATTCCAAAAAGGAAAGATAAACACCAAAGGAAGCTTTTCTACAACATTTTTCTAGGAAACGTGGATTATGGGGGTGAAAATGCTGTTTTATATTTCAATATCTGATGATTCCATGCGACACCAAAACCATTTCCATCTGAAATCAAAACAAATCACACCCCAGAGGAAAAGAGGTTAATTTGAAAAATATTAATTTATATATAGCATAGCTCACCCCTACCACCTCGCCCATCATCTTACCCAGGGAGAACACTGGTATAGTGCGTTAACGCGAAAAAAAAATTCAAATTTATATCACAACAAACATCATTTATACATGTATACTCTCGGAAACTGTCTTCTGTGTGGGCGTGTGTATGTGTATAATCTGTCATACCCATTGACTGGAAGCTGCCAGACTTCTTCTTGCGGTTGTGTTCCATAATAAGAGTCCAAGCTAACTTCTCTGATACTTTTCATCTTCATCAAATCCCTCAACATCACCAGTCGGACACATCTGTCATGTAACAAAGTAGCACATACATTACATTGGCATAGGAACTTGGCATTGGCATGCCGCTGTTGGTTCGGTCAGACATGAAAACGGGGTGCATTTTTTGCTGTGACATAAATTTTGGCTTTGACTCTCACTCAATCACTCAACACTATCAGACATGACATTCGAAGGTGGGAGGCAGGGGGTTGTTGTTACAATATTTTCACAATAACATATCATTTTTGCCTACCATCTCGTGAACTTTTCCGTGCTATCAGACATAACAATGGAAGATGGGGAGAAGAGGGGTATTCTTGTTGACAATTTTAATGGATTACGTTCTAAATTTTGCTACTTTTATTACAAAACCACTCAATACCCAGGTATTTGGGGAAGTCAGACCCCCTTTCTCAACCCTTATCCCCCAACTACCCCGGTTCCAATGCTGATGCATTAGACACATTTCTACAACACAATATTGGTGAAAGACGAGCTCATGCTTCGTCTCCATCCAAAAATGCATGCTACATAATGGGCTTATGGCAATTCGGACTACTAAAACTGCCCGTATAGCTTATCACATATGTCATGCATCTAGAGACACATCTACATTAACAGGTGTTCAACAACTATTAATTGGCAGGGTCCTTTTTCGGACATTAATGCCAAGAGATGGGAGTTTTAGAGAATGAGATCCCAGATCTCATGAAATCCGGCCTCATAACCCACCAACGGTCCTAGGTGGGCTACACACAACAATTGTAAGAAGGCATGTCAGCATCTATCTAGCATTCAAATGAGGAAAACAGTTCACTATTTTTTTCAGCTACACATCTTTGGTCGGTCACCTAAAGAACTTGTATGTTACTGTCAGGGCTTAGACTTGGCATTATGCATCATAATACCACTGCAATCGTTTTGGTCCCATTCGCCCATTGTAGACAATACACAACATTTGGTTGTGAATAGCCAAGATGGGCGATAACCTTGACTACCGCATATCAAATATTAAGGGCAATGACATACGACTAACGGTCCTAATGATAGGTGTTTCCAACGTTCCGTTTCCCTGCGGGTGACTTTTTACTTCCCCTGGCACAAACACCAGATAGAAGAACCAACGGCTTATACTTCTACGTGGTTGATCGGCATATTTGTGCATGTCAACAACTGTGCTGTGCCAGATGTGAAGGTGTGAAAAAAGTATAAAGTGCGAGTAAACTTAAAGTATGAACGATGTGTAAATAAAAGCAGAGACCATGGCTTAGAACCATGAAACAAACCATTCACCTGAAGGACTGGATGGTTGTAGCTACCAACACATTCCCGGGGAGGGCATTCCACCAGAACTTATGGCAGAAGACAGACTTTAATATGCCTGGGATGATGTTGAATGATGGAATTTACGCTCAGCCTTCGAAGTATCAAAGCTAGGCAAAACTCCACTGATACCGGCGAAATCGAGGTGGATCCGGATTCTATACAAGTGCTCATATAGCCCAATAGTCATTACAGGTTCATACACATAATTCAAGATACTGAATCCTAGATGTAATGCCTCTTCGTTGTCGCTATGCGCGCCATCTTCCGGGACCCCACAGACCCTCCATTCCGCTGTCACGACACGATCATCTTCTGACGTGGGTTCTGTCGAACTTCGAAGTCGTCGTTTTCTTCTTTACGTTCCGTTTTGATTGCGCCTTACCGCGTTTTTTGGGAAACTTCTTTGTCATTTTTAACTTCAAATAAATACGTATGCTGGGTGTAAATAATGATTTAACTAGTCTTGGTGAACTTCGCTAGTCCCACAAGTGTTCACTAGTAATAGTAGGGGTTATCGAGATCACTGTTAGATTTCCCATTGGCGACCATGTTAACGTTTTGTCAGATTATAATAAAACTGTACCTGACAAAAATATCAAATTCATTCACAGTCACTGATATCATGTCATTGATATACTGATGAAATTTCGTCAAAATCAAATACCTCAGGCTCTTTTAAAACGCATTCATACACGGTGCGATATTGACCAAAATAACCACATTTTTCTGCACCCACGTGTGAAATGTAGAAAAAATGGCAAAATATCACTCCGCCATCTACACTCTCCCAGATATGCGTCATTTCACTTCCAATACATTCTACGACAGAACCTTTTGATATGCCTGGTTTAGTGCACTCAGTTCACACACACAAACACACACACACACACACACACACACACACACACACACACACACACACACACACACACACACACACACACACACACACACACACACACACATACACACACACACACAATATATATATATATATATATATATATATATACACATACCTATATATATATGTTCGCGTTTCAAACTACGGAGGTATGTAGGATTCGCTTATGCCTTTTCAACGATCTGCCCCGTCAGTCATCGCCATTCGACACGGCTGAGGACACGACGAATCTCAACATCCACAGCGATTACAGTGTAACTAAAATAATCCTAAACATAACTGATTTCAACCACAACTGCTTATAATAATAATAATCTTCAGAAAAATAGTATGAAAATATACTCGCCATTTCAGCTTCTGACGTGTGTGTAGGGAATACAGTTCTCACTTTGCGATGCAGTAGACAGTTTACAATTCGTAACAGTCGTTACTGGTTCTTGCCTGTATCACAGAATATGCAGGAATAGTTGGCAGATTTTGCTTGGGTAAGTAGTGTAGACCTATTCACTCTCTTTCAGTGATCAGCGTACAACTGTCTATGCACCTTTAGTTTGGATCTTTCTCTGCCGTTTCTCTCGTTTCGCAGTCTGTAAGTCGCAGGTATACCACGTTGCATCTTGCCGTAATCGGACATGCTTTTCTTGCTTAGGCGCGAGCGAATCAACTAAGCTGACCAGCATATGATCGTATTGATCAACCAGTTCTTCTACGTTCAACAAGTCAAGACCATACGATCGGAACAGTGGAATGTCTTGTCGAAAGGATACTGCATCAATGGTGCGTAACTTGCTATATTTGATTTTCATCAAACCAATGCGATGTTGAACAATGTCTATGTTGAAACTCACCGCAAAGTGGTCAGAAAGGCCCATGTCCGTAATGGTAACATTTCGAACAAGGTGTTCGTCCGTGCTGAGGGTCATGAGTACATCCAACGTGTGTCCTTTCCTATGGGTTGGCCCGCGAACATGCAACACCATTCCTGGGACATTCACAGAATTGATCAGTCGCCGTGCATCAATATTTGTAGCGTTTTTAATATGAAAGTTCAAATCACTCATGATCATCAGAGTTTCAGGTTTTATGGCATGCTGGTCGATGAAACGGTCTCATTCTTTAAAAAAAAAAAGTGCTTGCGGGTGCTGGCGCGTACCTGCGCGTGACTGTGCGTGTATGTGCGTGCCTGTGACCAACTTGCAGCAAACCAAAATCGTACCGAACACATCGATCGGAAAACAAATTTCATTTTAACTCCCGATGATATAAACTGTCACAGAGAGAAATTGGTTGCTGTACTTGTTTAATCTTGAATAACAAAGAATAATATATTGTGAACACGGACAGTCATCCATATACACAATCACGTGGTTTATCCCGGTTCAGTTTATTTATAAAACATAACTGAAACTAATTCTATGCGATGCGTCACAGGGAATTAGTACCCCTGGTGGATGGTAAACAGTAACATTGCCACAAAATGTGTTTGAGTTGACACAAACCCTTTGACATTTACTGTTGACAATGCTAATAGAATGTGTTTCAGATTGGTGTGTACATTTGGTTGTTTTCAAGTTTGTTCTATTAAAGGGAATGAAAACACCTATTGCTTGAATTCATGTTATATTACATCCTGCTATATATTTCCATGTCCACCAAGCCAAAAAAATCCAAAAGATTCAATGAATTATAAATTCCACATTTTATGCTGTGCATCCGGACATTTTCGAATATGCATATTTTTGGCGCGCTTTTCGGGATGCCGAGATGTGACGTCACTTATGACTCAAACTCGCATCAGGCCGACCCTTTCCATGCATTCAGAGCATGTTTATAAGTATAGGTTTTGGGTCGAAACGAGCGTCAGAATTAGTTATTGTGCAATTTTCCGACGTAATACAAACACTAGTCATCATAGAGGAACAAGCAGTTATCTTACGGTTCCACATGAATCGAATTTTATTCAAAACAACGAATGCGAATGGGCCTACAAGTCGACTAGGTTTCGACTAGCTTGGGCTCATTTTCAGAATAATTGACGTATTTTGTTACCAATAAAAATGTAGGTTTTGAGAATGATATGAATAATTAGTTTTTTAACAACAACAAAATCCATTATCGGACACATCCGATAGTTTGTTCATTTGACAATTGAAAGGAAATTTTCATTACATGGAAATCTGTATCATTGTTTCACATATCTCACTTCATGACCAACGGTTCTGGCATTAGGTAATGAAACGCCCATATTATAAAGTATACCATATGTGTCGTCTCTTACGAAACAAACAGGCAAAGTTGGGTGAACGAGATTGTCCAATTTTAGAAACCGAAATAGGTTTAGAAGGACTCGAGCTCCGTTCGACAGTCTGGCACGACCACTTGCGCATCTGTCTCCTGTACCCCTCCCCCTATCAGAAATCACACCTATTAATAGTAGGTTTAAACTTGAACAATTAATGTATTATTGTTTATTGTTAGTCATACATGTACTTTATTCTAGTAATTTATAATTTGATCTTTTACTTTATTCTTAATTCTAGTTCTTATGTACCATGATAGATATGGGTCTTTTTTAAAGGGAATGTCCTCTTAGGGGGTAAGCAGGTCAGTGTTATAAAGCATTACAAACGGATACACCTTCCTATGCACCCAATGCCACATACACCCTCCTATGCACCCATTGCCACATACACCCTACTATGCACCCACTGTCACATACACACTCATATGCACCCACTGTCACATACACCCTCCTACGCGCCCACTGTCACATACACCCTACAATGCACCCACTGTCACATACACCCTCATAGGCACCCACTGTCACATACACCCTACTATGCACCCACTGTCACATACACCCTACTATGCAACCACTGTCACATACACCCTCCTATGGGCCCACTGTCACATACATCCTAGTATGCACCCACTGTCACAAACACCCTCCTAAGCACCTACTCTCACAAACACCCTCATATGCGCCCACTGTCACATACACCCTACTATGCACCCACTGTCACATACACACTCCTATGCACACATTGTCACATACACCCTCATATGCACCCACTCTCACATACACCCTACTATGCATCCACTGTCACATACACCCTCCTATGGGCCCACTGTTACATACACCCTCCTATGCGCCCACTGTCACATACACCATACTATGCACCCACTATCACATACACACTCCTATGGGCCCACTGTCACATACTCCCTCCTATGGGCCCACTATCACATACACCCTCCTATGGGCCCACTATCACATACACCCTCCTATGGGCCCACTGTCACATACACCTTCCTATGGGCCCACTGTCACATACACCCTACTATGCACCCAAAATGTCGTATACACGCTCCTATGGGCCCAATGTAACATAACCCTACTATGCACCCATTGTCACATACACCCTACTATACACCAACTGTCACATACACCCTCCTAAGAACCCACTGTCACATACATCCTCATATGCACCCACTGTCACATACACCCTACTATGCACCCACTGTCACATACACCCACCTATGGGCCCACTGTCACATACACCCTTCTATGCACCCACTGTCACATACACCCTCTTAAGCACCCACTGTCACATACATCCTGATATGCGCCCACTGTCACATACACCCTCCTACGCACCCACTGTCACATACACCCTCCTATGCACACACTGTCACATACACCCTACTATGCACCCACTGTCACATACACCCTCCTATGCACCCACTGTCACATACACCCTCCTATGCACCCACTGTCACATACTCCCTCCAATGCACACACTGTCACATACTCCCTCCAATGCACACACTGTCACATAAACCCTCATATGCTCCCTCTGTCACATACACCCTACTATGTCACATACACTCTCCTATAGGCCCACTGTTACATACTCCCTCGTATGCACCCACTGTCACATACACCATACTATGCACCCACTGTCACATACACACTCCTATTGGCCCACTGTCACATACTCCCTCCTATGGGCCCACTGTCGCATACACTCTCCTATGGGCCCACTATCACATACACCCTCCTATGGGCCCACTGTCACATACACCTTCCTATGGGCCCACTGTCACATACACCCTACTATGAACCCAATGTCGTAAACACGCTCCTATGTGCCAACTGTCACATACACCCTCCTATGGGCCCACTGTAACATAACCCTACTATGCACCCATTGTCACACACCTTACTATGCACCCACTGTCACATACACCCTCCTAAGCACCCACTGTCACATACATCCTCATATGCGCCCACTGTCACATACACCCTACTATGCACCCACTGTCACTTACACCCACCTATGGGCCCACTGTCAAATACACCCTTCTATGCACCCACTGTCACATACACACTCCTAAGCACCCAATGTCACATACATCCTGATATGTGCCCACTGTCACATACACCCTCCTACGCACCCATTGTCACATACACCCTCCTATGCACCCACTGTCCCATACACCTTACCATGCACCCACTGTCACATACACCCTCCTATGGGTCCACTGTCACATACACCCTACTATGCACCCACTGTCACATAAACCCTCGTATGCAGACACTGTCAGATACACCCTCCTGTGCGGACACTGTCACATACACCCTCCTATGCGCCCACTGTCAGATACATCCTCTTGTGCACCCAGTGTCACCTACACCCTCCTATGTGCCAACTGTCACACACACCCTCCTATCTACCCACTGTCACATACACCCTCCTATGGGCCCACTCTCACATACGCCCTCCTACACGCCCACTGTCACATACACCCTACTATGCACCCACTGTCACTTACACCCACCTATGGGCCCACTGTCAAATACACCCTTCTATGCACCCACTATCACATACACCCTCCTAAGCACCCACTGTCACATACATCCTGATATGCGCCCACTGTCACATACACCCTCCTACGCACCCATTGTCACCTACACCCTCCTATGTGCCAACTGTCACACACACCCTCCTATCTACCCACTGTCACATACACCCTCCTATGGGCCCACTCTCACATACACCCTCCTACATGCCCACTGTCACATACACCCTCCTATGTGCCCACTGTCACATACACCCTCATATGCACACACTGTCACATACACCTTACTATGCACCCACTGTCACATACACCTTCCTATGGGCCCACTGTCACATACATCGTACTATGCACCCATTGTCACATACAACCTCCTATGTGGACACTGTCACATACACCCTCCTATGCGCCCACTGTCAGATACACCCTCCTATACACCCACTGTCACATACACCCACATATGGGCCCACTGTCACATACTCCCTAATATGCACCCACTGTCACATACACCCTCCTATGCGCCCACTGTCACATAAACCATACTATGCAGTGTTTCCCCTGGGTGAAATGATGGGCGAGGTCGTAGGGGTGGGGTACGCGAGCGCCGCTGGCGCGAAACGTTGTTAGGGGGGTCCGGGGGCATGGTCGCCTGGATATTTTTTTAAACTAGCTTTAAAATGGTGCATTCTGAGGTATGTTTTAACCTTTACTCTTGAATATACAGGGGAAGATATAAAATAACAAGACACTACTTGTAAATGGAGTAATCATGATTGATAAAAGTCAGTAATCATGATTGTTTCATCGTGTTGAGGTGTGGTTTCCATTTTACCACTGGTACTCGGTAGAGGTGTGGTTTCCTCTTGGCCACTGGTACTTGGTTATGGTTATGTTTTATTGCACTAACCCTAGGCCTTGTTACCTCGCTGACAGAGTCAATAAAAAAGTAAACGGTGAGTTCTTATATAGCGCAGGACTGCTCAAAGCGCTTTACACTTTACTCCCTGGCAGACCTGTTCAGTCGAACACCATCTCGACTTCTCTGGGAAGCATCCAGTGGTATCATCTGAAGACTCTTTCATCATCACCTTTAAATTATTTTAATATCATAATGTTATGGTAAATTGGTGGTTTATGTTCAAAAGATTATATTTTATTTGTTTGCTAGAATGCTATACAATTAATTAAACAGTCATTGATGGAATGCCACAAAAGTATGTTTCTATTAATCGCAAGAATGTTTCTCAAATTGTGTCCTTTTTATAAAACAGTATAAGTTGTTTAGTACATCCAATTGCTGTGCAAACACATCATTGTCTAACCCAAGTTATTGATAACCCTTTAGTATACACGGTTTTAGTTAGTAGGCATTTTTTTATGAGATGTGAACTTCGTTGGTTTATATTCGTAAGTATTTCACTCAAATCAACTTTCCCAAAAGTTTGTTTCCACAACTTTGTCGTAATATGTATTATATATGTAGCACAAAGATATCTTACGAATCACATTCCTTATTTTGCTAAGACAAAACCGCATAGAATATTAGTTGAATAGACTTGTGAGCATTTGCGTCGAACCCGGACCTACTTTGTCATTGATTTTGCCGCTTGAGTTTTGCTTGTCTTTGATACCTCAGTGAAATACACTGTAGTTCCATCATTCAACATTATCCTAGGCATATTTACCTTTAAGAATATTGCGTCTTACGTCCATTTGAGGCGTAAATAGCGCCCCGGTTTGTATCAACATATGCTGCAATATATATCTCTTTTTACGCGCGCTGTGCGGTAACGCACGGCCGCAGCGGCACAGACTAGCGCAAACTGGGTCGGTATTTGAACTTCAACAGGGTCCGGATTCGATACATATGCCGACTAGTGAATAGGATTAGGATGCATGGTTTTTATTTGGGCTTCGAAAGAGTCCGGATTCAACACAAGTGACGTAGTGCCATCAGCCTGCACGGTTTTCACTCCCACCACCGTCATAAACCAAAACGCAAGTTACCGTTTGGGCGCCATTTTACATGAATGTCTAGATTTCTAGTATGTCGAAACTCCGCAAGGTGTCACCATTGGAGACACCGGGGATCCCGCAGGAATATTCAGTGATTGGACAA
Organism: Paraescarpia echinospica; assembly: GCA_020002185.1. Classification (NCBI taxonomy): domain Eukaryota; kingdom Metazoa; phylum Annelida; class Polychaeta; order Sabellida; family Siboglinidae; genus Paraescarpia; species Paraescarpia echinospica. The sequence goes on along the minus strand of CM034534.1, from coordinate 21,818,862 downwards.
CTGACAAGTGATATCTTTCACGTTGTCCAATGACGGCTAAACGATGTTGCTACAAATCTGCTATTTTGCAGAAATAAAAGTGACTTTGTGGTGTCATTACGCGCCGCTCGCCAACGTTGAGTATACCGTGATAGAACGAAAAAAAATGGGCGTATGAAATAGCTACGAGGCAGCAATTTCGGCACATTTTGGGCGAGGCGGCATAGAAAAACGGCGAGGCTGCCCGCCTCGCTTGTTATATACCAGGGGAAACACTGCTATGCACCCACTGTCACATACACTCTCCTATGGGCCCACTGTCACATACACACTCCTATGGGCTCACTGTCACATACACCCTCCTATGGGCCCACTATCACATACACCCTCCTATGGGCCCACTGTCACATACACCTTCCTATGGCCCCAGTGTCACATACACCCTAATATACACAAACTGTCACATACATCCTACTATGAATCCACTGTCACATAAACCCTCCTATAGGCCCACTGTCACATACACCCTGCTATGCGCCAACTGTCACATACACCCTCCTATCTACCTACTGTCACATACACCCTCCTATGGGCCGACTGTCACATACACCCTCCTACACGCCCACTGTCACATACACCCTCCTATGCACCCACTGTCACATACACACTCCTATCGGCCCACTGTTACATACACCTTCCACTGCGCCAACTGTCACAAACACCATACTATGCACCCACTGTCACATACACCCTCCTATGCGCCCACTGTCACATACACCCTCCTAGGCACCAACTGTCACATACACCCTACTATGCACCCACTGTCACATAAACCCTCCTATGGGCCCACTGTCACATACATCCTAATATGCACCCACTGTCACTTACACACTCCTATGCAGACACTATCAGACACACCCTCCTATGCAGACACTGTCACATACACCCTGCTATGGGCCCACTGTCACATAACCCTACTATGCACCCATTGTCACATACACCCTACAATGCACCCACTGTCACATACACCCTCCTATGGGACCACTGTCACATACACCCTCCTATTCATTTTTACATACACCTTCCTATGCACCCACTGTCACATACACCCTCCTATGGGCCAATTGTCACCTACACCCTCCCATCTACCCACTGTCACATACACCCTCCTATGGGCCCACTGTCACATACACCCTACTACACGCCCATTGTCACATACACCCTCTTATGCGCCACCCACTGCACATATACCCTCCTATGGGCCCACTGTCACATACACCCTACTATGCACCCACTGTCACATAAACCCTCCTATGCGCCCACTGTCACATACACCCTACTATGCACCCACTGTCACATATACCCTCCTATGGGCCCACTGTCACATACACCCTACTATGCACCCACTGTCACATAAACCCTCCTATGCGCCCACTGTCACATACACCCTCCTATGCGCCCATTGTCACATACACCCTCCTATGCACCCACTGTCACATACACCCTCCTATGGACCCACTGTCACATACACCCTACTATGCACTGTGTAACAGTCGATCATGTCAGCCTTGAGCCCCACAGTGTGAACAATGAGAGAATACATTGCAGTAATTTTGGCGAATGTTCTCGTCATGGCGCTTACCCGGCATGCATGATAGAATTAAAACAAAAAATAGGTGAGAACTTACTTTTTTGGGGAATAAACGTAGAGTGAACTTTTCCAAATTATCACCATAGTCACTGGTCACTAGGGTGCGTTTGCAGTCATGTATATATGAGTTAGGCCATATTCACTCATATGAGGCAGGCAGGCGGGCGGGCGGGCGGGCGGGCGGGCGGGCGGGCGGGCGGGCAGGCGGGCAGGCGGGCGGGCAGGCAGGCAGGCAGGCAGGCAGGCAGGCAGGCAGGCAGGCAGGCAGGCAGGCAGGCAGGCAGGCAGGCAGGCAGGCAGGCAGGCAGGCAGGCAGGTAGGCAGATAGGCAGGCAGGCAGGCAGGTTGTGTCCTGTCGTGTGTGTTGGATAGGATGGTGTAGGTCTTCTCTCGTTGTGCTCGCACAGACAGTCAGTTTTGCAGTTCAAGTAGATGCTGCAGAAATTGTGAATGTCATATTGTTAGAATGCTGTATGTGCACTGCCCCCCTCCGTCTTCATTTCCTATACTTTACTCTCACAGCAATAATTTGGGACTGTCTTGTGATGATCTTAATTGTGAGGTGGCTGCATTAGTGACGTAACCATCAAGCAAAGTTTGACTATATAATA
>CM034534.1:21796739-21815621 GCA_020002185.1 Paraescarpia echinospica | reverse complement strand
CATACACCCTCCTATGGGCCAACTGTCACATACACCCTCCGATCTACCCACTGTCACGTACACCCTCCTATGGGCCCACTGTCAAATACACCCTCCTACACGCCCACTGTCACATACACCCTCCTACGTGCCCAATGTCACATACACCCTCCTAAGCGCCCACTGTCACATACACCCTCCTATGCACCCAATGTAACATACACCCTACTATGCACCCACTGTCACATACACCCTCCTATAGGCCCACTGTCAGATACACCCAACTATGCACCCACTGTCACATACACCCTCGTATGCAGACACTGTCAGATACACCCGCCTATGCGGACACTGTCACATACACTCTCCTACGCGCCCACTGTCAGATACACCCTCCTATCTACCTACTGTCACATACACCCTCCTACATGCCCACTGTCACATACAACCTACTATGCACCCACTGTCACATACACCCTCCTATGCACCCACTGTCACATACACCCTCGTATGCACCCACTGTCACATACACCCTACTATGCACCCACTGTCACATACACCTTCCTATGGGCCCACTGTTACATACACGCTCCTATGCGCCCATTGTAACATAACCCTACTATGCACCCATTGTCACATACACCTTCCTATGGGCCCACTGTCACATACACCCTACTATGCACCCACTGTCGTATACACCCTCCTATGGGCCCACTGTCACATACACCCTCCTATGGGTCCACTGTAACATAAACCTACTATGCACCCATTGTCACTTACACCCTACTATGCACCCACTGTCACATACACCATCCTATCAGCCCACTGTCACATAAACCCTCATATGCACCCACTGTCACATATACCCTACTATGCACCCACTGTCACATACACCCACCTCTGCGGACACTGCCACATACAACCTCCTATGGGCACACTGTCAGATACACCCTCCTATGCTCCCACTATCATATACACCCACCTACGGGCCCAGTGTTACATACACCCTCCTATGGGCCCACTATCACATACACCCTCCTATGGGCCCACTGTTACATAGAGCCTACTATGCAATCACTGTCCCATACACCCTCCTAAGCACCCACTGTCACAAACACCCTCATATGCACCCACTGTCACATACACCCTCCTACGTACCCACTGTCACATACACCCTCCTACGTACCCACTGTCACATACACCCTACTATGCACCCACTGTCACATACACCCTCCTATGGGCCCACTGTCACACACACCCTATTATGCACCCACTGTCACACACACCCTCCTATGCGGACACTGTCACATACACCCTCCTATGGGCCCACTGTCAGACACACCCTCCTATGCACCCAATTTCACATACACCCTACTACGCACCCACTGTCACATACACCCTCCTATGGGCCCACTGTCACATACACCCTCCTATGGGCCCACTGTAACATAAACCTACTATGCACCCATTGTCACTTACACCCTACTATGCCCCAACTGTCACATACACCCTCCTATGCGGACGATCTCACATACACCCTCCTATGGGTCCACTGTCAGATACACCCTCCTATGCACCCACTATCACATACACCCACCTATGGGCCCACTGTCACATACACCCTCCTATGGGCCCACTGTAACATAAACCTACTATGCACCCATTGTCAATTACACCCTACTAAGCACCCACTGTCACATACACCCACCTATGGGCCCAGTGTTATATACACCCTCCTATGCGCCCACTGTCACATACACCATACTATGCACCCACTGTCACATACACACTCCTATGTGCCTACTGTCACATACACCCTCCTATAAGCCCACTATCACATACACCCTCCTATGGGCCAACTGTCCCATACTCCCTCCGATCTACCCACTGTCACGTACACCCTACTATAGGTCCACTGTCAAATACACCCTCCTACTCGCCCACTGTCACATACACCCTCCTACGTGCCCAATGTCACATACACCCTCCTAAGCGCCTACTGTCACATGCACCCTCCTATGCACCCAATGTCACATACACCCTACTATGCACCCACTGTCACATACACCCTCCTATAGGCCCACTGTCAGATACACCCTACTATGCACCCACTGTCACATACACCCTCGTATGCAGACACAGTCAGATACACCCGCCTATGCGGACACTGTCACATACACTCTCCTACGCGCCCATTGTCAGATACACCATCCTATCTACCCACTGTCACATACACCCTCATACGTGCCCACTGTCACATACAACCTACTATGCACCCACTGTCACATACACCCACCTATGGGCCCACTGTCACATACACCCTCCTATGGGCCCACTGTAACATAAACCTACTATGCACCCTTTGTCACTTACACCCTATTATGCACCCACTGTCACATACACCGTCCTATGGGCCCACTGTAACATCACCCAACTATGCACCCATTGTCACATACACCCTACAATGCACCCACTGTCGCATACACCCTCCTATGGGCCCACTGTCACATACACCCTATTATGCACCCACTGTCACATACACCCACATCTGCGGACACTCTCACATACACCCTCCTATGGGCCCACTGTCAGATACACCCTACTATGCACCCACTGTCACATACACCCACCTATGGGCCCAGTGTTATATACACCCTCCTATGCGCCCACTGTCACATACACCATACTATGCACCCACTGTCACATACACACTCCTATGTGCCTACTGTCACATACACCCTCCTATGGGCCCACTATCACATACACCCTCCTATGGGCCAACTGTCACATACTCCCTCCGATCTACCCACTGTCACGTACACCCTCCTATGGGTCCACTGTCAAATACACCCTCCTACTCGCCCACTGTCACATACACCCTCCTACGTGCCCAATGTCACATACACCCTCCTAAGCGCCTACTGTCACATACACCCTCCTATGCACCCAATGTCACATACACCCTACTATGCACCCACTGTCACATACACCCTCCTATAGGCCCACTGTCAGATACACCCTACTATGCACCCACTGTCACAAACACCCTCGTATGCAGACACAGTCAGATACACCCGCCTATGCGGACACTGTCACATACACTCTCCTACGCGCCCATTGTCAGATACACCCTCCTATCTACCCACTGTCACATACACCCACCTATGGGCCCACTGTCACATACACCCTCCTATGGGCCCACTGTAACATAAACCTACTATGCACCCATTGTCACTTACACCCTACTATGCACCCACTGTCACATACACCGTCTTATGGGCCCACTGTAAAATAACCCAACTATGCACCCATTGTCACATACACCCTACAATGCACCCATTGTAACATAACCCAACTATGCACCCATTGTCACATACACCCTACAATGCACCCACTGTCGCATACACCCTCCTATGGGCCCACTGTCACATACACCCTATTATGCACCCACTGTCACATACACCCACCTCTGCGGACAATCTCACATACACCCTCCTATGGGCCCACTGTCAGATACACCCTCCTATGCACCCACTATCACATACACCCACCTATGGGCCCACTGTCACATACACCCTCCTATGGGCCCACTGTAACATAAACCTACTATGCACCCATTGTCACTTACACCCTACTATGCACCCACTGTCACATACACCCACATCTGCGGACACTGTCACATACATCCTCCTATGGGCCCACTGTCAGATACACCCTCCTATGCACCCACTATCACATACACCCACCTATGGGCCCAGTGTTATATACACCCTCCTATGTGCCCACTGTCACATACACCCTCCTATGGGCCCACTATCACATACACCCTGCTATGGGCCAACTGTCACATACTCCCTCCGATCTACCCACTGTCACGTACACCCTCCTATGGGTCCACTGTCAAATACACCCTCCTACACGCCCACTGTCACATACACCCTCCTACGTGCCCAATGTCACATACACCCTCCTAAGCGCCTACTGTCACATACACCCTCCTATGCACCCAATGTCACATACACCCTACTATGCAACCACTGTCACATACACCCTACTATGCACCCACTGTCACATACACCCTCCTATAGGCCCACTGTCAGATACACCCAACTATGCACCCACTGTCACATACACCCTCGTATGCAGACACTGTCAGATACACCCGCATATGCGGACACTGTCACATACACTCTCCTACGCGCCCACTGTCAGATACACCCTCCTATCTACCCACTGTCACATACACCCTCCTACGTGCCCACTGTCACATACAACCTACTATGCACCCACTGTCACATACACCCTCCTATGCACCCACTCTCACATACACCCTCATATGCACCCACTGTCACATACACCCTACTATGCACCCAATGTCACATACACCTATCTATGGGCCCACTGTTACATACACGCTCCTATGCGCCCATTGTAACATAACACTACTATGCACCCATTGTCACATACACCTTCCTATGGGCCCACTGTCACATACACCCTACTATGCACCCACTGTCGCATACACCCTCCTATGGGCCCACTGTCACATACACCCTCCTATGGGCCCACTGTAACATAAACCTACTATGCACCCATTGTCACTTACACCCTACTATGCACCCACTGTCACATACACCATCCTATGAGCCCACTGTCACATAAACCCTCATATGCACCCACTGTCACATATACCCTACTATGCAACCACTGTCACATACACCCTCCTATGGGCCCACTGTCATATACACCGTACTATGCACCCACTGTCACACACACTCTCCTATGCGGACACTGTCACATACACCCTCCTATGGGCCCACTGTCAGATACACCCTCCTATGCACCCACAATCACATACTCCCACCTATGGGCCCACTGTCACATACACCCTCCTACACGCCCACTGTCACATACACCCTCCTATGCACCACCTGTCACATACATCCTACTATGCACCCACTGTCACATATACCCTCCTATGGGGCTACTGTCACATACACCGTACTTTGCACCCACTGTCACATACACCCTCCTATGCACCAACTGTCACATACACCCTACTATGCACCCACTGTCACATATACCCTCCTATGGGGCTACTGTCACATACACCCTAATATGCACCCACTGTTACATACATCCACCTATGGGCCCACTGTCACATACAGCCTACTATGCACTCACTGTCACATACACCCACCTAAGCACCCACTGTCACAAACACCCTCATATGCGCCCACTGTCACATACACCCTCCTACGCACCCACTGTCACATACACCCTACTATGCACCCACTGTCACATACACCCTCATATGGGCCCACTGTCATATACACCCTACTATGCACCCACTATGAGATACACCCTCCTATGGGCCCACTGTAACATAACCCAACTATGCACCCATTGTCACATACACCCTACAATGCACCCACTGTCGCATACACCGTCCTATGGGCCCACTGTCACATACACCCTCCTATGGGCCTACTGTAACATAACCCCACTATGCACCCATTGTCACATACACCCTACTATGCTCCCACTGTCACATACACCCTCCTATAGGCCCACTGTCAGATACACCCTACTATGCACCCACTGTCACATACACACTCCTATGGGCCCACTGACACATACACCCTCCTATGGGCCCACTATCTCATACACCCTCCTATGGGCCAACTGTCACATACACCCTCCGATCTACCCACTGTCACGTACACCCTACTATGCACCCACTGTCACATACACACTCCTATGTGCCCACTGTCACATACACCCTCCTATGGGCCCACTATCTCATACACCCTCCTATGGGCCAACTGTCACATACACCCTCCGATCTACCCACTGTCACGTACACCTTCCTATGGGCCCACTGTCAAATACACCCTCCTACACGCCCACTGTCACAAACACCCTCCTACGTGCCCAATGTCACATACACCCTCCTAAGCGCCCACTGTCACATACACCCACCTATGCACCCAATGTCACATACACCCTACTATGCACCCACTGTCACATACACCCTCCTATAGGCCCACTGTCAGATACACTCAACTATGCACCCACTTTCACATACACCCTCGTATGCAGACACTGTCAGATACACCCGCCTATGCGGACACTGTCACATACACTCTCCTACGCGCCCACTGTCAGATACACCCTCCTATCTACCTACTGTCACATACACCCTCCTACGTGCCCACTGTCACATACAACCTACTATGCACCCACTGTCACATACACCCTCCTATGCACCCACTGTCACATACACCCTCATATGCACCCACTGTCACATACACCCTACTATGCACCCACTGTCATATACACCTTCCTATGGGCCCACTGTTACATACACGCTCCTATGCGCCCATTGTAACATAACCCTACTATGCACCCATTGTCACATACACCTTCCTATGGGCCCACTGTCACATACACCCTACTATGCACCCACTGTCGCATACACCCTCCTATGGGCCCACTGTCACATACACCCTCCTATGGGCCCACTGTAACATAAACCTACTATGCACCCATTGTCACTTACACCCTACTATGCCCCAACTGTCACATACACCCTCCTATGCGGACACTCTCACATACACCCTCCTATGGGCCCACTGTCAGATACACCCTCCTATGCACCCACTATCACATACACCCACCTATGGGCCCACTGTCACATACACCCTCCTATGGGCCCACTGTAACATAAACCTACTATGCACCCATTGTCAATTACACCCTACTATGCACCCACTGTCACATACACCCACCTATGGGCCCAGTGTTATATACACCCTCCTATGCGCCCACTGTCACATACACCATACTATGCACCCACTGTCACATACACACTCCTATGTGCCTACTGTCACATACACCCTCCTATGGCCCCACTATCACATACACCCCCCTATGGGCCAACTGTCACATACTCCCTCCGATCTACCCACTGTCACGTACACCCTCCTATGGGTCCACTGTCAAATACACCCTCCTACTCGCCCACTGTCACATACACCCTCCTACGTGCCCAATGTCACATACACCCTCCTAAGCGCCTACTGTCACATACACCCTCCTATGCACCCAATGTCACATACACCCTACTATGCACCCACTGTCACATACACCCTCCTATAGGCCCACTGTCAGATACACCCTACTATGCACCCACTGTCACATACACCCTCGTATGCAGACACAGTCAGATACACCCGCCTATGCGGACACTGTCACATCCACTCTCCTACGCGCCCATTGTCAGATACACCCTCCTATCTACCCACTGTCACATACACCCTCATACGTGCCCACTGTCACATACAACCTACTATGCACCCACTGTCACATACACCCACCTATGGGCCCACTGTCACATACACCCTCCTATGGGCCCACTGTAACATAAACCTACTATACACCCATTGTCACTTACACCCTACTATGCACCCACTGTCACATACACCGTCCTATGGGCCCACTGTAACATAACCCAACTATGCACCCATTGTCACATACACCCTACAATGCACCCACTGTCACATACACCCTCCTATGGGCCCACTGTCACATACACCCTATTATGCACCCACTGTCACATACACCCACATCTGCGGACACTCTCACATACACCCTCCTATGGGCCCACTGTCAGATACACCCTACTATGCACCCACTGTCACATACACCCACCTATGGGCCCAGTGTTATATACACCCTACTATGCGCCCACTGTCACATACACCATATTATGCACCCACTGTCACATACACACTCCTATGTGCCTACTGTCACATTCACCCTCCTATGGGCCAACTATCACATACACCCTCCTATGGGCCAACTGTCACATACTCCCTCCGATCTACCCACTGTCACGTACACCCTCCTATGGGTCCACTGTCAAATACACCCTCCTACACGCCCACTGTCACATACACCCTCCTACATGCCCAATGTCACATACACCCTCCTAAGCGCCTACTGTCACATACACCCTCCTATGCACCCAATGTCACATACACCCTACTATGCACCCACTGTCACATACACCCTCCTATAGGCCCACTGTCAGATACACCCTACTATGCACCCACTGTCACATACACCCTCGTATGCAGACACAGTCAGATACACCCGCCTATGCGGACACTGTCACATACACTCTCCTACGCGCCCATTGTCAGATACACCCTCCTATCTACCCACTGTCACATACACCCTCATACGTGCCCACTGTCACATACAACCTACTATGCACCCACTGTCACATACACCCACCTATGGGCCCACTGTCACATACACCCTCCTATGGGCCCACTGTAACATAAACCTACTATGCACCCTTTGTCACTTACACCCTATTATGCACCCACTGTCACATACACCGTCCTATGGGCCCACTGTAACATCACCCAACTATGCACCCATTGTCACATACACCCTACAATGCACCCACTGTCGCATACACCCTCCTATGGGCCCACTGTCACATACACCCTCCTATGGGCCTACTGTAACATAACCCCACTATGCACCCATTGTCACATACACCCTACTATGCACCCACTGTCACATACACCCTCCTATGGGCCCACTGTCACATACACCCTCCTATGGGCCTACTGTAACATAACCCCACTATGCACCCATTGTCACATACACCCTACTACGCACCCACTGTCACATGCACCGTCCTATGGGCCCACTGTAACATAACCCAACTATGTACCCATTGTCACATACACCCTACAATGCACCCACTGTCACATACACCCTCCTATGGGCCCACTGTCACATACACCATACTATGCACCCACTGTCACATACACCCTCCTATGGGCCCACTGTCACATACACCCTCCTATGGGCCCTAAGTCAGATACACCCTCCTATGCACCCACCATCACATACACCCACCTATGGTTCTACTGTCACATACACCCTACTTTGCACCCACTGTCACATACACACTCCTATGCAGACACTGTCAGATACACCCTAATATGCACCCTCTGTTACATACATCCACCTATGGGCCCACTGTCACATACAGCCTACTATGCACTCACTGTCACATACACCCTCCTAAGCACCCACTGTCACAAACACCCTCATATGCGCCCACTGTCACATACACCCTCCTACGCACCCACTGTCACATACACCCTACTATGCACCCACTGTCACATACACCCTCATATGGGCCCACTGTCACATACACCCTACTATGCACCCACTATGAGATACACCCTCCTATGGGCCCACTGGAACATAACCCAACTATGCACCCATTGTCACATACACCCTACAATGCACCCACTGTCGCATACACCGTCCTATGGGCCCACTGTCACATACACCCTCCTATGGGCCTACTGTAACATAACCCCACTATGCACCCATTGTCACATACACCCTACTATGCACCCACTGTCACATACACCCTCCTATAGGGCCACTGTCAGATACACCCTACTATGCACCCACTGTCACATACACACTCCTATGGGCCCACTGACACATACACCCTCCTATGGGCCCACTATCACATACACCCTCCTATGGGCCAACTGTCACATACACCCTCCGATCTACCCACTGTCATGTACACCCTACTATGCACCCACTGTCACATACACACTCCTATGTGCCCACTGTCACATACACCCTCCTATGGGCCCACTATCTCATACACCCTCCTATGGGCCAACTGTCACATACACCCTCCGATCTACCCACTGTCACGTGCACCTTCATATGGGCCCACTGTCAAATACACCCTCCTACACGCCCACTGTCACATACACCCTCCTACATGCCCAATGTCACATACACCCTCCTAAGCGCCCACTGTCACATACACCCACCTATGAACCCAATGTCACATACACCCTACTATGCACCCACTGTCACATACATCCTCCTATAGGCCCACTGTCAGATACACCCAACTATGCACCCACTGTCACATACACCCTCGTATGCAGACACTGTCAGATACACCCGCCTATGCGGACACTGTCACATACAATCTCCTACGCGCCCACTGTCAGATACACCTTCCTATCTACCTACTGTCACATACACCCTCCTACGTGCCCACTGTCACATACAACCTACTATGCACTCACTGTCACATACACCCTCCTATGCACCCACTGTCACATACACCCTACTATGCACCCACTGTCACATACACCTTCCTATGGGCCCACTGTTACATACACGCTCCTATGCGCCCATTGTAACATAACCCTACTATGCACCCATTGTCACATACACCTTCCTATGGGCCCACTGTCACATACACCCTACTATGCACCCACTGTCGCCTACACCCTCCTATGGGCCCACTGTCACATACACCCTCCTATGGGCCCACTGTAACATAAACCTACTATGCACCCATTGTCACTTACACCCTACTATGCACCCACTGTCACATATACCATCCTATCAGCCCACTGTCACATAAACCGTCAAATGCACCCACTGTCACATATACCCTACTATGCACCCACTGTCACATACACCCTCCTATGGGCCCACTGTCACATACACCGTACTATGCACCCACTGTCACACACACTCTCCTATGCGGACACTGTCACATACACCTTCCTATGGGCCCACTGTCAGATACACCCTCCTATGCATCCACTATCACATACTCCCACCTATGGGCCCACTGTCACATACACCCTCCAACACGCCCACTGTCACATACACCCTCCTATGCACCAACTGTCACATACACCCTACTATGCACCCACTGTCACATATACCCTCCTATGGGGCTACTGTCACATACACCCTACTTTGCACCCACTGTCACATAAACCCTCCTATGCACCAACTGTCACATACACCCTACTATGCACCCACTGTCACACATACCCTCCTATGGGGCTACTGTCACATACACCCTAATATGCACCCACTGTTACATACATCCACCTATGGGCCCACTGTCACATACAGCCTACTATGCACTCACTGTCACATACACCCTCCTAAGCACCTACTGTCACAAACGCCCTCATATGCGCCCACTGTCACATACACCCTACTATGCACCCACTGTCACATACACCCTCCTATGGGCCCACTGTCACATACACCCTACTATGCACCCACTATGAGATACACCCTCCTATGCGCCCACTGTCACATACACACTCCTATGCACCCATTGTAACATACACCCTACTATGCACCCACTGTCACATACACCGTCCTATGGGCCCACTGTAACATAACCCAACTATGCACCCATTGTCACATACACTCTACAATGCACCCACTGTCGCATACACCGTCCTATGGGCCACTGTCACATACACCCTCCTATGCAGACACTGTCAGATACACCCTAATATACACCCACTGTTACATACATCCACCTATGGGCCCACTGTCACATACAGCCTACTATGCAGTCACTGTCCCATACACCCTCCTAAGCACCCACTGTCACAAACACCCTTATATGCACCCACTGTCACATACACCCACCTACGTACCCACTGTCACATACACCCTACTATGCACCCACTGTCACATACACCCTCCTATGGGCCCACTGTCACATACACCCTACTATGCACCCACTGTCACACACACCCTCCTACGCGGACACTGTCACATATACCCTCCTATGGGCCCACTGTCAGATACACCCTCCTATGCACCCAATGTCACATACACCCTACTACGCACCCACTGTCACATACACCCTCCTATGGGCCCACTGTCAGTTACTCCCTACTATGCACCAACTGTCACATACACCCTCCTATGGGCCCACTGTCACATACACCCTACTATGCACCCACTGTCACACACACCCTCCTATGCGGACACTGTCACATACACCCTCCTATGGGCCCACTGTCAGATACACCCTCCTATGCACCCACTATCACATACACCCACCTATGGGCCCACTGTCACATACACCCTCCTATGGGCCCACTGTAACGTAAACCTACTATGCACCCATTGTCACTTACACCCTACTATGCATCCACTGTCACATACACAGTCCTATGGGCCCACTGTAACATAACCCAACTATGCACCCATTGTCACATACACCCTACAATGCACTCACTGTCGCATACACCCTCCTATGGGCCCACTGTCACATACACCCTATTATGCACCCACTGTCACATACACCCACATCTGCGGACACTGTCACATACACCCTCCTATGGGCCCACTGTCAGATACACCCTCCTATGCACCCACTATCACATAAACCGTCGTACACGCCCACTGTCACATACACCCTCCTACGTGCCCAATGTCACATACATCCTCCTATGCGCCTACTGTCACATACACCCTCCTATGCAACTAATGTCACATACACCTTACTATGCACCCACTGTCACATACACCCTCCTATAGGCCCACTGTCAGATACACCCTACTATGCACCCACTGTCACATACACCCTCGTATGCAGACACAGTCAGATACACCCGCCTATGCGGACACTGTCACATACACTCTCCTACGCGCCCATTGTTAGATACACCCTCCTATCTACCCACTGTCACATACACCCTCATACGTGCCCACTGTCACATACAACCTACTATGCACCCACTGTCACATACACCCTCCTATGCTCCCACTGTCACATACACCCTACTATGCACCCACTGTCACATACACCCTCCTATGGGCCCACTGTTACATACACCCTCCTATGCGCCCATTGTAACATAACCCTACTATGCATCCATTGTCACTTACACCATACTATGCACCCACTGTCACGTACACCTTCGTATGGGTGCACTGTCACATACACCCTACTATGCACCCACTGTCGCATACACCCTCCTATGGGCCCACTGTCACATACACCCTCCTATGGGCCCACTGTAACATAAACCTACTATGCACCCATTGTCACTTACACCCTACTATGCACCCACTGTCACATACACCGTCCTATGTGCCCACTGTCACATAAACCCTCATATGAACCCACTGTCACATATACCCTACTATGCACCCACTGTCACATACACCCTCCTATGGGCCCACTGTCACATACACCCTACTATGCACCCACTGTCACACACACCCTCCTATGCTGACACTGTCACAAACACCCTCCTATGGGCCCACTGTCAGATACACCCTCCTATGCACCCACCATCACATACACCCACCTATGGGCCCACTGTCACATACACCCTCCTATGGGCCTACTGTAACATAACCC
The DNA here is from genome assembly GCA_020002185.1 of Paraescarpia echinospica. NCBI lineage: Eukaryota > Metazoa > Annelida > Polychaeta > Sabellida > Siboglinidae > Paraescarpia > Paraescarpia echinospica. The sequence goes on along the minus strand of CM034534.1, from coordinate 21,802,375 downwards.
CACTATGCACCCATTGTCATATACACCCTACTGTGCACCCACTGTCACATACACCGTCCTATGCACCCACTGTCACATACACCCTCTTATGGGCCCACTGTCACATACACCCTATTATGCACCCACTGTCACATACACCCACCTCTGCGGACACTGTCACATACACCCTCCTATGGGCCCACTGTCAGATACACCCTTCTATGCACCCACTATCACATACAGTGATAGTGGCTTCCGAAGAGAATGTGACAGGAGAGAAGACGACAGGAGGGAAAGACAACAAGCAGACAGATGCAAACCGAAGAAGGAGCTATTCTAAGGCAGTGATTGAGGGGGCAATGAGGAAAGAGAGGGTGTTTATGGGCGACTCCATTATGAGAAAGACGGACAAGGCACTGAGCGAGGGGAAGGACATCGTTGTTTGTTTACCGGGGGCTAGGATTGAACATGTAACTGACAGGGTAGAGAAGGTATTGGGACATGGCAAGGGGGGGTCTATACTGGTACATGTAGGAACAAATAATGCAGACAGGGAGGGAACAACTGCGATAGTACAGAAGTATAGACAGTTAGTGAGGAAGCTAAAGAAGACGAGAGTTGAACAGGTTATTCTGTCAGGAATGTTGCCAGTAATGGGAGGAAGGGGGGCAACGTATAGAAACTGTAAGAGGATGGCGATCAACGCACTAGTTGAGCATATGTGTGACGAAGAAGGGGTGGGATTCACAGATTTATGGGGATACTTTGTTGGGAGGGAAGATATGTACATGACAGATGGCCTCCATCTTAGTGGAAAGGGGGCAGCAGTTTTCTCAGAGAACCTGCTGCGATCTGTTGACAGTGGGACAGGTTGTATCTATTTAAACTAGATTCGCAGGGGGGACTCACAGAACAGCCTGAAAATGGAGGCATAGATAAAGACAACACAAATAAATCAGCAAATAACAGTCTGGAAAACTCTTCTGAAGCTGGATATAAATGTGTTTGTTTAAATGCAAGGAGTATAGTAAACAAAAGAAATGAACTAAACATTATGGTAGAAGATATTGACCCTCATATAATAGGTATAACCGAATCCTGGACCACCACCGATATATCAGATGCTGAATTGGGACTGACAGGATATGTAATGTTTAGAAAAGATAGAATAGGAAGAAAGGGAGGTGGAGTTATTTTATATATTAAAGAATCTATTCAGGCTTATGAAATAAAATTAGAAAGAGAAGCAGATTGCGAAGAAGCTGTTTGGTGTAACATAGTTACAGGAAACTCAACGTTAACAGTTGGGTTAGTTTATCGAAGTCCAAACATAAGCATAGAAGAGAATGAAAAAATACAAAACGCTATAAGGGAAGTAAGCAAACGGGACTGTATTATTATGGGGGATTTTAACCACAGGCATATACAATGGAAATCTCTACAGAGCATGGGGAGTGAGGACCACAAGTTTTTAGTTTTAGTTCAAGATACATTCCTTTCTCAACATGTGCTAGAACCAACCAGGGGTGAGAATGTGTTAGACATAGTTTTGTCCTCACAGAATGAATTAGTTGACAATGTCAAGATATGTGAGCCACTGGGGAGTAGCGATCACAACCAGATACATTTTACCATCAAAGTAAAATCAGAAAGGAATAGTAAAAAGCAGTATAGGAGAAATTTCCACAAAGGAAAGTATAAGGACATGAGGAAATATTTAGCAAAGATAGACTGGAATAACACACTGAAAAATAAGACGGCAACAGAATGCTGGATTATATTAAAGAGTGAAATTAAGTGCATAGTCGATAGATTTGTACCCTTCAAAAAACAAGGAAAACGGTCCAAAACGAAACACTTATCGAAAGAAGCCATTAGAAAAATTAAGTGTAAAAAATGTGTGGAAGTCATATAGATGTACTGGAAATGATGAAGACTACAACAGTTATAAAGAAGCACTTAACCAAGCTACAGCTGAAATTAGAAAGTCAAAGAGAAGCTATGAACAACAATTAGCTAGTAATATAAAACATGACAGCAAGAGTTTTTATGCGTATGTTCGAAGCAAACAGAAAGTTCGAGATAAGGTCGGTCCTCTAGAAGATAGTGCTGGAAATATAATATCAGAGGGATTCTTAATGGCAGAAGACCTGAATGAGTACTTTAGTTCAGTGTTTACCAGGGAAGATATTAGTTCACTGCCAGTACCAGAGGCTAAGTTCAAGGGGGCAGATTCAGACTATTTAGGACAATTAATTGTAACCCCGGAAATGGTAGCTAAGAAAATAAGGGCTATGAAGGATAATAAATCACCTGGAGTGGATGGTATTCCACCCAAACTACTATTGGAAATTGTAGAACAAATTAGCATACCGCTTGCAACAGTTTTCAACTTGTCATGAGAAGAGGGAGTGGTTCCTTTAGAATGGAAAGAAGCAAACATTATACCGTTATTCAAAAAAGGTTCGAGAAACAAGTCAGAGAACTATAGACCAGTGAGTTTAACATCAGTGACTTGTAAATTATTAGAAAGACTAATTAAAGATCACATGGTGGATTTTCTTGTTAAACAAAACTTGATTAACCCATCTCAACATGGTTTTTAAAAGCGAGGTCATGCTTAACAAATATGTTATGTTTTTTGGAAGACATCACTAAGTGGGTAGATGAGGGATCACCAGTAGATATCGTCTACTTAGATTTTCAAAAAGCTTTCGACAAAGTACCACATCAAAGATTACTGCTTAAACTAAAGGCCAATGGCATAGGAAATGGTATAATAAACTGGATAGAACAATGGCTGATTGACAGAAGACAACGCGTAGTAGTTGATGGGGAGGCTTCAAACTGGAAATCGGTATTGAGTGGGGTACCACAGGGATCAGTATTAGGACCTATATTATTCTTAATATATATCAACGATTTGGATGATGAAATAACAAGCAAAGTGTTGAAATTTGCGGATGATACAAAAGTGTTTAGAAGGATTAAAAGTGATGGAGATAGACAGCATTTACAAGATGACCTTGACAGGTTGATCAAATGGTCTGAAAAGTGGCAAATGCTGTTCAATTTTGGGAAATGTAAATGCCTCCACACAGGACATGGGAACGAAGAGGTAGAATATACAATGGGGAGTACTGTACTAAGTACTACTGTAAAAGAAAAGGACTTAGGGTTAACCATTAGTGCTGATATGAAGGTTTCAGAGCAGTGCGGAATTGCAGCTACAAAGGGAAATCAAATCCTTGGATTAATTAGGCGAAACATAACATATAAGGAAAAAGAGCTAATAATACCGCTGTACAAAACAATAGTTAGGCCTCATTTAGAATATTGTATTCAAGCGTGGAGGCCATATCGCAGGAAGGACATAGATATGCTAGAAAGAGTGCAGAGGAGAGCAACTAAAATGATACCAAAACTGAGGGATCTTAGTTACGAAATACGCCTAAAAAAATGCGGTTTAACAACACTAGAGACCAGAAGATTAAGAGGAGATCAGATAGAAGTGTTTAAAATATTGAAGGGTTATGAAAATATTGATAGAAAATATTGATAGACTAGAGGACATGAACTTACATTGGCAAAGGAGCAGAGTAGATTGGATATAAGAAAGTTTTCATTTTCACAAAGGACTGTAAATGAATGGAACAGATTACCTGCTGATTGTGTGGGTGCTAGTAGCGTGAATATGTTTAAAAATAAAATCGACACATACCTCAGACGGGCGGGATACACATAGATAAAAGGGTCGGACTCTCGATAAGCCAAAGGGCTTCCTTGTCCACCTGCCACCTAGAGTTAATTCTCTGGGTGGCAATCTTGTTAAATCTTGTTATGCAATTGCTCAATTGGACGTCCGAAATACTAACCTTCAGGGTTCTCAAACGTCACATATGCAACTGTTTTGTTTGTAGCACGCTGTATTCTATCAACCGTATCGCCACCAGAATGACGTTTGCTCTCAAAGAACAACTCAATGGCATCATCGGTTGTAGACGTCTTAATTCCACAGACCTCGATGGTTTTCCTGTCCCAGTCATACTGTGTTGGAGACACTTTAAGTGCCGCCTCTTCCAGGGTTAGATCACCTCTGCTGAGTACAAGCTTTGCAACTGCAAAAGTAACACATGCATACAGGAAACGTAATTATATGGATATTTCATGGACATGAGTCATTCCCAAGAAGTGTGTGTATGTGGTATGTGTGTGTGTGTGTGTGCATGTGTGTGCGTGTGTGTGTGTGCGTGCGTGCGTGTGTGTGTGAGAGTATGTGTGTGTGTGTGTGTGTCTGTGTGTGCCTGTGTGTGTCTGTGTGTGTGTGTGTGGGTGGGTTGGCGGGTGGGTGGATGGGTGGTTGGATGGGTGAGTGAGATGATGAGTGAGTTGGTGAATGAGTGAATGAGTGCGAAAGTGCATGAGTGTGTGAGTGCGTGACTGAGGGACTATGTGAGTTTGAGCATGAGTGGGTGGGAGTGGATGGGGGAGTCGGTGAGATGGTGGAAAGAGTGACAGAGCTAGTGAGCGAGTGAGTGGGAGAATGAGTGAGGGATGAATACGGTATGAAAGGATGAGAGGGAGAGTGATTCAGATAGTGAGTGAGTGGATGGGTTTGAAAGTTGGTGAGTGTGTCAGTGAGTGCGTGACCAAGTGCGTGGGTAGGTGAGTAGGAGGGTGTATGGGTGGGTGGGTTAGTTGGTGAGTAAATGGGTGTGTGATTGGGTGAATGTTTGGGTGGGTGGATGGGTGCGTGAGTGTTTGGGTGAGTGAGTGAGTGAGTGGGTGAGTGAGTGACTGTCTGGGTGGGTGAGTGGGTGGGTGTATGGGTTAGTGAGTTGGTGACTAAGTGAATGAGTGAGTGGGAGATTGTGTTGGTGAGTGAGTGAGTGCGATAGTGAGTGAGTGAGTGAGTGAGTGAGTGAGTGAGTGAGTGAGTGAGTGAGTGAGTGAGTGGGAGACTTTGCGAGTGAATGGGTGAGTGAATGGGTGAGTGGGAGAATGAGAAGGGGATGAATGGGATAAGAATGGGTGAGTAACTGGACGAGTGACTGAGTGGGTTGGTGAGTCAGTGATTGGGTGAGTCAGTGATTGGGTGAGTTGGTGATTGTGTAAGAAAGTGAGTGTGTGAGTGAATGAGTGGGTTGGTGGTTGGGTGGGTGGTTGAGTGAGTGGATGGGTCAGTGTTTGTGTGAGAGAGTGAGTGATGGAATGATTGGGTGGGTGAGTGGGTACGTGTATGGGTTAGTGAGTTGGTGACTGAGTGAGTGAGTGAGGGAATGAATGGGAGAATTATGTGGTGAGTGAGTGAGAGATTAACGAGTGAACGGGGGATTCAGTGGGTGAGTGGATGATTACATGTTGGGGTAAGTGATTGGGAGATTTAGTGAGTGAGCGGGTGAGTGAGTGAGTGGGAGAATGAGAGGTGGATGATTGGGATATGAATGGGTCAGTCACTGGATGAGTGGCTGAATGGGTGGGTGGGTGAGTGAGTGTGTGGATGAGGGATTGAGTGTGTGAGTGTGCTTAGAGTATTAGGTGAGGTATACGTGAAGTAGTAGGTATGTAGTGAAGTAGTGAGTAGAGTAGGTAGGTGCGTGAGTGAGTGAGAGTGAGTGAGTGAGTGATTGAGTGAGTGAGTGAGAGTGAGTGAGTGA
>CM034534.1:21763924-21795739 GCA_020002185.1 Paraescarpia echinospica | reverse complement strand
ATACTATAGATAATAGGTTTTCATGTACACATTATATGCTTGATCAAGTGCTTTAAATGCTGCAACGATCCAGTGGCCCCGTGCAATACGTATCGCAACAACGGTTCAAGTACAGTACAGTACAGTACAGTACAGTACAGCGTAGTACAGTAATGACGGTGAATTGGAAACCGGTAGTGTTGAAATGAGAACAAAAGTTTCTAATTATAAATGATTACGTCTGTAGCCACGGTTGGCTATGGCCAGTTTACCCGTGGTACGTTTCGTTAATAAATATTTCAACTATTACATATAATTGTGTGGTAAGTAACAATACAATAACATTTATTTCTAATACTTTGATAATTGCATAACAATTTAGTTAATCGAAAACGCGTATGCATATCTGTATTGAGACTGACAAGATGTTCAATAGACATCACAATATAATACGTGTGCATAAATCTGTCTGGCTGTCTGCATGTATATGTGCTTCTGTCTGACTGTCTGTCTGTGCGTCTGAATAACTATGTGTCTGCTTTGTCCTTAATCTCGTGCGTGTTGATCTAAATAGCACATCTACTAACCAACCTTCCACACTGCGTGGTTCTGCGCCAACAATCCGCGAAATGCAAACCCTGCTAGACGTCTGTTTTGTCCGACTATCTGACGATGTTGTAATACGCACGAATCCCAGTTTAACTGGAACTGCTTCATCTGAAGAACGATTTTGCTTTGCACAAATGTGGCAACTGCGCTCCGTCCACATTAGGACTGGCGGTTATTTAACACTGGTCGGTCAACATACAACTGTCACGCGTTTACAAATTTCCAGGTGCATTGACAGAAGCGCCCGCTCGGCAGGGTTTGTTGCGTAATAGAAGCTAAATTAGATAACTCCGTGTTGGCAAGCGACCATATCAGGATTGTAGAACGCATTTACGCTATGCTTAGAATGTTAAGCGGTAACTGAAACAACGCATCAAAACTGAGCGCTCGTTGGCGTAGAGCTATGCGAGATTTTTTGGCGCTTGACAATTTCAATCGCGGAAAAGCCATATATTTCCTGAATATAATGTCAACATTCACATGCTAATCAGGAGTGGCTGTATTTTAGTTACGTTAAAATATAATCCCATGTGACATGTGTACGTCCGTGCGTGTAACATTGGTTGGCTCCATCCTTATAATATGTTATGCTAAATTAAAATTTGGAGACCCCCACCCGTTTGTAATGTTTTATAACACTGACCTGCTTACCCCCTAAGAGGACATTCTTTTTGAAAAAGACCCTGTGGCTATCTATCATGGTACATAAGAACTAGAATTAAGAATAAAGTAAAAGATCAAATTATAAATTACTAGAATAAAGTACATGTATAACTAACAATAAACAATAATACATTAATTGTTCAAGTTTAAACCTACTATTAATAGGTGTTATTTCTGATAGGGGGAGGGGTACAGGAGACAGATGCGTGAGTGGTCGTGCCAGACTGTCGAATGGAGCTCGAGTCCTTCTAAACCTATTTCGGTTTCTAAAATTGGGCAATCTCGTTCACCCTACTTTGCCTGTTTGTTTCGTAAGAGACGACACATATGGTATACTTTATAATATGGGCGTTTCATTACCTAATGCCAGAAACGTTGGTCATGAAGTGAGATATGTGAAACAATGATACAGATTTCCATGTAATGAAAATTTCCTTTCAATTGTCAAATGAACAAACTATCGGATGTGTCCGATAATGGATTTTGTTGTTGTTAAAAAACTAATTATTCATATCGTTCTCAAAACCTACATTTTTATTGGTAACAAAATACGTCAATTATTCTGAAAATGAGCCCAAGCTAGTCGAAACCTAGTCGACTTGTAGGCCCATTCGCATTCGTTGTTTTGAATAAAATTCGATTCATGTGGAACCGTAAGATAACTGCTTGTTCCTCTATGATGACTAGTGTTTGTATTACGTCAGAAAATTGCACAATAACTAATTCTGACGCTCGTTTCGACCCAAAACCTATACTTATAAACATGCTCTGAATGCATGGAAAGGGTCGGCCTGTTGCGAGTTTGAGTCATAAGTGACGTCACATCTCGGCATCCCGAAAAGCGCGCCAAAAATATGCATATTCGAAAATGTCCGGATGCACAGCATAAAATGTGGAATTTATAATTCATTGAATTGTTTGGATTTTTTTGGCTTGGTGGACGTGGAAATAGATAGCAGGATATAATATAACATTAATTCAAGCAATAGGTGTTTTTATTCCCTTTAATAGAACAAACTTGAAAACAACCAAATGTACACACCAATCTGAAACACATTCTATTAGCATTGTCAACAGTAAATGCCAAAGGGTTTGTGTCAACTCAAACACATTTTGTGGCAATGGTACTGTTCACCATCCACCAGGGGCACTAATTGCCCTTGACGCATCGCATAGAATTAGTTTGAGTTATGTTTTATAAATAAACTGAACCGGGATAAACCACGTGATTGTGTATATGGATGACTGTCCGTGTTCACAATATATTATTCTTTGTTATTCAAGTTTAAACAAGTACAGCATCCAATTTCTCTCTGTGACAGTTTATATCATCGGGAGTTAAAATTAAATTTATTTTTCGATCGATGTGTTCGGTACGATTTTGGTTTGCTGCAAGTTGGTCACAGGCACGCACAGACACGCGCAGGTACGCGCCAGCACCCGCAAGCACGTGCTTGCACGCGCTGGTGCGCGCTGGCACGCACAAGCACGCACAGGGACGCACAGCCACGGACAGGCACGCACAGGCACGCACAGGCACGCACAGGCACGCACAGGCACGCGCATGCACGCACAGGTACGCGCAGGCCCACGCATGCACGCACAGACACATACAGATATGCAAAGACGCTCACCGATATGAGCAGACACGCGCAGACTCGTGCACACAAACACGCATGCGCGCGCGCGCACACACAAATATTGACATCATGTCACGACCTCGGATATACAACATAAAGTAATTCGCAACAGTGACTTACCCAATACGTTTGTGACATTCGTAGACAACCGTCCGTATCCTTAGGATATGGTTTCTGTACGATTTTCTTTTTGACTGCGGAATAGTTGCGTAGCAGCCCTGCATTTTTTCAAATATTTAACTGTATGAAACGTGTTATGTACCATTAAGTAGTGCTCGACGTATAATCCACTAACTAAAATCGGGAAGAACGACGAGGTTGGTTCTCTTCGATACGAAATGGCGTTACATGTGCGCACGACACGTGAATCGTTTGTACAGGTGTGTTATCGATTCTTCGTGAATAGCTCGTCTGTCGCTAGTGTCTGTAAACAAAACCCTTCTATTGGCGGGGGAAGGACACAGTCTGTTGTTATTCACAAATATTTGTAATGTTCCAATCTCTACAATGTTGACTCTTTCCAGCAGAACGAGCATTGTGGATTCCATAGTCGAAGTACGGTTGACGTAGTGCTCAGGTATCGGTGGTTGTGTGCCAAGGCACAGAAATATCGCTTCGCAGTCGAGATTCTTCGCATAGACATGAGCCGAGCATTTGATACATCAGACGAGACAAGCTGATGGAAATACTTCCAACCGTCACTGAAGAGTTGAAAATTCGAATGATGAGACTTTTTGTAAACATGTCACTCGCATCTTAATAATAATAATAATTAACTTTATTTATACACTAGTCTCCAGAGTACGACTCTGTTCAGTAGTGTGCACAGAGTCGCTAAAATAAAACAATATACATACAAAGACATAAATTTAGACTGATACTTGTTTTAAAATAGCGTCATTAAAATATACATTATGGCTATAAATTATATATATATATATATATATATATATATATAATATATAAGAAAGAAAAGACTACATATTTATTAAAAGTGAGACTAAGAGAATAAAGTTGTAAACCTAATTAAAATAGATTGTGCAGTGAATAGGAAGATATATACCCTTAAAACAACATATTACACATTAAAAGCGAGTTTAGGATAGTGCGTTTTGAGGCGTGCTTTGAAAACGTCCATTGATGTGATCAGCCGCAGTTTTTCCGGCAACGCGTTCCACAGAAATGGTCCGGCTCGAGAAAAAGATCGCCGGCCATATCGCACCAGATTATATTGCGGCACAGTCAGAAGCGCGCGGTCCTCAGATCGAAGTGACCGGCGTGGCACGTAACGGGTGATTAGTGACGCAAGATAAGCGGGTTTCTGCTTGTGTATGACATTAAACACCAGGATCAATATATTGTACTCTATGCGCCATTTCACCGGTAACCGTTGGAGAAATTTAAGTCTTCCGGTGACGCTCTGTTGCCGGTCGCTCCGCTTTATCTGTTGCAGTGGTACTGAAGCTCCGGTAGCCCCCCCCCAATATGAATTTAGTTCCCCCGTCACTGTATTAATGCCATTATTATAATTAGCTATAGTCTGAGTTAGTTATGGTTGATGTTAGTCATAGCGTATGCGTTGGACCCAATCAGATGACGGGAATAGGTTATATAGTTAGTGTGATAATCAGACGAGGGGAATAAACAATTATTCATAACACCTACGTCATCCATGAGAATCTTTGTCATTTACTGCTCGCCGCCATCAGTGAAAAATGGCTTGTCAACAACTGGTTTTTTTTAAAGAATGAGACCGTTTCATTGACCAGCATGCCATAAAACCTGAACCTCTGATGATCATGAGTGATTTGAACTTTCATATTAAAAACGCTACAAATATTGATGCACGGCGACTGATCAATTCTGTGAATGTCCCAGGAATGGTGTTGCATATTCGCGGGCCAACCCATAAGAAAGGACACACGTTGGATGTACTCATGACCCTCAGCACGGACGAACACCTTGTTCGAAATGTTACCATTACGGACATGGGCCTTTCTGACCACTTTGCGGTGAGTTTCAACATAGACATTGTTCAACATCGCATTGGTTTGATGAAAATCAAATATAGCAAGTTACGCACCATTGATGCAGTATCCTTTCGACAAGACATTCCACTGTTCCGATCGTATGGTCTTGACTTGCTGAACGTAGAAGAACTGGTTGATCAATACGATCATATGCTAGTCAGCTTAGTTGATTCGCTCGCGCCTAAGCAAGAAAAGCATGTCCGATTACGGCAAGATGCAGCGTGGTATACCGGCGACCTACAGACTGCGAAACGAGAGAAACGGCAGAGAAAGATCCAAACTAAAGGTGCATAGACAGTTGTACGCTGATCACTGAAAGAGAGTGAATACACTACTTACCCAAACAAAATCTGCCAACTATTCCTGCATATTCTGTGATACAGGCAAGAACCAGTAACGACTGTTACGAATTGTAAACTGTCTACTGCATCGCAAAGTGAGAACTGTACTCCCTACCCACACGTCAGAAGCTGAAATGGCGAGTATATTTTCATACTATTTTTCTGAAGATTATTATTATTATTATAAGCAGTTGTGGTTGAAATCAGTTATGTTTAGGATTATTTTAGTTACACTGTAATCGCTGTGGATGTTGAGATTCGTCGTGCCCTCAGCCGTGTCGAATGGCGATGACTGACGGGGCAGATCGTTGAAAAGGCATAAGCGAATCCTACATACCTCCGTAGTTTGAAACTCGAACATATATATATAGGTATGTGTATATATTATATATATATATTGTGTGTGTGTGTGTGTGTGCGCGCGCGCGTGCGTGCGTGCGCGCGTGCGTGCGTGCGTGCGTGCGTGCGTGCGTGCGTGCGTGCGTGCGTGTGAACTGAGTGCACTAAACCAGGCATATCAAAAGGTTCTGTCGTAGAATGTATTGGAAGTGAAATGACGCATATCTGGGAGAGTGTAGTTGGCGGAGTGATATTTTGCCATTTTTTCTACATTTCACACGTGGGTGCAGAAAAATGTGGTTATTTTGGTCAATATCGCACCGTGTATGAATGCGTTTTAAAAGAGCCGGAGGTATTTGATTTTGACGAAATTTCATCAGTATATCAATGACATGATATCAGTGACTGTGAATGAATTTGATATTTTTGTCAGGTACAGTTTTATTATAATCTGACAAAACGTTAACATGGTCGCCAAGGCAATGGGAAATCTAACAGTAACAGTGATCTCGATCACCCCTACTATTACTAGTGAACACTTGTGGGACTAGCGAAGTTCACCAAGACTAGTTAAATCATTATTTACACCCAGCATACGTATTTATTTGAAGTTGAAAATGACAAAGAAGTTTCCAAAAAAACGCGGTAAGGCGCAATCAAAACGGAACGTAAAGAAGAAAAACGACGACTTCGAAGTTCGACAGAACCCACGTCAGAAGATGATCGTGTCGTGACAGCGGAATGGAGGGTCTGTGGGGTCCCGGAAGATGGCGCGCATAGCGACAACGAAGAGGCATTACATCTAGGATTCAGTATCTTGAATTATGTGTATGAACCTGTAATGACTATTGGGCTATATGAGCACTTGTATAGAATCCGGATCCACCTCGATTTCGCCGTTATCAGTGGAGTTTTGCCTAGCTTTGATACTTCGGAGGCTGAGCGTAAATTCCATCATTCAACATCATCCCAGGCATATTAAACTTAGTCTGTCTTCTACCATAAGTTCTGGTGGAATGCCCTCCCCGGGAATGTGTTGGTAGCCACAACCATCCAGGCCTTCAGGTGAATGGTTTGTTTCATGGTTCTAAGGTCTCTGCTTTTATTTACACATCGTTCATACTTTAAGTTTACTCGCACTTTATACTTTTTTCACACCTTCACATCTGGCACAGCACAGTTGTTGACACGCACAAATATGCCGATCAACCACGTAGAAGTATAAGCCGTTGGTTCATCTATCTGGTGTTTGTGCCAGGGGAAGTAAAAAGTCACCCGCAGGGAAACGGAACGTTGGAAACACCTATCATTAGGACCGTTAGTCGTATGTCATTGGCCTTAATATTTGATATGCGGTAGTCAAGGTTATCGCCCATCTTGGCTATCCACAACCAAATGTTGTGTATTGTCTACAATGGGCGAATGGGACCAAAACGATTGCAGTGGTATTATGATGCTTAATGCCAAGTCTAAGCCCTGACAGTAACATACAAGTTCTTTAGGTGACCGGCCAAAGATGTGTAGCTGAAAAAAATAATGAACTGTTTTCCTCGTTTGAATGCTATATAGATGCTGACATGCCTTCTTACAATTGTTGTGTGTAGCCCACCTAGGACCGTTGGTGGGTTATGAGGCCGGATTTCATGAGATCTGGGATCTCATTCTCTAAAACTCCCATCTCTTGGCATTAATGTCTGAAAAAGGACCCTGCCAATTAATAGTTGTTGAACACCTGTTAATGTAGATGTGTCTCTAGATGCATGACATATGTGATAAGCTATATGGGCAGTTTTAGTAGTCCGAATTGCCATAAGCCCATTATGTAGCATGCATTTTTGGATGGAGACGAAGCATGAGCTCGTCTTTCACCAATATTGTGTAGTAGACATGTATCTAATGCGTCAGCATTGGAACCGGGGTAGTTGGGGGATAAGGGTTGAGAAAGGGGGTCTGACTTCCCCAAATACCTGGGTATTGAGTGGTTTTGTAATAAAAGTAGCAAAATTTAGAACGTAATCCATTAAAATTGTCAACAAGAATACCCCTCTTCTCCCCATCTTCCATTGTTATGTCTGATAGCACGGAAAAGTTCACGAGATGGTAGGCAAAAATGATATGTTATTGTGAAAATATTGTAACAACAACCCCCTGCCTCCCACCTTCGAATGTCATGTCTGATAGTGTTGAGTGATTGAGTGAGAGTCAAAGCCAAAATTTATGTCACAGCAAAAAATGCACCCCGTTTTCATGTCTGACCGAACCGACAGCGGCATGCCAATGCCAAGTTCCTATGCCAATGTAATGTATGTGCTACTTTGTTACATGACAGATGTGTCCGACTGGTGATGTTGAGGGATTTGATGAAGATGAAAAGTATCAGAGAAGTTAGCTTGGACTCTTATTATGGAACACAACCGCAAGAAGAAGTCTGGCAGCTTCCAGTCAATGGGTATGACAGATTATACACATACACACTCACACACAGAAGACAGTTTCCGAGAGTATACATGTATAAATGATGTTTGTTGTGATATAAATTTGAAACAGTTTTTCGCGTTAACGCACTATACCAGTGTTCTCCCTGGGTAAGATGATGGGCGAGGTGGTAGGGGTGGGCTATGCTATATATAAATTAATATTTTTCAGATTAACCCCTTTTCCTCTGGGGTGTGATTTGTTTTGATTTCAGATGGAAATGGTTTTGGTGTCGCATGGAATCATCAGATATTGAAATATAAAACAGCATTTTCACCCCCATAATCCACGTTTCCTAGAAAAATGTTGTAGAAAAGCTTCCTTTGGTGTTTATCTTTCCTTTTTGGAATGATAAACTGTTACATCCATCAGTTGATGAAATGTCCATCCGACAAAGAAACCCATGTTAGCCAAAGAAGTCATAGATACCCAGTAATGCATCAGTATTTGATTTTCATATCATAATAACTGTTCTGAATGTGACTCTGGAACATGTGAAATCATTGAACATTGAAATGTCATCTAAATGTCATGCAAAGGCTGTATCAGGGTACATAGGCCTACATGTACATGTGGTCTATCTTCAACAAACTCCGGTTTGGCTTTGCTTAAAAACTATGGATATAATGCTTAACAATGAAGTTTCTCAATGCTTCTCCATGCTCATCTGATCCCTGTTGGTTTTTGTATTGGATGGAAAGTTTTAGTGTCGGATGGACAGGGTTTTCATGTTGGATGGAAACTTTTTTGTCTTGTGATATTCTGTTGCGAAGGAGTCAATTCAATTTTTTTTCACTGTGAACAAACTTTACCATAAAAATTGACAGCTTAATGTGTTTTTCTGTACCAAAAATTTGTATCTGTATTTTCAGAAAACTTAAAAAATTATAATTTATATGCGACTCACATAAATTATGTTAATTATCCCAAAGAAAGAGGGGGTATGATTGGCCAATTCAGATTGGAAATTATTTTCCAACAGTTTTTGTCATAATTTGGGGCAATTATAATATCAACGATCTCAGCATAATTTGTTTGTAGATTTATTAGCCATGTCCATACGACACCAAAACTCACATCAATTTTCTCCAGTTTTGAATAGAGAAAAGCCTATAAAAGCAACATCAAACAAGATATTGACATACTGAATGTTGTTCCTGAAAGAGTATTCATATGGGTATTAGAAAAATGAATTGTTTTTAATAGAAATCATTTAATTTCAAGTGTCATACGAAATATATATTAATACGTATTGTAGTTTTATTAAAAAAATAAATCTCAATTACCATTCAATTTTTCAAGCAAATATATATTCTGTTTCCAAACACGTCTCTCAAATAACCATTACAGATCACATGTTAAACAATTAATGTATAGGCCAGACCATCTATTTGCATGGCATTAGTGAGAAACTTGCACCTGTCTTCTGGAACAGAGACGTTTAATGTTCGGCTCTGTGCTGGAAAGATTTACATAAAGTTCCTGATCCTTTTTGGTCTTGATAAGTATTAATGTTGAGAAGTTGACCTCACACAGGTATGTTGTCATAAATCATAGCAACACATAAATGGTACGATCAGCAACGGTTTGATACTAATTTTTCACATGGACCCAAAATATGTCCTGGGGCACATCAAAGAACTTAAGTACGAAGTATGAGGGTGCGATTGCTCCTGAAGTCTATCAGTTCCTCTCAAACGTTTAGAGGAAGCTCCCCAGCGGAAACCTCTTCAGATGACGCGAAAGGATCACAAACCCAGTCATACTGTTCAGTGCCAGTCTACTGGAAATAATGCTGAATTGTTTTGCAAAGCATAACTATATGTTCTGCTATGATTATTCAGTAGTTTTTGTTCAGGACGTGTGTTATTCATCTCTTTAAACATCTCCAGTGAGCAATGTCCTAGTGCTTAGTACACCAATAAGAAATTAAATCATATGTTGGACTAACGATGGATGCAGGTGAACTAATGAAAACACACACATCTCTGTCCGTCTTCTTTTCCTCTCAAGATACACATAATAGAACGCTGACATCATGCTTATAAAACGGTGAAATTTAGAACAGTGTCTATGAATGTAGCTTAATATTAAGACAAGAACATTTTTACTTTTTATTGTAATTACCAGAGATGTCGCGACACACTTGATAGGTTGAGGGGCACACCATCACCAGTGTGCAGCGACACACTTGGGAGGTTGAGGGGGCACACCGTCACCAGAGATGTCA
Organism: Paraescarpia echinospica; assembly: GCA_020002185.1. Lineage (NCBI taxonomy): Eukaryota > Metazoa > Annelida > Polychaeta > Sabellida > Siboglinidae > Paraescarpia > Paraescarpia echinospica. Next base: position 21,785,433 of record CM034534.1, on the reverse strand, counting down.
CGACACACTTGGGAGATTCAGGGGGCACACCGTCATCAGTGTGCAGCGACACACTTGGGAGGTTGAGGGGGCACACTGTCACCAGAGATGTCACGACAAACTTGGGAGGTTGAGGGAGCACACCGTCACCAGAGATGTCACGACACACTTGGGAGGTTGAGGGGTCACACCGGTTGAGAAACACTAATATAAAGCACAGGTTGCAAATGTGAATCACATTTTACTTTCACATAAGTTGTTAAAAACTAACTTTAAGAATTTAGCTGGTGTTTTGTTGGATTATATAAAAACAAATTTGAGAAAGTTTTTTCAAAATGAGAAACTTTAATACTCAGTTCTTTTTCTGTTGGAATTTAGTGAATTTTTAGCAGTCTATCAGGTAGATGTTGCAGTCACACACTTCTACATGTAGTATTTTATACACCTTTATGCCTTTTTACCTGCATCTAATAGAAAGGAGAAATAAAATACTTTGATATACTTTTGAAATGTAGAAAACAGTACTCTGTCTTTTTTATGTGTACAATTAAATATTTTGTTTAATTTTCAGGCCTTTCGCCTTCGTTGTAGAAAAACTTCTAGCCTTACTCTGGCAGAATAAAACTGGCAGAAAATATTTCTTTTAGATCATAGCAACCATGGCATGATTTATTTTTATGTAATTTTTTTTAATTTAAACATCTATAAATCTGTTATCACATTACATGTTTAATTGTTTTGATCTATTGATCTCTGCATTGATCAATTTGAAGTATTTACAGGGGTAGAACTACCCACTAGTCCACTAGTCCGTACACTAGTAAAGATTACGGCGGACTAGTAAACCCGGCCTACCAACTAGTCCGGCTGTCTAGTAAAAATCAGCGTGTTGCGTGGCGCCACCAACCGTACAATTGACAAAGTAAATCTTCACCTAATGTGAATCGACAGTGAAACGGTACTTTTGATTGGTTGTTGTGTGACATAGAAATCTGAAACGACCGTTTTGTTTGGCTTAGCGTATCATGTAGAGGGGTACCGGCTAATGAGCGCAATTGGCGTCCATTTTCGCGTCTATTTTCTAATCTATTTTCAAATGCGCGGATTTCGAATACGGTTCACATCTTCAGTTCTACATCAATTATTTTGTTAATTCATTACTAATTATTTTGTTACGTTTACGCACGATGCATCGTTATTTAACTGGGGTTGCAAAACCAGAAGTTAAACGCAAGGTGGAAAAGCGAGAACGGGACACGCTGTACGACCAGCAGAAACGACAGCGTGGCTATTTGAAGGTTTGGGAACGAGACCACACTTGGCTGTCCTACGATGACGACAACGATTTGATGTTTTGCAAAGTGTGCAGGACACACAACGTAACTGGTGTCCGTGGCAAGAATGCGTTCTTGACTGGCACGGACAACTTTCGTCCAGACTCGCTACGCGCACACAGTACAAGCGAGGCGCACACACGAGCTGTCTTCCGGCAAACTGCGTTCGAAGCCCGTCCCGGCACTGCACCTGCCCACCGAGCCATCCAAGCGCTGAACACGGCCACCATGGACCGTCTGACGCATTTGTTTAGGTAATTATGTTACCCATGTGATATAATGTTATAAAATGTAAAAAAAATATTGTGTTTGATTGTACTTTGTTAGGGTTAGCACTATATGGTTTAAATTATTATCCCTCATTTCTCTGTTATCTCTCATTTCAAGCATGCCGTGCAGTAAACAATGCCATGGGAAATTATTAATTTGCATTTGATGTAAATCTGTGTTATAACTTGCCTGGATCTTCGGGTTCAAAAGTAATACTATTTAGTGTTGTATTTCCCGCCTTTATCATTTATGCATCATATTTTTGGTTTTGAGAACGTGGCTTGTCTTGTGATTTTTGTGCTTTTATTAAAATTTAAACCTGCCCATCTTCAAATCTTCGTCAAGTTTTGTTTTGAAAGCGAGGATGTTTTTAGTATTCACTGTTTGCTGAGGAAGGTTGTTATGTTGTGACTATACTCAGTATTTACTTAATACTATGATATTTAATATTTCCTGCATTGGATGTTTCAGGACTTGTCACGCGATAGCAAAGCACCGGCGTCCGTTCACAGATTATGTGTGGCAGTGTACCCTGGACGCACAGAAGGGCCTTGATGTGGGGAACACTTATCGGAATGACAAGGCATGCAAGCAGTTCGTGCATGCCATCGCTGAGGTTGAGCGCCGTCACCTCGCACAGCACCTGGAGAGTGCTCACTTTCTCGCCCTCATCAGTGACGGTACGACAGATGCCTCCATCACGGAAGCGGAGATAGTGTACGTGAGGTATGCAGTGAATGGTGTCGTCTCTACTGCCTTCGCTGGTATTGAGAACGTCGACAAGGCAGATGCTCCGTCAATCAAGCGGGCAATTGACGGTGTCGTGGAGCGCTACCTCCACATCCCGAAAGAGACACTCATGAAGAAGCTTGTCGGATTCGGCAGTGATGGCGCCGCTGTTATGACCGGATCAGCCAACGGTGTCGCCACGCTCTTCCGAAATGAGCAGCCGTGTCTGCAAGCAATCCACTGCTATGCGCATCGCCTGGAACTTGCATATAAGGACGCATTGTGTCGGTTGCCCATGTACACAAAGTTGAGCGGTCTCCTCCTGAGCCTCTACTTGTTCTACCATCACTCGCCACTGAACCGTAGCAACTTGAAGGCAGCATTCGACACATTGTCTCTGCCATGTGCCCTTCCACCACGTGTCGGTGGCACTCGCTGGTTGCCACATCTGCTGAAGGCACTGCAGGCCCTTGTGAAGGGATATCCAGCATATGTCCTGCATCTGATGCAGATGCAAGTGCCCGGGGGCTCCGGAGATGCCAAGGCAAAGGCCATTGGCTTCTTGGCGACACTGCACCGACGAGACATCATCGAGATGGCACACTTCCTTCTCGATGTGCTGTTTGTTCTGAGCAAGCTGTCGCTGGTGGCTCAGACAGTGACTGCGACAGTTGCTGATGTACATGCCACGCTGACATCCGTTGTGGCCACCCTTGTGATGTACAAGACGACCACAACTGCCAAGGAGCGTGCCCTGGCGCGCATGGAAGACTTCCATGGTGAGACACTCACAGGTGCTGTCTTTGCCAAGCAGACCCGACTGCAAATCTTGGGCAACCTGGTCAGCTGTCTGGAGGGTCACTTCGTTGACAGCAATTCGGACGTTGTGCGTGCATCATCAATCGTTAGCTTCAAGCTGTGGCCTGAAGCTGCAGGTGATTATGGAAATGACGCTGTGGCCACACTCAACAACCATTTTGGCCCTGTGCTTCGCGACGCTGGCATCGATACTGCCAGTGTGGAGACGGAGTGGACACTTCTGAAGATGATCCTGTATGAACAGTCCCCAGACGTGCGACAGCTGACATGGTCTAGTGTCAATGCAGCCCACCAGGCAGAGTATGGAAACATACTTGGGCTTTTTGATGCCATTCTGACTCTGCCATCCAGCTCGGCTGATGCGGAGAGATGCTTCAGTCAGCTGAAGCTGACGAAGAGCAGCATCCGGTCAGTCCTGAAGGCAGATCGACTGACTGATCTGTTGACCATTCAGCTGAGTTCACCAGACATCGCTGCATTTGAACCGAAGGAGGCAATCGAGCTGTGGAGTGCTGGTGGAGCCCGGAGGCCAGACACTCAGCCGCTTAGGCCAAGGCCCGACTGTAGTAGTTACACTGACAGCAGTGACACCGACTGTGATGACAGTAGTGCCTCCGACTCTGAGTGACACTGACTGACTGACAGGCAGTGTTAACGCCAGGCCTGGATGACACTGGTTTTTTGTGTTTTAAATAAAATTGTTGTGACCTAAATTTGTGCTATGTTTTTTATTTGCAGGACTAATAAACCTTTTGGCAGACTAGTAAACTTTTGTCTTTACTAGTCCTGCTGTCTAGTAAAATAAATGCTGAAGTTCTACCCCTGATTTATGTTTGTCAAACAATAATTTGTTATAGTTTATATTATTTTTAGATTTTATGCAACAATGCAAGATGTCCCAGAACAATAATTTGGAACTTGTACTACATTTATTATTAAAATAGGACATCATCGTTTTTAAAAATGTAAATATTTTGTTTGAAGTTTCATACTTGATGTACTGTTGAAAATGTTTGGATCAGCAATAGAATTGTAGATTTTAGGAAATGTATATATTACATTTGAATTTACACATTGTCATGTGTTACAATGTTTCAGACAATTCCTCTCATAATGGATGGTAAGGATGTGCTTGCTATGGCGAGGACTGGAAACGGCAAGATGGCAGCGTTCCCCATCCCGATGTTTGAGCGACTGCGTACACATGTGCCCTCTGGTGTGCATTCATTGATTATGTCACCAATGCAAGAACTAGCCCTGCAGACACTCAAGTTCACGAAGGAGGTAGGTCATCATTCTATGTGAAGTGATAGATCAATCAGCACATGATTTGTACCAGCTTCAACCCGTAGGCAGTATTGTGAACCCATGCATCTAAATGACCGACTACTGTCATGCATTAAAGAAGACAATTTCACACATTCACCGCTTCATGTGTGGTGGCATCGCAGCACAACAGACCGTCTTAACAATGTGTCTACTATTGCACTGTGAAGACGAACAGAAAAAGTAAAATCATTGCTTCATTACAGTCACTGTACATCTGTGAAGATATGATACCTATGTCTAACTACAATAAAACAGTAATGTGTCAATTATTTTTACAGTCCTGTTTTCATGCTTCCATCTTAATAAAAAAGGGGGCAGCAGTTTTCTCAGAGAACCTGCTGCGATCTGTTGACAGTGGGACAGGCTGCATCTATTTAAATTAAATTTGCAGGGGGGACTCACAGAGAAGCCTGAAACTGGAGGCATAGATAAAGACAGCACAAATAAATCAGCAAAGAACAGTCTGGAAAACTCTTCTGAAGCTGGATATAAATGTGTTTGTTTAAATGCAAGGAGTATAGTAAACAAAAGAAATGAACTAAACATTATGGTAGAAGATACATAATAGGAATCATGGACCACCACAGATATATCAGATACCGAATTGGGACTGACAGGATATGTAATGTTTAGGAAAGATAGAATAGGAAGAAAGGGAGGTGGAGTTATTTTATATATTAAAGAATCTATCCAGGCTTATGAAATAAAATTAGAAAGAGGAGCAGATTGCGAAGAAGCTGTATGGTGTAACATAGTTACAGGAAACTCAACGTTAACAGTTGGGTTAGTTTATCGAAGTCCAAACATAAGCACAGAAGAAAATAAAAAACGCTGTAAGGGAAGTAAGCAAACGGGACTGTATTACTGTGGGGATTTTAACCACGGGCATATACAATGGAAATCTGTACAGAGTATGGGGAGTGAGGACCACAAGTTTTTAGTTTTAGTACAAGATACTTTCCTTTCTCAACATGTGCTATAACCAACCAGAGCTAGACATAGTTTTGTCCTCACAGAATGAATTAGTTGACAATGTCAATATATGTGAGCCACTGTGGAGTAGTGATCACAACCAGATACATTTTAGTATCAAAGTAAAATGAGAAAGGAATAGTAAAAAGCAGTACAGGAGAAATATCCACAAATGAAGGTATAAGGACATGAAGAAATATTTAGCAAAGATCGACTGGAATAACACACTTAAAAATAAGACAGCAACAGAATGCTGGAATATCTTAAAGAGTGAAATTAAGTGCATAGTCGATAAATTTGTACCGTTCAAAAAACAAGGGAAACGGTCCAAAAAGAAACATCAAAGGAAGCCATTAGAAAAATTATGTATAAACAAATTATATGGAAGTCATATCGATGTACTTGAAATGATAAAGACTACAACATTTATAAATAAGCACTTAACCAAGCTACAGCAGACATTATAAATTCAAAGAGAAGCTATAAACATAAATTAGCTTCTAATATAAAACATGACAGCAACAGTTTTTATGCGTATGTTCGAAGCAAACAGAAAGTTCAGGATAAGGTCGGTCCTCTAGATGATATTGTAAGAAATATAATATCAGAGGTATTCTTAATGGCAGAAGACCTGAATGAGTATTTTAGTTCAGTGTTTACCAGGGAAGATATTAGTTCACTGCCAGTGCCAGAGGCTAAGTTCAGGGGAGCAGATTCAGACTATTTATTACAGTTAATTGTAATCCTGGAAATGGTAGCTAAGAAAATAAGGGCTATGAAGGATAATAAATCACCTGGAGTGGATGGGATTCCGCCCAAACTACTATTGGAAATTGTAGAACAAATTAGCGTACCGCTTGCTGTAGTTTTCAATTTGTCATTAGAAGAGGGAGTGGTTCCTTTAGAATGGAAAGAGGCAAACATATCGTTATTTAAAAAAGGTTTGAGAAACAAGTCAGACAACTATAGACAAGTGAGTTTAACATCAGTGATTTGCAAACTTTTAGAAAGACTAATTAAAGATCACATGGTGGATTTTCTTGTTAAACATAACTGGATGAACCCATCTCAACATGGTTTTTAAAAGCGAGGTCATGCTTAACAAATATGTTGTATTTTGGAAGACATCACTGAGTGGGTAGATGAGGGACCACCAGTAGATATCATCTACTTAGATTTTCAAAAAACTTTTGACAAAGTACCACATCAAAGATTACTGCTTAAACTAAAGGCCCATGGCATAGGAAATGATATAATCAAATCGGTAGAAAAATGGCTGATTGACAGAAGACAACGTGTACTAGAATATACAATGGCAGGTTTGGATGATGAAATAACAAGCAAGGTGTTGAAATTTGCAGATGATACAAAAGTGTTTAGAAGGATTAAAAGTGATGGAGATAGACAACATTTACACGATGATCTTGACAAGTTGATCAAATGGTCTGAAACGTGGCAAATGCTGTTCAATTTTGGGAAATGTAAATGCCTCCACACAGGACATGGGAACGAAGAGGTAGACTATGCAATGGGGGGTACTGTACTAAGTACTGCTGTAAAAGAAAAGGACTTAGGGTTAACCATTAGTGCTGATATGAAGGTTTCAGAGCAGTGTGGAATTGCAGCTTCAAAGGGATATCAAATCCTTGGATTAATTAGGCAAAATATAGCAAATAAGGAAAAAGAACTAATAATACCGCTGTACAAAACAATAGTGAGGCCTCATTTAGAATATTGTATACAAGCGTGGAGGCCATATCACAAGAAGGACATAGATATACTAGAAAGAGTACAGAGGAAAGCGACTAAAATGATACCAAAACTGAGGGATCTTAGTTATGAAATTTGCCTAAAAGAATGTCGTTTAACAACACTAGAGACCAGGATATTGAGAGGAGATCAGATAGAAGTGTTTAACATACTTAATGGTTATGAGAATATTGATAGAAATATTTTGTTCTCAGTTAAGGAAGATAGAAGGACTAGAGACCATCAAGTTACATTAGCAAAGGAGCAGTATAGATTAGATATAAGAAAGTTCTCATTTTTATAAAGGACTAAATGAATGGAACAGATTATCTGCTGATAGTGTGGATGCTAGTAGCGTGAATATGTTTAAAAACAAAATCGACACATACCTCAGGAGGGCTGGTTACACATAGATAAAAGGGTTGGGCTCTCGATAAGCCAAAGGGCTTCCTTGTCCACCTCCCACCTAGAGTTATTTCTCGGGGTGGCAATCTTGTTAAATCTTGTTAAATCATACAGCTTAGTAGGTTGATGTCTGATTCTATAGGAATACATTACCAGTTGTATGGTTCACAGCTGTGGGGTGTACCATCTAGCCACTGTAAGAGTGCAATGAGTTTTGATTCACAGCTGTGGGGTGTATTATCTAGCCACTGTAAGAGTGCAATGAGTTTTGATTCACAGCTGTGGGGTGTATTATCTAGCCACTGTAAGAGTGCAATGAGTTTTGATTCACAGCTGTGGGGTGTATTATGTAGCCACTGTAAGAGTGCAATGAGTTTTGATTCACAGCTGTGGGGTGTACCATCTAGCCACTGTAAGAGTGCAGTGAGTTTTGATTCACAGCTGTGGGGTGTATTATCTAGCCACTGTAAGAGTGCAATGAGTTTTGATTCACAGCTGTGGGGTGTATTATCTAGCCACTGTAAGAGTGCAATGAGTTTTGATTCACAGCTGTGGGGTGTATTATCTAGCCACTGTAATATGGCCTAACTCATATATACATCACTGCAAATGCACCCTAGTGACCAGTGACTATGGTGATAATTTGGAAAAGTTCACTCTACGTTTATTCCCAAAAAACGTAAGTTCTCACCTATTTTTTGTTTTAATTCTACCATGCATGCCGGGTAAGCGCCATGACGGGAACATTTGCCAAAATTACTGCAATGTATTCTCTCATTGTTCACACTGTGGGGCTCAAGGCTGACATGATCGACTGTTACACAGTGCATAGTAGGGTGTAAGTGACAGTGGGTCCATAGGAGGGTGTATGTGACAGTGGGTGCATAGGAGGGTGTATGTGACAATGGGCGCGTAGGAGGGTGTATGTGACAGTAGGCGCATAGGAGGGTTTATGTGACAGTGGGTGCATAGTAGGGTGTATGTGACAGTGGGCCCATAGGAGGGTATATGTGACAGTGGGTGCATAGTAGGGTGTATGTGACAGTGGGCGCATAGGAGGGTTTATGTGACAGTGGGTGCATAGTAGGGTGTATGTGACAGTGGCCCCATAGGAGGGTATATGTGCAGTGGGTGGCGCATAAGAGGGTGTATGTGACAATGGGCGTGTAGTAGGGTGTATGTGACTGTGGGCCCATAGGAGGGTGTATGTGACAGTGGGTAGATGGGAGGGTGTATGTGACATTTGGCCCATAGGAGGGTGTATGTGACAGTGGGTGCATAGGAAGGTGTATGTAAAAGTGAATAGGAGGGTGTATGTGACAGTGAGCCCATAGGACGGTGTATGTGACAGTGGGCCCATTGGAGTGTGTATGTGACAGTGGGTGCATAGTAGGGTGTATGTGACAGTGGTCCCATAGGAGGGTGTATGTGACAGTGGGTGCATTGTAGGGTGTATGTGACAATGGGTGCATAGTAGGGTTATGTGACAGTGGGCCCATAGCAGGGTGTATGTGACAGTGTCTGCATAGGAGGGTGTGTCTGATAGTGTCTGCATAGGAGTGTGTAAGTGACAGTGGGTGCATATTAGGGTGTATGTGACAGTGGGCCCATAGGAGGGTGTATGTGACAGTGGGTGCATAGTAGGGTGTATGTGACAGTTGGTGCCTAGGAGGGTGTATGTGACAGTGGGCGCATAGGAGGGTGTATGTGACAGTGGGCCCATAGGAGGGTGTATGTGACAGTGGGTGCATAGTATGGTGTATTTGACTGTGGGCTCATAGGAGGGTGTATGTGACAGTGGGCCCATAAGATGGTGTATGTGACAGTGGGTGCATATGAGGGTGTATGTGACAGTGGGCACATAGGAGGGTGTATGTGACAGTGGGCATGTAGGAGGGTGTGTGTGACAGTTGGCACATAGGAGGGTGTAGGTGACACTGGGTGCACAGGAGGATGTATCTGACAGTGGGTGCATAGGAGGGTGTATGTGACAGTGTCCGCACAGGAGGGTGTATCTGACAGTGTCTGCATACGAGGGTGTATGTGACAGTGGGTGCATAGTAGGGTGTATGTGACAGTGGACCCATAGGAGGGTGTATGTGACAGTGGGTGCATAGTAAGGTGTATGTGACAGTGGGTGCATAGGAGGGTGTATGTGACAGTGGGCGCATATCAGGATGTATGTGACAGTGGGTGCTTAGGAGGGTGTATGTGACAGTGGGTGCATAGAAGGGTGTATTTGACAGTGGGCCCATAGGTGGGTGTAAGTGACAGTGGGTGCATAGTAGGGTGTATGTGACAGTGGGCGTGTAGGAGGGTGTATGTGAGAGTGGGCCCATAGGAGGATGTATGTGACAGTGGGTAGATAGGAGGGTGTGTGTGACAGTTGGCACATAGGAGGGTGTAGGTGACACTGGGTGCACAGGAGGATGTATCTGACAGTGGGCGCATAGGAGGGTGTATGTGACAGTGTCCGTACAGGAGGGTGTATCTGACAGTGTCTGCATACGAGGGTGTATGTGACAGTGGGTGCATAGTAGGGTGTATGTGACAGTGGACCCATAGGAGGGTGTATGTGACAGTGGGTGCATGGTAAGGTGTATGTGACAGTGGGTGCATAGGAGGGTGTATGTGACAATGGGTGCGTAGGAGGGTGTATGTGACAGTGGGCACATATCAGGATGTTTGTGACAGTGGGTGCTTAGGAGGGTGTATGTGACAGTGGGTGCGTAGAAGGGTGTATTTGACAGTGGGCCCATAGGTGGGTGTAAGTGACAGTGGGTGCATAGTAGGGTGTATGTGACAGTGGGCGTGTAGGAGGGTGTATGTGAGAGTGGGCCCATATCAGGATGTATGTGTCAGTGGGTGCTTAGGAGGGTGTATGTGACAGTGTGTGCATAGAAGGGTGTATGTGACAGTGGGCCCATAGGTGGGTGTATGTGACAGTGGGTGCATAGTAGGGTGTACGTGACAGTGGGCGCATATGAGGATGTATGTGACAGTGGGTGCTTAGGAGGGTGTATGTGACAGTTGGTGTATAGTAGGGTGTATGTGACAATGGGTGCACAGTAGGGTTATGTTACATTGGGCCCATAGGAGCGTGTATACGACATTGGGTGCATAGTAGGGTGTATGTTACAGTGGGCCCATATGAAGGTGTATGTGACAGTGGGCCCATAGGAGGGTGTATGTGATAGTGGGCCCATAGGAGGGTGTATGTGTTAGTGGGCCCATAGGAGGAAGTATGTGACAGTGGGCCCATAGGAGTGTATATGTGATAGTGGGTGCATAGTATGGTGTATGTGACAGTGGGCGCATAGGTGGATGTATGTAACAGTGGGTGCATATTAGGGTGTATCTGACAGTGTCTGCATATGAGGGTGTATGTGACAATGGGTGCATAGTAGGGTTATGTTACATTGGGCCCATAGGAGCGTGTATACGACATTTTGGGTGCATAGTAGGGTGTATGTGACAGTGGGCCCATAGGAAGGTGTATGTGACAGTGGGCCCATAGGAGGGTGTATGAGATAGTGGGCCCATAGGAGGATGTATGTGATAGTGGGCCCATAGGAGGGAGTATGTGACACTGGGCCCATAGGAGGGTGTATGAGATAGTGGGCCCATAGGAGGATGTATGTGATAGTGGGCTCATAGGAGGGAGTATGTGACAGTGGGCCCATAGGAGTGTGTATGTGACAGTGGGTGCATTGTAGGGTGTATGTGACAGTGGGCGCGTAGGAGGGTGTATGTGACAGTGGGTGCATAGGAGTGTGTATGTGACAGTGGGTGCATAGTAGGGTGTATGTGGCATTGGGTGCATAGGAGGGTGTATGTGACAATGGGTGCTTAGGAGGGTGTATGTGACAGTGGGCATGTAGGAGGGTGTATGTGACAATGGGTGCATAGTAGGGTTATGTGACAATGGGTGCGTAGGAGGGTGTATGTGACAGTGGGCGCATATGAGAGTGTTTGTGACAGTGGGTGCTTAGGAGGGTGTATGTGACAGTGAGTGCATACTAGGCTGTATGTGACAGTGGGCCCATAGGAGGGTGTATGTGACAGTGGGCCCATAGGAGGGTGTATGTGACAGTGGGCCCATAGGAGGGTGTATGTGACAGTGGGCCCATAGGAGAATATAGGCGGTGGAGTGCGTGTTAGGGTGTATGTGACAGTGTGAGTCCCATAGGAGGTGTATGTGACAATGAAACATACGAGGGTGTATGTGACAGTGGGCTATAGGAGGGTGTATGTGACAGTGGGTAGATAGGAGGGTGTATGTGACAGTAGAGCCCCACATAGGAGGTGTATGTGACAGTGGGTGCATTGGGAGTGTGACACTGGGCCTTAGGAGAGGTGTATGTATGTGACAGTGGGTGCATAGGAGGGTGTATGTGTGACAGTGGGTGCATGTGAGGGTGTATATGTGACAGTGGGTGCATAGGAGGGTGTATGTGACAGTGGTTGCATAGTAGGGTGTATGTGACAGCGGGTGCATATTAGGGTGTATGTGACAGTGGGTGCATAGGAGGGTGTATTTGACAGTGGGTGCATAGTAGGGTGTATGTGAGAGTGTCCGCATAGGAGGGTGTACGTGACAGTGGGTGCCTAGTAGGGTGTATGTGACAGTGGGCCCATAGAAGGGTGTATGTGACAGTGGGTGCATAGTAGGGTGTATATGAAAGTCGGTGCATATGTGGGTGTATGTAACAGTGGGCACATAGGAGGGTGTATGTGACAGCGGGCGTGTAGGAGGGTGTATGTGAGAGTGGGCCCATAGGAGGGTGTATGTGACAGTGGGTGCGTAGGAGGGTGTGTGTGACAATGTCCGCACAGGAGGGTGTATCTGACAGTGTCTGCATAGGAGGGTGTATGTGACAGTGGGTGGATAGTAGGGTGTATGTGACAGTGGGCACATAGGAGGGTGTATTTGACAGTGGGTGCGTAGGAGGGTGTGTGTGACAGTGTGCGCATAGGAGGGTGTGTGTGACAGTGGGTACGTAGTAGGGTGTATGTGACAGTGGGCCCATAGGAGGGTGTATGTGACAGTTGGCCCATAGGAGGGTGTATGTGACAGTGGGTGCATAGTAGGGTGTATATGACAGTGGGCCCATAGGAGGGCGTATGTGACAGTGGGTGCATATGAGGGTGTATGTGACAGTGGGTGCATGGGAGGGTGTATGTGACAGTGGTTGCATAGTAGGGTGTATGTGACAGCGGGCGCATAGGAGGGTGTATTTGACAGTAGGTGCGTAGGAGGGTGTATGTGACAGTGTCCGCATAGGAGGGTGTATGTGACAGTGGGCCCATAGGAGGGTGAGTGTGACAGTGGGCTCATAGGAGGGGGTATGTGACAGTGGGTAGATAGAGGAGAGGTGTCACGTGACAGTAGGTGCACAGGAAGGTGTAATCTGACAATGAGGCGTGTAGGAGGTGTGCTGACAGTGTCACTCAAATCATAGGGAGAAGTGTATGTGACAGTGGAGGTGCATAGTAAGAGGTGTATGTGACAGTAGGCACATTATTATAGAATTATATAATAAATATTAGGTAGGAGGGTGTATGTGACAGTGGGTGCATAGTAGAGTGTAGGTGACAGTGGGCGCGTAGGAGGGTGTATGTGAAAGTGGGTGCATTATAGGGTGAATGTGACAATGGGTGCATTGTAGGGTGTATGTGACAGTGGGCGCGTAGGAGGGTGTATGTGACAGTGGGTGCATAGGAGTGTGTAAGTGACAGTGGGTGCATAGTAGGGTGTATGTGGCATTGGGTGCATAGGAGGGTGTATGTGACAATGGGTGCTTAGGAGGGTGTATGTGACAGTGGGCATGTAGGAGGGTGTATGTGACAGTGGGTGCATAGTAGGGTTATGTGACAGTGGGTGCGTAGGAGGGTGTATGTGACAGTGGGCGCATATAAGAGTGTTTGTGACAGTGGGTGCTTAGGAGGGTGTATGTGACAGTGAGTGCATACTAGGCTGTATGTGACAGTGGGCCCATAGGAGGGTGTATGTGACAGTGGGCCCATAGGAGGGTGTATGTGACAGTGGGCCCATAGGAGGGTGTTAGTGACAGTGGGCCCATAGGAGGGTGTATGTGACAGTGGGCCCATAGGAGGGTGTATGTGACAGTGGGTGCATAGTATGGTGTAGGTTACAGTGGGTGCATAGTAGGGTGTATGTGACAGTGGGTGCATATGAGGGTGTATGTGACAGTGGGTGCATAGTACAGTGTAGGTGACAGTGGGCGCGTAGGAGGGTTTACGTGACAGTGGGTGCATTATAGGGTGTATGTGACAGTAGGCTCATAGGAGGGTGTGTGTGACAGTGGGCCCATAGGAAGTGTATGTGACAGTGGGCCCATAGGAGGGTGTATGTGACGGTGGGTGCGTAGTAGGGTGTATGTGACAGTGGTCCCATAGGAGGGTGTATGTGACAGTGGGCGCATACGAGGGTGTATGTGACAGTGGGCCCATAGGAGGGTGTATGTGACAGTGGGTAGATAGGAGGGTGTATGTGACAGTAGGCCCATAGGAGGGTGTATGTGACAGTGGGTGCATAGTAGGGTGTATATGAGAGTGGGCCCATAGGAGGGTGTATGTGACAGTGGGTGCATAGGAGGGTGTATGTGACAGTGGGTGCATATGAGGGTGTATGTGACAGTGGGTGCATAGGAGGGTGTATGTGACAGTGGTTGCATAGTAGGGTGTATGTGACAGCGGGTGCATATTAGGATGTATGTGACAGTGGGTGCATAGGAGGGTGTATTTGACAGTGGGTGCATAGTAGGGTGTATGTGAGAGTGTCCGCATAGGAGGGTGTACGTGACAGTGGGTGCCTAGTAGGGTGTATGTGACAGTGGGCCCATAGGAGGGTGTATGTGACAGTTGGCGCATAGGAGGGTGTATGTGACAGTGGGCCCATAGGAGGGTGTATGTGACAGTGGGTGCATAGTAGGGTGTATGTGACAGTGGGTGCATAGCAGGATGTCTGTGACAGTGGGCACATAGGAGGGTGTATGTGACAGTGGGCGCGTAGGAGGGTGTGTGTGACAATGTCTGCACAGGAGGGTGTATCTGACAGTGTCTGCATAGGAGGGTGTATGTGACAGTGGGTGGATAGTAGGGTGTATGTGACAGTGGGCACATAGGAGGGTGTATTTGACAGTGGGTGCGTAGGAGGGTGTGTGTGACAGTGTCCGCATAGGAGGGTGTGTGTGACAGTGGGCACATAGTAGGGTGTATGTGACAGTGGGCCCATAGGAGGGTGTATGTGACAGTTGGCCCATAGGAGGGTGTATGTGACAGTGGGTGCATAGTAGGGTGTATATGACAGTGGGCGCATAGGAGGGTGTATGTGACAGTGGGTGCGTAGGAGGGCGTATGTGACAGTGGGTGCATATGAGGGTGTATGTGACAGTGGGTGCATAGGAGGGTGTATGTGACAGTGGTTGCATAGTAGGGTGTATGTGACAGTGGTTGCATAGTAGGGTGTATGTGACAGCGGGCGCATAGGAGGGTGTATTTGACAGTGGGTGCGTAGGAGGGTGTATGTGACAGTGTCCGCATAGGAGGGTGTATGTGACAGTGGGCCCATAGGAGGGTGAGTGTGACAGTGGGCTCATAGGAGGGTGTATGTGACAGTGGGTAGATAGGAGGGTGTACGTGACAGTGGGTGCACAGGAGGGTGTATCTGACAATGGGCGCGTAGGAGGGTGTATGTGACAGTGTCCGCACAGGAGGGTGTATCTGACAGTGTCTGCATAGGAGGGTGTATGTGACAGTGGGTGCATAGTAGGGTGTATGTGACAGTGGGCGCGTAGGAGGGTGTATATGACAGTGGGTGCATTATAGGGTGTATGTGATAGTGGGCGCGTAGGAGGGTGTATGTGACAGTGGGTGCATAGTAGAGTGTAGGTGACAGTGGGCGTGTAGGAGGGTGTATGTGAAAGTGGGTGCATTATAGGGTGAATGTGACAATGGGTGCATAGTAGGGTGTATGTGACAGTGGGCGTATAGGAGGGTGTGTGTGACAGTGGGCCCATAGGAGGGTGTATGTGACAGTGGGTGCATAGTATGGTGTATTTGACTGTGGGCTCATAGGAGGGTGTATGTGACAGTGGGCCCATAAGATGGTGTATGTTACAGTGGGTGCATAGTAGGGTGTATGTGACAGTGGGTGCATATCAGGATGTTTGTGACAGTGGGTGCATAGGAGGGTGTATGTGACAGTGGGTGCATAGTAGAGTGTAGGTGACAGTGGGCGTGTAGGAGGGTGTATGTGAAAGTGGGTACATTATAGGGTGTATGTGACAATGGGTGCATAGTAGGGTGTATGTGACAGTGGGCGTATGGGAGGGTGTGTGTGACAGTGGGCCCATAGGAAGTGTATGTGACAGTGGGCCCATAGGAGGGTGTATGTGACAGTGGGTGCATAGTAGGGTGTATATGAGAGTGGGCCCATAGCAGGGTGTATGTGACAGTGTGCACATAGGAGGGTGTATGTGACAGTGTGCACATAGGAGGGTGTATGTGACAGTGGGCGTGTAGGAGGGTGCATGTGACAGTGGTTCCATAGGAGGGTGTATGTGACTGTGGGTAGATAGGAGGGTGTATGTGACAGTTGGCCCTTAGGAGGGTGTATGTGACAGTGGGTGCATAGGAGGGTGTATCTGACAGTGGGCGCATAGGAGGGTGTATGTGACAGTGTCTGCATAGGAGGGTGTATGTAATTGTGGGTGCATAGTAGGGTGTATGTGACAGTGGGCCCATAGGAGGGTGTATGTGATAGTGGGTGCATAGTAGGGTGTATGTGACAGTGTGTGCATAGCAGGGTGTATTTGACAGTGGGTGCGTAGGAGGGTGTGTTTGACAGTGTCCGCACAGGAGAGTGTATCTGACAGTGTCTGCATAGGAGGGTTTATGTGACAGTGGGTGGATAGTAGGGTGTATGTGACAGTGGGCACATAGGAGGGTGTATTTGACAGTGGGTGCGTAGGAGGGTGTGTGTGACAGTGTCCGCATAGGAGGGTGTGTGTGACAGTGGGCACATAGGAGGGTGTATGTGACAGTGGGACCATAGGAGGGTGAGTGTGACAGTGGGCCCATAGGAGGGTGTATGTGAAAGAGGGCCCATAGGAGGGTGTATGTGACAGTGGGCCCATAGGAGGGTATATGTGACAGTGGGTAGATAGGAGGGTGTATGTGACAGTAGGCCCATAGGAGGGTGAGTGTGACAGTGGACCCATAGGAGGGTGTATGTGAAAGAGGGCGCATATACACATGATATACTTTTTTAACACCTTCACATATGGCACAGCACAGTTGTTGACACACACACAAATCGGCATTAAAATCCAGAGTTATGGACTATGCCGATCAACCACGTAGAAGTATAAGCCGTTGGTTTCTTCTATCTGGTGTTTGTGCCAGGGGAAGTAAAAAATCACCCGCAGGGAAACAGAACGTTAGAATCACCTGTCATTAGGACCATTAGTCGTATGTCATTGCCCTTGATATTTGATGTGCGATCGTCAAGGTTATCGCCCATGTTAGCTATACACAACCAAATGTTGTGTATTGTCTACAATGGGTGAATGGGACCCAAACGATTGCTGTTCTATTTGTACGCATAATGCCAACTCTTAGCCCTGACACTAACATACAAGTTCTTTAGATGACCGGCCAAAGATGTGTAGCTGAAAAAAATAGTGAACATTGATGGACAACATGCAGAGGAACGGCATCTGTGAAGTGCTGCATGCGGCAGTCTGGATCAGTGGAGAGTTCTCAGAGTGAGTACATGCGTAACTATGCCTTGACGTCCTCGCTGCTACTGATAGAGACAGATACTAATAAAAACCTGAATATATATTTCCCACATATCAAGATAGATCACTGGTTTACTTCTCGGTTCAGGGACGGTGAATAAAGTGGCAGTGATTTTGTGATGGTATCCTCTTTCTGTGAATTGTTCATGCTAATAAAAATGGTTGTGATGTTTTAGGACTACATATTTTTTTTATGGTCCAGAGAATAAGTCACCTAAAGCCTAAAGAAAAGCAATTAATGAAAAACACTGTCAGCTATTTCAAACATTATCTGGTTACCATCATTCAGATTGATAATGATGTCGCATGTGCCTGTTTTCATGTAGATGTACAGGGCCACCTCACTATCAAGGTCATCCTTTGGACTGGACATAGTCACCAGGATAGCAAGGTGAACATATCAGTGGAACTAATTTCCTATACTTTACTGTATGTGGAAATCATTTGGGACTGTTCTAGGGTGACCTAATTTTGATGTGGCTGTATTACCAAGGTGACCTAATTGTGATGTGGCTGTGTTACCAAGGTGACCTAATTGTGAGGTGGCTGTATTACCAAGGTGACCTAATTGTGAGGTGGCTGTATTACCAAGGTGACCTAATTGTGAGGTGGCTGTATTACCAAGGTGACCTAATTGTGAGGTGGCTGTATTACCAAGGTGACCTAATTGTGATGTGGCTGTGTTACCAAGGTGACCTAATTGTGATGTGGCTGTGTTACCAAGGTGACCTAATTGTGAGGTGGCTGTATTACCAAGGTGACTTAATTGTGAGGTGGCTGTATTACCAAGGTGACCTAATTGTGAGGTGGCTGTATTACCAAGGTGACCTAATTGTGAGGTGGCTGTATTACCAAGGTGACCTAATTGTGAGGTGGCTGTATTACAGAGGTGACTATAAAACAAGGTTTGTCTTGTAAAACACTGGACAAGATATGAGTAGTTTTAATTGAAATTTGACATCTCATGAGGAGCCTGTAACCTTAGTGACTGTGGCTGTTCAGATTAATAAATTCTGTTGTTTCATGCTTCTGATTGATTACTCAATCACAATGTTATGTAATCGATCATCATCTTGTTTACATGAGAAAATTTGTTTTATGTGAAAAATATATATGGTTGCCTGATGTCCAAACTATGTTGTGAACCCTCCAAATGGTGTCAAATGCAGCCTTGAAGTCCACAAAATTGAAATGTAGTGAGATCTGTAATGGTTTTAATGTGAATGGTTTTAATAGTTTCTAATAAATTGACAATTGATCTTCTTCCTTATATCTGCAATATATGTGTTCTCTCTCACAAGGATATCCCTGCAATACATTTCATGCATTTTCATCTCATAAAAGGTGGTCATAGAAGTCCCAAAGAAAATATAAGGGGCACATACATAACATTACATATGGGTGTGTAATGGTTTAGTCGTCATCACATATCGTGATGGGGAAACAAATGGAACTTGTATTGATACACCTAATGTTGATATGAGAACCGGGCATCGTGGCGGGTCGTGTCGTGGCAACTGTCACGTTAGTTGATCTCAAGCAGCTGTTGGTATGATTTGGAAGCCATGTTGCATCGGTGAGAATCTGAAGTCCCACTCGACATATAGGTGGTGTGGTGGTTTGTTTGTTTGAACAGATACAAAAAACTATGTTTTTTATTACTTTGCGAATTTATGAATGACAAAAATATTTGAAGAAAGAATGCACGAAGTGTTCGTCTGTGTCTGTAGCCTTGAACTTGACGTATGGATCAACGAACCACCGCCTGAGGATGATGAACCTGAGGAAGTCGTCGCCAAGACCAGCATCTTCCACACAATGAGTGATGACAGGTGAGAGCATCCCTCGATCTTAATCACTTCGCATGGCCTTATTTTGAGTTGTCAAACTGGAAATAAATGTAAGAAAAAGATTCATATTTTTATAAACTCTGGTGTAGGACTATTTGTACAAGTAGCAAACAAATGTTCAATTAATTTGGTCAACCCATTTACTTGTACTTTGTCCCACTAGCTGGATCAGCCGGTCAGTCATGTCTCTACAAAATCCCTCGATACCAGTTATACCAATAGCTTCGCTGGCAAATGATGTCAGTTACAAATGGTAAATGACGGTTTGAAGTAATGTAAATTGTCCACTGATCAGATGGGGACGGTTTACATAACTTCCATGGCAAGTAACCGTTCAAGTTCAAAGTTACACTATCTTCATCAGTAATGTAAGTTGTCCACTGATCAGATGGGGATGGTTTACATAACTTCCATGGCAAATAACCGTTCAAAGTTACACTGTCTTCATCAGTAATGTAAGTTGTCCACTGATCAGATGGGGACGGTTTACATAACATCCATGGCAAATAACCGTTCAAAGTTACACTGTCTTCATCAGTAATGTAGTTATCCACTGATCAGATGGGGACGGTTTACATAACTTCCATGGCAAATAACTGTTCAAAGTTACACTGTCTTCATCAGTAATGTAAATTGCCCACTGATCAGATGAGGACGGTTTACGTAACTTCCATGGCATGTAACTGTTCAAAGTTACATTATCTTGATCAGATATTTGGTAGGAATACTTAGTAAAAATGTTCTGTGTGTGTGGTGTCATCTGGTAAGTAATGTCAAACTAAAGACTTTGTTGCTTGTCTTTTGACCTTACAAACTACCAAGATATTGCTTCCAGAGGATAAGTAATTTTGATAGTAATTGTAATTGTCTTTTAACTTGCATGTATTTGTATGATTATACATATTTTGTAGAACCAGAAGAAATGGAAATGAGGTAAAAACTCCTGCACCGTCAGAGGCTGAACTACAGAAGGTATGTGCAAGCATGTGTGACATGTTCACAATCTTTGTTTTAAGCAAATTAACACATGACAAGCATTGCCATGTAAAGGTAGCTAGCTGTCTGATGAAGATTGTTGATTAGCAGACACAGCAAAAAAAGGTAAATTGACTGGAAAATAAGCCCAAAATATTACCAATTTGAACCTTGCAGTCCAATGAACCTCTTCACTCAAATAACTAGTGATTTAATAGAAATATGTTTCTTTTGTTTATTCCATTGTTTATAATGTAAATTACGTATACAAATATAGCAGTAAGCACTGAAGTTTCTCCATACAACTCCAGTGAAAGCCGCCAAGTAACTTATTTATTTTTCAAACACCTTTTCTAATAGCAAGTGTGTTTTTTCTTTGACAGATGCGCTAGCAGAGGGAATTTGAACATCCCGAACTACCTGAAGGGTGCAAGACCCAAGGTAATTCTCACCTCAGTTCTTTGTTACTTACAATCAGCTCCTACACCTGGGACCAGTTTCATGAAACATTCGTACATATAAACCTTCGTTTGCAGGAACTTACGGGGATGTTTGACATAGATTTTGTGACTCGTAACAGCCATAGAAACATGTCTGTAACTACCTTTCATATGAAGGATCGTATGTATGAATGCTTCAAGACACTGGCCACTCCTCTTCCCAGCTTCAGATATTGAAATTTGATTTAATCCAGAAAATGTTAATGTTATTTTGCGAGCAGAAACTTGCCAGGTGATTTTTTTATAGGTGGATTGCTTGAAACTGTTGGCGTGTTTGTCCAGCTTGAGTATACTATGAATACATATTTTATTGCATTAAATCAGTATTGTTCAAGCATGTAGATGTTTATCAGGAGATCTGGTTTATGGTCATATTGTTGAGTATGGATGTGGTGTAAAGGAGACAACCAATGAACTCAATTTTTTTAAAGAAAGTACAGTCAATCATTTTTGACCATGTTTTTTTATTTTATGCATGATCATGATCCACAGGTGGTGGATCTAAACGTTGCAAGTTTCCACTAAACGCTCCAACGTAAGTGTTAATTCTTGCTGCCCATTGAAATCTTGGAGCTATGAACAATATTTTCCATATCTTATCAGAAACTTGTTGGACTAATTACAAGGCGCTAAGAATTCTGACCTGTCATGTTTGAAGATGAGCCAAATGTCTCAATTATATTGTAATTTTCACTTGCTAATAGTTCTCACCTGTACCATAATACCTACCTAATATACTATCTATTGCAAATCTAAATAATATATATATAT
>CM034534.1:21735714-21762924 GCA_020002185.1 Paraescarpia echinospica | reverse complement strand
ACGGCGCGCCGCCACGAATCGACGTCACGTCGGCCTCGTGGTGGCGCGTGAAGATGATCGACGGGCCGCCGACGATCTGCGCCTGCAGCAGACGGTGCAGATCTTTGTTCGGCTCGTTGAAGAGCGAGAAATGGATCGACTTCGGCAGGTCGTTGAACAGGTACAACAACGTCAACCCCTGTACGCTGATGGCGTCCTTGAACATGTCGATACGTCGGCGCCGATAGAAGGCGAACTGGCGATCGACGGCCTCGAGAAATGGCGCCACGTCACGATTGTTATACCACACAAGAAAATCGCGCATCGACGTCATGCCCTCGTCGCGCCACGCCGTCGCGCAAATCTCGTACGCCTCCGCGGAGATTCCCTCGCGTTTCAGCTGGCTGTAGAAAGCTTCGCGCGACTGCAGGGCGGTTTCGTCCAGACGCGACAACGCGTCGATGTGCTCGTACGGGAAGTAGCCCTTCGTTGCCGAGCAACCGTACGCTTTCAGAAAGCGATCGTAGCTAACGCCGGGCGCGAGGTAATTCGTTATGTCCAGGAACTTCAACGTCGTCGTCGACAGGCACATGTAATTGTTCTGACGTTTAATGGTAAACGCCGACGACGTGTGCTGCGCGTCGTCGGTTATGAGCAGGGGGGTCAAGTACTTTTTGACGACGTTCAAGTCGTACTTACCCGAATTAAATCCCAATACGGGCATTTGTCGAAGGTACGTCCACAGCCGGTCGGCGAGAGTGGCGTACGGTGACGCGTCGGCGTCGTCGTCGTCGTTGCATCGTCGCCGCCAGTCGGCGTCGAGCGCCTCGAAAGTCGCGTCGTAGCGGGGACGTAGAATCGCGCACGCCGCCGCGCTCACCGCTTCCAGGTCGTCGATGAGGCGACGCGCGAGTTCCGACGAATCGCCGGTCGTGACGTAACAGCGCGCCGCTTCGTGACCGGGCACGTTCGACGCGACGCTCACGCTGAGCAGTTCGTGTCGCGCGATCCAGCGGCATTTGTCGCTATTCGTCGGCAGATCGTTATCGGCGAAATAGCACTCGAAATCGAACGTCGCGCGGTACGGGTAGTAGCGCAGGTCGTCGTCGCCGACGTCGATGCCTTCGTCGTCGAGCCGCTCGAATACGGACGCCGTCGGTCGGTAGACGCCGCCGGGGAACACGTGACGAACGCCGCCTTCGCACGTCGCTTCGTGACGTCGTAAATCGTGCGCGGTCCGCCAGAGGACGCTGCCGCATTTCCCGCACTTGTACGTTTTCGTGTACGCGCGCCGATCGCTTATGTACGAGAAGTGCGACTCGTACAGGTTGACGTTCAGCGTCGTGGGGTGCGCTTCGAGCGATCGACGGACTAGTTCGGCGACGTCGTTCGTCAGTCGACGATAGACGACGACGTTGATGCCGAAAACCGTCTCCACGCGATCCAGTTCGTTCAGGCGCACGCCGCCACCGTTCGAGGTCGTCGCCGTGTCGCGACGATACCGCGCGTGCAGACGTTTAGCGTCTTTCGTTAAACGGTTCGTATGACGGATACTTTGACCTCGTCGGTGACCTTGCAGGTGAAGGGCGATGCATCGGAAGAGACACAGATGGTCGTCGTAGGGCGCGCCTCGAACATCGTTCGTCAACGACACGATGGACCTGTTGAGGCGCACGTAGGCGGGAAGCGTCGTCACGCCAACGCAGCCGATAGGATGATTGATGATGACGTTCACGAAGTAGGTGGCGTTAGTTACGAGCTCGACGATCCATCCCGAGTCGGGACGCTGCGCGATGGCGTACTGCAGTACGTCGGTAGTGCGCACGGCGTCGAGGAATCGTTCGAATGAACGGCTATCGGTAACTAGGGCGGGTGTTTCGAGGAGGCGTCCGCAACAGTTACACGAAGAATGAAAATATCGGTACCGACCCGACACCTTGTGGCGTAATACAAACCATAACTAACGTTAATTTTAAACGCGTTCTTTTGCGCGCGAAACATTTCCCTCAGACGCGGTTCGAGTACGCGCGTACTCGTACAGGCGGTCATACGATAGTTGTAACGCGACTGTATGACGCCGCGCGCCACCGACGTCTCTATGCTACGCCGGTGCTCGTCTACGACACGCTGTAGATCGTCGGGCGACGGCGGCGCGCTAGCGGCGGCCTCCACTGATTCAGGTGGCAACGAACGGCCACACTGCAGCCTCAGATGTCGTAGCATAGCGTAACGCGTGGTGTATAGCTTGCCGCATTTTGGGCACTCTCGACCTTTTACGCATAGCGCTTCGTCGCCGCACTTTTTCGAACTCTTTACGTGTCGTTCTAACATCGACTGCGTCGCGAAATAGCGCCCACATTTCGGACATTGCCATGACGATGGTGGTGGCATTCTCTCTAATGAATATTTTTCGAGCGTCGCTATTTATAACGGCGACGGTGACGGTGGTGGTGGTGGTAAGTACACCCTAGCGGGAAGAATGTGTGGTGGTGGTTTTTCTAACTAACCCTAGCGGTGGTGTGTAGCGGGAAGATTTTTCTAACTGTGTGGTGGTTTTTCTAACTAACCCTAGCTGTGGTGTGTAGCGGGAAGATTTTTCTAACGGTGGAATGTTCTAACTGTGTGGTGGTTTTTTTTAATCTAACCTTAGCGATGGTTTTTCTAACTAACCCTAGCGGTGGTGGTGGTTTTTTCTAACTAGCGGTAATTTTTCTAACTAGGTAACTCGGAAACGGAAAGAACATTTTCAACGTTTTATTCGGTACTTTTACAACAGTGTGAAGCCTTCGTTTCGATAGCAAGCAAATGTTCTCTATTCTACTAGTGTTCGTTCATTCCAGTCCGCTCCGACGTTGCACGTACGTGTGCACGGCCGACTCGAGTTGCACGCGATTCATGTAATCTCGCCAATTCGTCCCCAACAACCAGTTGGATACGAATTGGACCAAATACAATTCTCCTGCACGGCCCGTTTGCGGCTGCTGATCACCGGAAGAAATCGTCACCGTAGTCTCGCTTAGTATATGGACTAGTCTCGTAAAACACGGAATAAGTGATCGTCGTAGGAACGTTTCCATGACCTCGTTGAAGTGCCGCGTCACGATACACCCCGGCTTAACGTAACGTTGCATGTAGACGCGATTCGGCCGCCCCGCGCGATAGCCGGCCATGTGAACGTAGGGGCAGCCTTCATTTGATTCGCATAGCCCGCAATGGTCTCGTGCCTTCTCCAGAACCATTTCGCCGATAGTCTCGGCGATGAGATCCATAGCCAGTCGTTCGTAACGTACGATCAACTGACTCCGGCTCGGCACGACGAGTTGCCGACACGTCCCCAGCTCCTCCGATACGCTCCAGTACGGTCCCATCGTCGCCAGGCTGTCGTTATACGTCGGTGGAGGGGGGCGCGTTCGGGGCGATCCCAGCGCCTCCTCAATTATCGCCTCCAATACGTGAACGTCACGTACTCCTCCGCCACTACCCTACAGCACAAAGCAGTTCTACTCTTTACGTGATATCACCGTCAGCAACGCGTGTATGAAGTCGCTCATACATTCACGTCTGGTGTGTTGCATCAGAGCGTCCTACAACACATTATTATGATTAGTCCTCATCCTCCTTCTTCTCCTCCTCCTCCACTGACCCCGCCGGCACACCCCGTTCCAACAACGTTCTTACGAACGTTGCAACCTCGTCGTACTGAGCGCGAATCCTTTCGTTGTTCGCAAGCATTTTTTGGAGTACGCAGCGCACTTCCTAAAGCACATAAAGCACAACTGTTAGTACATCAAACTACTACGAAATAGGCTTGCTTCATAGGCCAACCAAAACGCTCTTATATACTATTCGGCCGACTCGGCTAATAGTTCAAAGCTCTGCTTGCTTAGTTCCAGCCCCTGACGATCTCTCATTCGTTGTCGTTCGTTGGCGTGCTTCAATAAATCTACCAGTAGCGGCCAATTTTCCTCCTCTTCCTACAAACAACACAACAACAACATTAGTCATCGTCGTCGTCATATCTTTTTAGTGTGCGGACTGTATACGAGGGGTCCCCGTTCCAAGTCGTCTTCCGCACACTAATCTCCACTTTAGTACCGGTTAACTCGAGCACGGTATCGCGGAGATCCTCCTCGTTCAATTCCGTCAGGTACTCGGCCGTGAACTCGACGAGATTAGACATTTGGCTATCGAACAACGTAAGCCAAAGCTCATCTTCGTCCTCCTCGCCGTCCTTCACCATCACACGCAACGCGAAGAAATATTTCGGTACAAACACTTCCCCGTGCGTTCGACATATCAGGACCCCATCTTTGTTTGTCTGTAATTTCCGGCGACAACGGGAACATCCCAAATAGGTGGTGCCGGGTTCGCCTTTGTACGAGACGGCCTCGATCGTAACGGGTGACAGGATTCTATATACGCCGTTGACGGCGCACTTCAGATGTCTCAGACTCACCGCTGTGGCACGTGTCGACGCCGTCGATTCACGTTCCATCGAACCGCTCCGCGACAGGACCGGGGGCTGCGCTGCCGTCTCGTCGGGCTGTTCCAAGCGCGCCTCTTCGGCGCTCCGTTTTCGGCCGACCGTCAACGGGGCCGCGATCAACGTAACGGGACGCTTAACGGGCGGTGACACCCCCGTTGACAAGGCTGCAATCAGTGCCGAAGGTTGACTGCTGCTGGCCGCCGCCTTCATCGACTGCTTACGCGGCGCCTTCGACTTTTTTGTTTGTTGTTGTTGACTTTCATCCGCCATGTTGCGGAAGAACGTCTGCTGCTTGCTGCTCTGTAGAAAGAATACACGGTTAGAAGTTCGGCGTCATACAATATAACATTTTCTCACCCGTTTTATACCTTTTCCAAATAACACGCATGCGCACTTCACCCTAATACGTCATCTTATTCAATTATCAGTGTGAGTGCCTCGTACATTTCAGACATTTTGTTTTCGAAAAAAAGCATCCGGTCACCTCGGTACATTCGCCGTTAAATCTCTCCTTACATCGATTTTCTCTAATATCGATGCACCTCGCGTGTCCTGACTCCACAGAGAATCTATACAACGTTTAGTTTCGTGCTTTTAACGTTTCGTTTATTGTTTTTGAAATGTCATTGTCTACACTATAACGCGCATGCGCACTTCACTCATATCCTTATCTTTTTTCAATTATCGTCGCGCATACTTCATCCAACCCAGGCATTTTGTTTTCGGAAAAAAGTTAGCGTTCACGTCAGTGCATACATCGTCAAATGTGACTTTTACCGCAAATTTCTCTAATATCTATACATCTCGTGTGTCCTGATCCCCCAGCGATCTTATACAACGTTTTATTTCGCGCTTTTAACGTTTCATTTATCGTTTGTAAAAATCCATTGTTCTCCGTTCACATTCCAACTCGTTAAGTCACGCGCAACAGATGTCACACATGTGCGCTTAACGCATTCCGTTTACTCTCCGAGGAATTTGTTTTAGGAAAAAAAGCTAACGTTCACGTCAGTGCATTCATCGTCAAATGTGACTTTTACCGCAAATTTCTCTAATATATACGCATCTCGTGTTTCCTGACCCTCCAGTGATCGTATATAACGTTTAATTTCGTACTTTTAACGTTTCGTTTAACGTTTGTAAAAATCCCTTTGTTCTCCGTTCACATGTCAATCAAAATCAGTCGTAGTGTCATGCGCCGCCGCCACCGCTGTTTTCACGACGC
Organism: Paraescarpia echinospica; assembly: GCA_020002185.1. Lineage (NCBI taxonomy): Eukaryota > Metazoa > Annelida > Polychaeta > Sabellida > Siboglinidae > Paraescarpia > Paraescarpia echinospica. Next base: position 21,757,234 of record CM034534.1, on the reverse strand, counting down.
GCACATTTCATACACGCTTTTACAACCACGCAAACACGTCGTCTCCACCCATCGCTCTCACAACATGCCCACAATGAAACCACGGTAAGACATTTTATTTAAATGCACGTTTTTATTGTTGTATTTAAACAGTGCTTACTATAACATGCATGCATTTTATTTAAATGCATGTTTTTATTATTTAAATGTTTTATTAGTATGCACGTTTTTATTGTTGTAATTCATGTTTTCACTAGTTTTGCATGCATGCATTTTATTTAAATGCACGTTATTTAAATGCATGTTTTTATTATTTAAATGTTTACTAGTATGCACGTTTTCACTAGTTTTACCGTTTAAACATGCATGCATTTTATTTAAATGCACGTTTTTATTGTTAAACACATGCATGCATTTTTATTTAAATGCACGTTTTTATTGTTGTTTTATTTAAATTGTTTTATCGTTTAAATGCATGTTTAATGCATACTAGTACGCATTTTACCGTTTAAACATGCATGCATTTTATTTAAACAATGTATTTTACCAAGACAGTATTTACTATCTCACTCATTTTATTCATCCTTTGTCTATTTCATAGACCGATCCAACTGCCTACAAGGGACGGATATACCCCGCGTAGGGCGATTGTCCTCCCCGACGCGTCGACGACAAAGTCGACACCAACATGCGAGGTCACGCCGTCCGTCCGTGCGCCGGCTTCGCCAACGCCGGCGTCCAATGTCACAGCAGCAGCAGCTTACGACAGTGACGATGAAATTGTTCCCGATCTAGCGCGCGTGTTTCTCATGAAGCTACCTAACGGTCTATGGAGAACACTAACGCCTCCAGAACTCTATCGGCGGGAAGGCTTCGGTCTTCCGCCGGCCTCCTCGCCGGCGACCGACAGGCGCCAACCCGTCGGTCGCGGGCGAACGCTGCTATATTAATAAATATTCCAGTCACTACTCACGTTTTCACGCGTCAATTTTCAATGCATAAACACCCTACTGAATGTTAGTGTATTTATGCATTTGATAATCCCACGACTAGACGTATTTAAACGCATTGCTTTCGTTTTAATCCGTCCACCAGAACAACGCCGTTAGCCAGCTATGCTGTCATCCAGGGGTCAAAGACCAGTAGGGCAGCAGCCCTTATCGCTGCAGCAGTCGTCGTCGCTCCTCTTGCTGTCAACATCACATACGGGGACATCTCAACGTTTATACAATGGTTTTAATACACAATGGTTAGCGTATTGCTTACGTCAGCATAACTCCTACACAACTCCTACCCCAGCGTATTGCTTACGTCAGCACAACTCCTACCCCAGTTATAGGTGGTCCGTTTATACAATGGTTTTAATACACAATGGTTAGCGTATTGCTTACGTCAGCACAACTCCTACCCCAGCGTATTGCTTACGTCAGCACAACTCCTACCCCAGCGTATTGCTTACGTCAGCACAACTCCTACCCCAGTTATAAGTGGTCCGTTTATACAATGATTTTAATACACAATGGTTAGCGTATTGCTTACGTCAGCACAACTCCTACCCCAGCGTATTGCTTACGTCAGCACAACTCCTACCCCAGTTATAGGTGGTCCACTTCACTTTAGCGTGGTTATAAAGTACGAAACTAAACTTATATACTTTAGCATGGTTATAAAGTACGAAACTAAACTTATATACTTTATTATTAAACGCATTATTGCTTACGTCAGCGCGCTCTAGGTACGGCGTTGATCGCTAGGACTAAAATACTCTCTGCACTCACCGCTAGGTGGCATCTCTCTAGTGTACTGTCAATCATCCAATTAGTATCAAATTACATCGCTCATCAATCACGTTTTTTATAAGTAGGTTTCCCAAACTCATTAGTGTCAAACACAAAGCCTTTGATCTTTTTTTATGCATAGGATTAGTCTCGCATTATTGCTGACTCAGCGGTGTGCCCGAAAACGATTAGTGGTCATTAAATTCTTTTTTATAAGTAGGCTTTTGAGATCGTACAGCGCCTATAACCTACTCCTGTCTTCTGGAACAGAGACGTTTAATGTTCGGCTCTGTGCTGGAAAGATTTACATAAAGTTCCTGATCCTTTTTGGTCTTGATAAGTATTAATGTCGAGAAGTTGACCTCACACAGGTATGTTGTCATAAATCATAGCAACACATAAATGGTACGATCAGCAACGGTTTGATACTAATTTTTCACATGGACCCAAAATATGTCCTGGGGCACATCAAATAACTTAAGTACGACGTATGAGGGTGCGATCGCTCCTGAAGTCTGTCAGTTCCTCTCAAACGTTTAGAGGAAGCTCCCCAGCGGAAACCTCTTCAGATGACGCGAAAGGATCACAAACCCAGTCATACTGTTCAGTGCCAGTCTACTGGAAATAATGCTGAATTGTTTTGCAAAGCATAACTATATGTTCTGCTATGATTATTCAGTAGTTTTTGTTCAGGACGTGTGTTATTCATCTCTTTAAACATCTCCAGTGAGCAATGTCCTAGTGCTTAGTACACCAATAAGAAATTAAATCATATGTTGGACTAACGATGGATGCAGGTGAACTAATGAAAACACACACATCTCTGTCCGTCTTCTTTTCCTCTCAAGATACACATAATAGAACGCTGACATCATGCTTATAAAACGGTGAAATTTAGAACAGTGTCTATGAATGTAGCTTAATATTAAGACAAGAACATTTTTACTTTTTATTGTAATTACCAGAGATGTCGCGACACACTTGATAGGTTGAGGAGCACACCATCACCAGAGTGCAGCGACACACTTGGGAGGTTGAGGGGGCACACCGTCACCAGAGATGTCACGACACACTTGGGAGATTCGGGGGGCACACCGTCATCAGTGTGCAGCGACACACTTGGGAGGTTGAGGGGGCACACTGTCACCAGAGATGTCACGACAAACTTGGGAGGTTGAGGGAGCACACCGTCACCAGAGATGTCACGACACACTTGGGAGGTTGAGGGGTCACACCGGTTGAGAAACACTAATATAAAGCACAGGTTGCAAATGTGAATCACATTTTACTTTCACATAAGTTGTTAAAAACTAACTTTAAGAATTTAGCTGGTGTTTTGTTGGATTATATAAAAACAAATTTGAGAAAGTTTTTTCAAAATGAGAAACTTTAATACTCAGTTCTTTTTCTGTAGGAATTTAGTGAATTTTTAGCAGTCTATCAGGTAGATGTTGCAGTCACACACTTCTACATGTAGTATTTTATACACCTTTATGCCTTTTTACCTGCATCTAATAGAAAGGAGAAATAAAATACTTTGATATACTTTTGAAATGTAGAAAACATTAGTACTCTGTCTTTTTTATGTGTACAATTAAATATTTCGTTTAATTTTCAGGCCTTTCGCCTGGAGTTTTCAATGCAGTCATCCGAAAAGGATACAAGATACCAACCCCCATTCAGAAGAAGGTTGGTACCGTGGTTGTAGAAAAACTTCTAGCCTTACTCTGGCAGAATAAAACTGGCAGAAAATATTTCTTTTAGATCAGCAACCATGGCATGATTTATTTTTATGTAATTTTTTTAAATTTAAACATCTATAAATCTGTTATCACATTACATGTTTAATTGTTTTGATCTATTGATCTCTGCATTGATCAATTTGAAGTATTTATGTTTGTCAAACAATAATTTGTCATAGTTTATATTATTTTTAGATTTTATGCAACAATGCAAGATGTCCCAGAACAATACTTTGGAACTTGTACTACATTTATTATTAAAATAGGACATCATCGTTTTTGAAAATGTAAATATTTTGTTTGAAGTTTCATACTTTATGTACTGTTAAAAATGTTTGGATCAGCAATAGAATTGTAGATTTTAGGAAATGTATATATTACAAATTAGCGTACCGCTTGCAACAGTTTTCAACTTGTCATTAGAAGAGGGAGTGGTTCCTTTAGAATGGAAAGAGGCAAACATTATACCGTTATTTAAAAAAGGTTTGAGAAACAAGTCAGAGAACTATAGACCAGTGAGTTTAACATCAGTGATTTGCAAACTTTTAGAAAGACTAATTAAAGATCACTTGGTGGATTTTCTTGTTAAACATAACTGGATGAACCCATCTGAACATGGTTTTTAAAAGCGAGGTCATGCTTAACAAATATGTTGTATTTTGGAAGACATCACTGATTGGGTAGATGAGGGACCACCAGTAGATATCATCTTAGATTTTCAAATTTTTTTTGACAAAGTACCACATCAAAGATTACTGCTTAAACTAAAGGCCCATGGTATAGGAAATGGTATAATCAAATGGGTAGAAAAATGGCTGATTGACAGAAGACAACGTGTACTAGAATATACAATGGCGGGTTTGGATGATGAAATAACAAGCAAGGTGTTGAAATTTGCAGATGATACAAAAGTGTTTAGAAGGATTAAAAGTGATGGAGATAGACAACATTTACACGATGATCATGACAAGTTGATCAAATGGTCTGAAAAGTGGCAAATGCTGTTCAATTTTGGGAAATGTAAATGCCTCCACACAGGACATGGGAACGAAGAGGTAGACTATGCAATGGGGGGTACTGGACTAAGTACTGCTGTAAAAGAAAAGGACTTAGGGTTAACCATTAGTGCTGATATGAAGGTTTCAGAGCAGTGTGGAATTGCAGCTTCAAAGGGAAATCAAATCCTTGGATTAATTAGGCGAAATATAGCAAATAAGGAAAAAGAACTAATAATAACGCTGTACAAAACAATAGTGAGGCCTCATTTAGAATATTGTATACAAGCGTGGAGGCCATATCACAAGAAGGACATAGATATGCTAGAAAGAGTACAGAGGAAAGCGACTAAAATGATACCAAAACTGAGGGATCTTAGTTATGAAATTCGCCTAAAAGAATGTCGTTTAACAACACTAGAGACCAGGATATTGAGAGGAGATCAGATAGAAGTGTTTAACATACTTAATGGTTATGAGAATATTGATAGGAATATTTTTTCTCAGTTAAGGAAGATAGAAGGACTAGAGGCCATCAAGTTACATTAGCAAAGGAGCAGTATAGATTAGATATAAGAAAGTTCTCATTTTTACAAAGGACTGTAAATTAATGGAACAGATTATCTGCTGATAGTGTGGGTGCTAGTAGCGTGAATATGTTTAAAAAAATCGACACATACCTCAGGAGGGCTGGTTACACATAGATAAAAGGGTTGGGCTCTCGATAAGCCAAAGGGCTTCCTTGTCCGCCTCCCACCTAGAGTTATTTCTCTGGGTGGCAATCTTGTTAAATCTTGTTAAATAATACAGCTTAGTAGGTTGATGTCTGATTCTATAGGAATACATTACCAGTTGTATGATTCACAGCTGTGGGGTGTATTATCTAGCCACTGTAAGAGCAATGAGTTTTGATTCACAGCTGTGGGGTGTATTATCTAGCCACTGTAAGAGTGCAATGAGTTTTCATTTGCAGCTTGGAAGGTTCACTCAAATCTGCTGTCATTCTCGGTGGAGATAGGTGAGATCTACACTCCTCTCTTCCAGTCTTATTATACAGTCAAACTTTGCTTCATGGTTACCTCACTAATGCAGCCACCTCACAATTAAGATCATCACAAGACAGTCCCAAATTATTGCTGTGAGAGTAAAGTATAGGAAATGAAGACGGAGGGGGGCAGTGCACATACAGCATTCTAACAATATGACATTCACAATTTCTGCAGCATCTACTTGAACTGCAAAACTGACTGTCTGTGCGAGCACAACGAGAGAAGACCTACACCATCCTATCCAACACACACGACAGGACACAACCTGCCTGGCTGCCTGCCTGCCCGCCTGCCTGCCTGCCTGCCTGCCTGCCTGCCTGCCTGCCTGCCTGCCTGCCTGCCTGCCTGCCTCATATGAGTGAATATGGCCTAACTCATATATACATGACTGCAAACGCACCCCAGTGACCAGTAACTATAGTGATAATTTGGAAAAGTTCACTCTACGTTTATTCCCCAAAAAAGTAAGTTCTCACCTATTTTTTGTTTTAATTCTACCATGCATGCCGGGTAAGCGCCTTGACGAGAACATTTGCCAAAATTACTGCAATGTATTCTCTCATTGTTCACACTGTGGGGCTCAAGGCTGACATGATCGACTGTTACACAGTGCATAGTAGGGTGTATGTGACAGTGGGTCCATAGGAGGGTGTATGTGACAGTGGGTGCATAGGAGGGTGTATGTGACAATGGGTGCGTAGGAGGGTGTATGTGACAGTGGGCGCATAGGAGGGTTTATGTGACAGTGGGTGCATAGTAGGGTGTATGTGACAGTGGGCCCATAGGAGGGTATATGTGACAGTGGGTGCATAGTAGGGTGTATGTGACAGAGGGCGCATAGGAGGGTTTATGTGACAGTGGGTGCATAGTAGGGTGTATGTGACAGTGGGCCCATAGGAGGGTATATGTGCAGTGGTTGGCGCATAAGAGGGTGTATGTGACAGTAGGTAGATAGGAGGGTGTATGTGACAGTTGGCGCATAGGAGGGTGTATGTGACAGTGTGCCTATAGGAGGGTTTATGTGACAGTGGATTCATAGTAGGGTGTATGTGACAGTTTGTGTATATTAGGGTGTATGTGACACTGGGGCCATAGGAAGGTGTATGTGACAATGGGCCCATAGGAGGGTGTATGTGATAGTGGGCCCATAGGAGGGTGTATGTGACAGTGAGCCCATAGGAGTGTGTATGTGACAGTGGGCCCATAGGAGAGTGTATGTGAAAGTGGGTGCATAGCAGTGTTTCCCCTGGTATATAACAAGCGAGGCGGGCCGCCTTGTCGTTTTTCTATGCCGCCTCGCCCAAAATGTGCCGAAATTGCTGCCTCGTAGCTATTTCATACGCCCATTTTTTTTCGTTCTATCACGGTATACTCAACGTCGGCGAGCGGCGCGTAATGACACCACAAAGTCACTTTTATTCCTGCAAAATCGCAGATTTGTAGCAACATCGTTTAGCCGTCATTGGACAACGTGAAAGATATCACTTGTCAGTTGTCCAATCACTGAATATTCCTGCGGGATCCCCGGTGTCTCCAATGGTGACACCTTGCGGAGTTTCGACATACTAGAAATCTAGACATTCATCTAAAATGGCGCCCAAACGGTAACTTGCGTTTTGGTTTATGACGGTGGTGGGAGTGAAAACCATGCAGGCTGATGGCACTACGTCACTTGTGTTGAATCCGGACTCTTTCGAAGCCCAAATAAAAACCGTGCATCCTAATCCTATTCACTAGTCGGCATATGTATCGAATCCGGACCCTGTTGAAGTTCAAATACCGACCCAGTTTGCGCTAGTCTGTGCCGCTGCGGCCGTGCGTTACCGCACAGCGCGCGTAAAAAGAGATATATATTGCAGCGTATGTTGATACAAACCGGGGCGCTATTTACGCCTCAAATGGACGTAAGACGCAATATTCTTAAAAGTAAATATGCCTAGGATAATGTTGAATGATGGAACTACAGTGTATCTCACTGAGGTATCAAAGATAAGCAAAACTCAAGCGGCAAAATCAATGACAATGTCGGTCCGGGTTCGACGCAAATGCTCACAAGTCTATTCAACTAATATTCTATGCGGTTTTGTCTTAGCAAAATAAGGAATGTGATTAGTAAGATATCTTTGTGCTACATATATAATACATATTCCGACAAAGTTGTGCAAACAAACTTTTGGGAAAGTTGATTTGAGTGAAATACTTACGAATATAAACCAACGAAGTTCACATCTCATAAAAAATTGCCTACTAACCAAAACCGTGTATACTAACGGGTTACCAATAACTTGGGTTAGACAATGATATATTTGCACAGCAATTGGATGTACTAAACAACTTATACTGTTTTATAAAAAGGACACAATTTGAGAAACATTCTTGCGATTAATAGAAACATACTTTAGTGGCATTCCATAAATTACTGTTTAATTAATTGTATAGCATTCTAGCAAACAAATAAAATATAATCTTTTGAACATAAACCACCAATTTACCATAACATTATGATATTAAAATAATTTAAAGGTGGTGATGAAAGAGTCTTCAGATGATACCACTGGATGCTTCCCAGAGAAGTCGAGATGGTGTTCGACTGAACAGGTCTGCCAGGGAGTAAAGTGTAAAGCGCTTTGAGCAGTCCTGCGCTATATAAGAACTCACCGTTTATTTTTTTATTGACTCTGTCAGCGAGGTAACAAGGCCTAGGGTTAGTGCAATAAAACATAACCATAACCAAGTACCAGTGGCCAAGAGGAAACCACACCTCTAATGAGTACCAGTGGTAAAATGAAAACCACACCTCAACACGATGAAACAATCATGATTACTGACTTTTATCAATCATGATTACTCCATTTACAAGTAAGTAGTGTCTTGTTATTTTATATCTTCCCCTGTATATTCAAGAGTAAAGGTTAAAACATACCTCAGAATGCACCATTTTAAAGCTAGTTTAAAAAAATATCCGGGCGACCATGCCCCCGGACTCCCCTAACAACGCTTCGCGCCAGCGGTGCTCGCGTACCCCACCCCTACCACCTCGCCCATCATTTCACCCAGGGGAAACACTGCATAGTATGGTTTAAGTGACAGTGGGCGCATAGGAGGGTGTATGTGACAGTGGGTGCATATTAGGGTGTATGTGACAGTGGGTGCATATGAGGGTGTATGTGACAGTGGGCGCATATGAGTGTGTTTGTGACAGTGGGTGGTTAGGAGGGTGTATGTGACAGTGGGTGCATAGTAGGGAGTATGTGACAGTGGGCCCATATGTGGGTGTATGTGAGAGTGGGTGCACAGGAGGGTGTATCTGACAGTGGGCGAATAGGAGAGTGTATGTGACAGTGTCCACATAGGAGGTTGTATGTGGCAATGGGTGCCTAGTACGGTGTGTGTGACAGTGGGCCCATAGGAAGGTGTATGTGACAGTGTCTGCATACGAGGGTGTATGTGACAGTGGGTGCATAGTAGGGTGTATCTGACAGTGGGCCTATAGGAGGGTGTATGTGACAATGGGTGCATAGTAGGGTGTATGTGACATTGGGTGCATAGGAGGGTGTATGTGACAGTGGGCGCTTAGGAGGGTGTATGTGACATTGGGCACGTAGGTGGGTGTATGTGACGTGGACGTGTAGGAGGGTGTATTTGACAGTGGGTGCATATTAGCGTGTATGTGACAGTGGGTGCATATGAGGGTGTATGTGACAGTGGGTGCATATGAGGGTGTATGTGACAGTGGGTGCATAGGAGGGTGTACTTGACAGTGGGTAGATCGGAGGGTGTATGTGACAGTTGGCCCATAGGAGGGTGTATGTGATAGTGGGCCCATAGGAGGGTGTATATGACATTGGGCACGTAGGAGGGTGTATGTGACAGTGGGCGTGTAGGAGGGTGTATTTGACAGTGGGCCCATAGGAGGGTGTACGTGACAGTGGGTAGATCGGAGGGTGTATGTGACAGTTGGCCCATAGGAGGGTGTATGTGATAGTGGGCCCATAGGAGGGTGTATGTGACAGTGGGCACATAGGAGTGTGTATGTGACAGTGGGTGCATAGTATGGTGTATGTGACAGTGGGCGCATAGGAGGGTGTATATAACACTGGGCCCATACGTGGGTGTATGTGATAGTGGGTGCATGGGCGCATAGGAGGGTGTATGTAACACTGGGCCCATAGGTGGGTGTATGTGATAGTGGGTGCATAGGAGGGTGTATGTGACAGTGTCCGCAGAGGTGGGTGTATGTGACAGTGGGTGCATAATAGGGTGTATGTGACAGTGGGCCCATAGGAGGGTGTATGTGACAGTGGGTGCAAAGTAGGGTAGATGTGACAGTGGGTGCATATGAGGGTTTATGTGACCGTGGGCCCATAGGACGGTGTATGTGACAGTGGGTGCACAGTAGGGTGTATGTGACAATGGGTGCATAGTGGAGTTATGTTACAGTGGGCCCATAGGACGGTGTATGTGACAATGGGTGCATAGTGGGGTTATGTTACAGTAGGCCCATAGGAGTGTGTATGCGACAGTGGGCCCATAGGACGGTGTATGCGACAGTGGGTGCATTGTAGGGTGTATGTGACAATGGGTGCATAGTGGGGTTATGTTACAGTAGGCCCATAGGAGGGTGTATGTGACAGTGGGCCCATAGGAGGGTGTATGCGACAGTGTGTGCATTGTAGGGTGTATGTGACAATGGGTGCATAGTGGGGTTATGTTACAGTGGGCCCATATGACGGTGTATGTGACAGTGGGTGCATAGTAGGGTGTATGTGACAATGGGTGCATAGTGGGGTTATGACAGTATGCCCATAGGAGGGTGTATGTGACAGTGGGCCCATAGGAGGGTGTATGCGACAGTGGGTGCATTGTAGGGTGTATGTGACAGTGGGTGCATAGTAGGATGTATGTGACAATGGGCCCATAGGTGGGTGTATGTGATAGTGGATGCATAGAAGGGTGTATCTGACAGTAGGCCCATAGGAGGGTGTATGTGACAGTGTCCGCAGAGGTGGGTGTATGTGACAGTGGGTGCATAATAGGGTGTATGTGACAGTGGGCCCATAGGAGGGTGTATGTGACAGTGGGTGCATAGTAGGGTAGATGAGACAGTGGGTGCATATGAGGGTTTATGTGACCGTGGGCCCATAGGAAGGTGTATGTGACAGTGGGTGCACAGTAGGGTGTATGTGACAATGGGTGCATAGTGGATTTATGTTACAGTAGGCCCATAGGAGGGTGTATGTGACAGTGGGCCCATAGGAGGGTGTATGCGACAGTAGGTGCATTGTAGGGTGTATGTGACAATGGGTGCATAGTGGGGTTATGTTACAGTAGGCCCATATGAGGGTGTATGTGACAGTGGGCCCATAGGAGGGTGTATGCGACAGTGGGTGCATTGTAGGGTGTATGTGACAATGGGTGCATAGTGGGGTTATGTTACAGTAGGCCCATATGAGGGTGTATGTGACAGTGGGACCATAGGAAGTGTATGTGACAGTGGGCCCATAGGAGGGTGTATGTGACGGTGGGTGCGTAGTAGGGTGTATGTGACAATGGTCCCATAGGAGGGTGTATGTGACAGTGGGCGCGTAGGAGGGTGTATGTGACAGTGGACCCATAGGAGGGTGTATGTGACAGTGGGTAGATAGGAGGGTGTATGTGACAGTAGGCCCATAGGAGGGTGTATGTGACAGTGGGTGCATAGTAGGGTGAATATGACTGTGGGCCCATAGGAGGGTGTGTGTGACAGTGGGTGCATAGTAGGGTGTGTGTGACAGTGGGTGCATATGAGGGTGTATATGACAGTGGGCCCATAGGAGGGTGTATGTGACAGTGGTTGCATAGGAGGGTGTATGTGACAGTGCTTGCATAGTAGGGTGTACGTGACCGGGCGCATAGGAGGGTGTATTTGACAGTGGGGGCATAGTAGGGTGTATGTGAGAGTGTCCGCATAGGAGGGTGTATGTGACAATGGGTGCATAGTAGGGTGTATGTGACAGTGGGCCCATAGGAGGGTGTATGTGACAGTGGGTGCATAATAGGGTGTATATGAAAGTGGGTGGATATGTGGGTGTATGTGACAGTGGGCACATAGGAGGGTGTATGTGACAGCGGGCGTGTAGGAGGGTGTAAGTCAGAGTGGGCCCATAGGAGGGTGTATGTGACAGTGGGTAGATAGGAGGGTGTGTGTGACATTTGGCCCATAGGAGGGTGTACGTGACAGTGGGTGCACAGGAGGGTGTATCTGACAGTGGTCACGTTGGAGGGTGTATGTGACAGTGTCCGCACAGCAGGGTGTATCTGACAGTGTCTGCATAGGAGTGTGTATGTGACAGTGGGTGCATAATAGGGTGTATGTGACAGTGGGCCCATAAGAGGGTGCATGTGACAGTGGGTGCATAGTAGGGTGTATGTGACAGTGGGTGCATAGGAGGGTGTATGTGACAGTGGGCGCATAGGAGGGTGTATGTGAAAGTGGGTGCGTAGGAGGGTGTATGTGACAGTGGGCGCATATGAGGATGTATGTGACAGTGGGTGGTTAGTAGGGTATATGTGACAGTGGGTGCATATTAGGGTGTATGTGACAGTGGGCCCATAAGAGGGTGTATGTGACAGTGGGTGCATAGTATGGTGTTTGTGACTGTGGGCGCATAGGAGGGTGTATGTGACAGTGGGCCCATAGGATGGTGTATGTTACAGTGGGTGCATAGTAGGGTGTATGTGACAGTGGGTGCATATGAGGGTGTATGTGACAGTCGGTGCATAGGAGGGTGTATGTGACAGTGGGTGCATGGTAGAGTGTAGGTGACAGTGGGTGCGTAGGAGGGTGTATGTGAGAGTGGGTGCATTATAGGGTGTATGTGACAATGGGTGCATAGTAGGGTGTATGTGACAGTGGGCGCGTAGGAGGGTGTATGTGACAGTGTGCACATAGGAGGGTGTATGTGACAGTGGGCGTGTAGGAGGGTGCATGTGACAGTGGGTCCATAGGAGGGTGTATGTGACAGTGGGTAGATAGGAGGGTGTATGTGACAGTTGGCCTTTAGGAGGGTGTATGTGACAGTGGGTGCATAGGAGGGTGTATCTGAAAGTGGGCGCATAGGAGGGTGTATGTGACAGTGGGCGTGTAGGAGGGTGCATGTGACAGTGGGTCCATAGGAGGGTGTATGTGACAGTGGGTAGATAGGAGGGTGTTTGTGACAGTTGGCCTTTAGGAGGGTGTATGTGACAGTGGGTGCATAGGAGGGTGTATCTGACAGTGGGCGCATAGGAGGGTGTATGTGACAGTTGGCGCATAGGAGGGTGTATGTGACAGTGGGCCCATAGGAGGGTGTATGTGACAGTGGGTGCATAGTAGGGTGTATGTGACAGTGGGTGCATAGCAGGGTGTATGTGACAGTGGGCACATAGGAGGGTGTATGTGACAGTGGGCCCATAGGAGGGTGTATGTGACAGTGGGTTGATATGAGGGTGTATGTGACAGTTGGCCCATAGGAGGGTATATGTGACAGTGGGTGCATAGTAGGGTGTATATGACAGTGGGCCCATGGGAGGGTGTATGTGACAGTGGGTGCGTAGGAGGGTGTATGTGACAGTAGGTGCATATGAGGGTTTATGTGACAGTGGGTGCATAGGAGGGTGTATGTGACAGTGGTTGCATAGTAGGGTGTATGTGACAGCGGGCGCATAGGAGGGTGTATTTGACAGTGGGTTCGTAGGAGGGTATATGTGACAGTGTCCGCATAGGAGGGTGTATGTGACAGTGGGCCCATAGGAGGGTGAGTGTGACAGTGGGCTCATAGGAGGATGTATGTCACAGTGGGTAGATAGGAGGGTGTACGTGACAGTGGGTGCACAGGAGGGTGTATCTGACAATGGGCGCGTAGGAGGGTGTATGTGACAGTGTCCGCACAGGAGGGTGTATCTCACAGTGTCTGCATAGGAGGGTGTATGTGACAGTGGGTGCATAGTAGGGTGTATGTGACAGTGGGCACGTAGGAGGGTGTATGTGACAGTGGGTGCATAGGAGGGTGTATGTGACAGTGGGCGCATAGGAGGGTGTATGTGACAGTGGGTGCATAGGAGGGTGTATGTGACAGTGGGCGCGTAGGAGGGTGTATGTGACAGTTGGTGCATTATAGGGTGTATGTGACAGTGGGCCCATAGGAAGGTGTATGTGACAGTGGGTGCATAGTATGGTGTATATGACTGTGGGCGCATAGTAGGGTGTATGTGACAGTGGGCCCATAGGATGGTGTATGTTACAGTGGGTGCATAGTAGGGTGTATGTGACAGTGGGTGCATATCAGGGTGTATGTGACAGTGGGTGCATAGTAGGGTGTGTGTGACAGTGGGTGCATATGAGGGTGTATATGACAGTGGGCCCATAGGAGGGTGTATGTGACTGGTTGCATAGGAGGGTGTACGTGACAGTGGGTGCACAGGAGGGTGTATCTGACAGTGGTCACGTTGGAGGGTGTATGTGACAGTGTCCGCACAGCAGGGTGTATCTGACAGTGTCTGCATAGGAGGATGTATGTGACAGTGGGTGCATAGTAGGGTGTATGTGACAGTGGGCCCATAGGAGAGTGTATGTGACAGTGGGTGTATAGTAGGGTGTATGTGACAGTGGGTGCATAGGAGGGTGTATGTGACAGTGGGCGCATAGGAGGGTGTATGTGACAGTGGGTGCGTAGGAGGGTGTATGTGACAGTGGGCGCATATGAGGATGTATGTGACAGTGGGTGCTTAGGAGGGTATATGTGACAGTGGGTGCATATTAGGGTGTATGTGACAGTGGGCCCATAGGAGGGTGCATGTGACAGTGGGCCCATAGGAGGGTGTGTGACAGTGGGTGCATAGTATGGTGTATGTGACTGTGGGTGCATAGGAGGGTGTATGTGACATTGGGCCCATAGGATGGTGTATGTTACAGTGTTTTTATAGTAGGGTGTATGTGACAGTCGGTGCATAGGAGGGTGTATGTGACAGTGGGTGCATATGAGGGTGTATGTGACAGTGGGTGCATAGGACGGTGTATGTGACAGTTGGCCTTTAGGAGGGTGTATGTGACAGTGGGTGCATAGGAGGGTGTATCTGACAGTGGGCGCATAGGAGGGTGTAGTGACATTGTCCGCATAGGAGGGTGTATCTGACAGTTTTGTGCATAGGAGGGTGTATGTGACAGTTGGCCCATAGGAGGGTGTATGTGATAGTGGGTGCATAGTAGGGTGTATGTGACAGTGGGTGCATAGCAGGGTGTATGTGACAGTGGGCACATAGGAGGGTGTATGTGACAGTGTGTGCGTAGGAGGGTGTAAGTGACAGTGGGCGCGTAGATGGGGTGTATGTGACAGTGGGTGCATTATAGGTTGTATGTGACAGTGGGCGCGTAGGAGGGTGTATGTGACAGTGGGCGCGTAAGAGTGTGTATGTGACAGTGGGTGCATTATAGAGTGTATGTGACAGTGGGCGCATAGGATGGTGTATGTGACAGTGGGTGCATTATAGGGTGTATGTGACAATGGGTGCATATTAGGGTGTATGTGACAGTAGGCCCATAGGAGGATGTGTGTGACAGTGGGCCCATAGGAAGTGTATGTGACAGTGGGCCCATAGGAGGGTGTATGTGATGGTGGGTGCGTAGTAGGGTGTATGTGACAGTGGTCCCATAGGATGGTGTATGTGACAGTGGGCGCATAGGAGGGTGTATGTGACAGTGGGCCCATAGGAGGGTGTATGTGACAGTGGGTAGATAGGAGGGTGTATGTGACAGTTGGCCCATAGGATTGTATATGTGACAGTGGGTGCATAGTAGGGTGTATATGACAGTGGGCCCATAGGAGGGTGTATATGACAGTGGGTTCGTAAGAGGTTGTATGTGACAGTGGGTGCATATGAGGGTGTATGTGACAGTGGGTGCATAGGAGGGTGTGTGTGACAGTGGTTGCATAGTAGGGTGTATGTGACAGCGGGCGCATAGGAGGGTGTATTTGACAGTGGGTGCATAGGAGGGTGTATGTGACAGTGTCCGCATAGGAGGGTGTATGTGACAGTTGGCCCATAGGAGGGTGAGTGTGACAGTGGGCTCATAAGAGGGTTTATGTGACAGTGGTTAGATAGGAGGGTGTACGTGACAGTGGGTGCACAGGAGGGTGTATCTGACAATGGGCGCGTAGGAGGGTGTATGTGACAGTGTCCGCACAGGAGGGTGTATCTCACAGTGTCTGCATAGGAGGGTGTATGTGACTGTGGGTGCATAGTAGGGTGTATGTGACAGTGGGCGCGTAGGAGGGTGTATGTGACAGTGGGTGCATTATAGGGTGTATGTGACAGTGGGCGCATAGGAGGGTGTATGTGACAGTGGGTGCATAGGAGGGCGTATGTGACAGTGGGCGCGTAGGAGGGTGTATGTGACAGTTGGTGCATTATAGGGTGTATGTGACAGTGGGTGCATAGGAGGGTGTATGTGACAGGGGGTGCATAGTAGAGTGTAGATGACAGTGGGCACATAGGAGGGTGTATGTGAAAGTGGGTGCATTATAGGGTGTATGTGACAGTGGGTGCATAATAGGGTGTATGTGACAGTGGGCTCATAGGAGGGTGTATGTGACAGTGGGTAGATAGGAGGGTGTAATGGCCCATAGGAAGTGTATGTGACAGTGGGCCCATAGGAGGGTGTATGTGACGGTGGGTGCATAGTAGGGTGTATGTGATAGTGGTCCCATTGCAGGGTGTATGTGACAGTGGGCACATAGGAGGGTGTATGTGACAGTGTGTGCGTAGGAGGGTGTAAGTGACAGTGGGCGCGTAGAAGGGTGTATGTGACAGTGGGTGCATTATAGGTTGTATGTGACAGTGGGCGCGTAGGAGGGTGTATGTGACAGTGGGCGCGTAGGAGTGTGTATGTGACGGTGGGTGCATTATAGAGTGTATGTGACAGTGGGCGCATAGGACGGTGTATGTGACAGTGGGTGCATTATAGGGTGTATGTGACAATGGGTGCATATTAGGGTGTATGTGACAGTAGGCCCATAGGAGGATGTGTGTGACAGTGGGCCCATAGGAAGTGTATGTGACAGTGGGCCCATAGGAGGGTGTATGTGATGGTGGGTGCGTAGTAGGGTGTATGTGACAGTGGTCCCATAGGATGGTGTATGTGACAGTGGGCGCATAGGAGGGTGTATGTGACAGTGGGCCCATAGGAGGGTGTATGTGACAGTGGGTAGATAGGAGGGTGTATGTGACAGTTGGCCCATAGGATTGTATATGTGACAGTGGGTGCATAGTAGGGTGTATATGACAGTGGGCCCATAGGAGGGTGTATGTGACAGTGGGTTCGTAAGAGGGTGTATGTGACAGTGGGTGCATATGAGGGTGTATGTGACAGTGGGTGCATAGGAGGGTGTATGTGACAGTGGTTGCATAGTAGGGTGTATGTGACAGCGGGCGCATAGGAGGGTGTATTTGACAGTGGGTGCATAGGAGGGTGTATGTGACAGTGTCCGCATAGGAGGGTGTATGTGACAGTGGGCCCATAGGAGGGTGAGTGTGACAGTGGGCTCATAGGAGGGTGTATGTGACAGTGGTTAGATAGGAGGGTGTACGTGACAGTGGGTGCACAGGAGGGTGTATCTGACAATGGGCGCGTAGGAGGGTGTATGTGACAGTGTCCGCACAGGAGGGTGTATCTGACAGTGTCTGCATAGGAGGGTGTATGTGACAGTGGGTGCATAGTAGGGTGTATGTGACAGTGGGCGCGTAGGAGGGTGTATGTGACAGTGGGTGCATTATAGGGTGTATGTGACAGTGGGCGCATAGGAGGGTGTATGTGACAGTGGGTGCATAGGAGGGCGTATGTGACAGTGGGCGCGTAGGAGGGTGTATCAGTGACAGATAGGAGGGTGTATGTGACAGTTGGTAGGAGGGTGTATGTGACGGTGGGTGCATAGTAGGGTGTATGTGATAGTGGGTCCCATAGCAGGGTGTATGTGACAGTGGGCACATAGGAGGGTGTATGTGACAGTGTGTGCGTAGGAGGGTGTAAGTGACAGTGGGCGCGTAGAAGGGTGTATGTGACAGTGGGTGCATTATAGGTTGTATGTGACATTGGGCGCGTAGGAGGGTGTATGTGACAGTGGGCGCGTAGGAGTGTGTATGTGACAGTGGGTGCATTATAGAGTGTATGTGACAGTGGGCGCATAGGATGGTGTATGTGACAGTGGGTGCATTATAGGGTGTATGTGACAATTGGTGCATATTAGGGTGTATGTGACAGTAGGCCCATAGGAGGATGTGTGTGACAGTGGGCCCATAGGAAGTGTATGTGACAGTGGGCCCATAGGAGGGTGTATGTGATGGTGGGTGCGTAGTAGGGTGTATGTGACAGTGGTCCCATAGGATGGTGTATGTGACAGTGGGCGCATAGGAGGGTGTATTTGACAGTGGGCCCATAGGAGGGTGTATGTGACAGTGGGTAGATAGGAGGGTGTATGTGACAGTTGGCCCATAGGATTGTATATGTGACAGTGGGTGCATAGTAGAGTGTATATGACAGTGGGCCCATAGGAGGGTGTATATGACAGTGGGTTCGTAAGAGGTTGTATGTGACAGTGGGTGCATATGAGGGTGTATGTGACAGTGGGCTCATAAGAGGGTTTATGTGACAGTGGTTAGATAGGAGGGTGTACGTGACAGTGGGTGCACAGGAGGGTGTATCTGACAATGGGCGCGTAGGAGGGTGTATGTGACAGTGTCCGCACAGGATTGTGTATCTCACAGTGTCTGCATAGGAGGGTGTATGTGACTGTGGGTGCATAGTAGGGTGTATGTGACAGTGGGCGCGTAGGAGGGTGTATGTGACAGTGGGTGCATTATAGGGTGTATGTGACAGTGGGCGCATAGGAGGGTGTATGTGACAGTGGGTGCATAGGAGGGCGTATGTGACAGTGGGCGCGTAGGAGGGTGTATGTGACAGTTGGTGCATTATAGGGTGTATGTGACAGTGGGTGCATAGGAGGGTGTATGTGACAGGGGGTGCATAGTAGAGTGTAGATGACAGTGGGCACATAGGAGGGTGTATGTGAAAGTGGGTGCATTATAGGGTGTATGTGACAGTGGGTGCATAATAGGGTGTATGTGACAGTGGGCTCATAGGAGGGTGTATGTGACAGTGGGTAGATAGGAGGGTGTATTGGCCCATAGGAAGTGTATGTGACAGTGGGCCCATAGGAGGGTGTATGTGACGGTGGGTGCATAGTAGGGTGTATGTGATAGTGGTCCCATTGCAGGGTGTATGTGACAGTGGGCACATAGGAGGGTGTATGTGACAGTGTGTGCGTAGGAGGGTGTAAGTGACAGTGGGCGCGTAGAAGGGTGTATGTGACAGTGGGTGCATTATAGGTTGTATGTGACAGTGGGCGCGTAGGAGGGTGTATGTGACAGTGGGCGCGTAGGAGTGTGTATGTGACAGTGGGTGCATTATAGAGTGTATGTGACAGTGGGCGCATAGGATGGTGTATGTGACAGTGGGTGCATTATAGGGTGTATGTGACAATGGGTGCATATTAGGGTGTATGTGACAGTAGGCCCATAGGAGGATGTGTGTGACAGTGGGCCCATAGGAAGTGTATGTGACAGTGGGCCCATAGGAGGGTGTATGTGATGGTGGGTGCGTAGTAGGGTGTATGTGACAGTGGTCCCATAGGATGGTGTATGTGACAGTGGGCGCATAGGAGGGTGTATGTGACAGTGGGCCCATAGGAGGGTGTATGTGACAGTGGGTAGATAGGAGGGTGTATGTGACAGTTGGCCCATAGGATTGTATATGTGACAGTGGGTGCATAGTAGGGTGTATATGACAGTGGGCCCATAGGAGGGTGTATGTGACAGTGGGTTCGTAAGAGGGTGTATGTGACAGTGGGTGCATATGAAGGTGTATGTGACAGTGGGTGCATAGGAGGGTGTGTGTGACAGTGGTTGCATAGTTGGGTGTATGTGACAGCGGGCGCATAGGAGGGTGTATTTGACAGTGGGTGCATAGGAGGATGTATGTGACAGTGTCCGCATAGGAGGGTGTATGTGACAGTTGGCCCATAGGAGGGTGAGTGTGACAGTGGGCTCATAAGAGGGTTTATGTGACAGTGGTTAGATAGGAGGGTGTACGTGACAGTGGGTGCACAGGAGGGTGTATCTGACAATGGGCGCGTAGGAGGGTGTATGTGACAGTGTCCGCACAGGAGGGTGTATCTCACAGTGTCTGCATAGGAGGGTGTATGTG
The DNA here is from genome assembly GCA_020002185.1 of Paraescarpia echinospica. Lineage (NCBI taxonomy): Eukaryota > Metazoa > Annelida > Polychaeta > Sabellida > Siboglinidae > Paraescarpia > Paraescarpia echinospica. The sequence continues at coordinate 21,737,416 of CM034534.1, read as the reverse complement.
ACTGTGGGTGCATAGTAGGGTGTATGTGACAGTGGGCGCGTAGGAGGGTGTATGTGACAGTGGGTGCATTATAGGGTGTATGTGACAGTGGGCGCATAGGAGGGTGTATGTGACAGTGGGTGCATAGTAGGGCGTATGTGACAGTGGGCGCGTAGGAGGGTGTATGTGACAGTTGGTGCATTATAGGGTGTATGTGACAGTGGGTGCATAGGAGGGTGTATGTGACAGGGGGTGCATAGTAGAGTGTAGATGACAGTGGGCACATAGGAGGGTGTATGTGAAAGTGGGTGTATTATAGGGTGTATGTGACAGTGGGTGCATAATAGGGTGTATGTGACAGTGGGCCTATAGGAGGGTGTGTGTGACAGCGGGCGTGTAGGAGGGTGTATGTGAGAGTTGGCCCATAGGAAGTGTATGTGACAGTGGGCCCATAGGAGGGTGTATGTGACGGTGGGTGCGTAGTAGGGTGTATGTGACAGTGGTCCCATAGGAGGGTGTATGTGACAGTGGGCGCATAGGAGGGTGTGTGTGACATTGGGCCCATAGGAAGTGTATGTGACAGTGGGCCCATAGGAGGGTGTATGTGACAGTGGGTAGATAGGAGGGTGTATGTGACAGTAGGCCCATAGGAGGGTATATGTGACAGTGGGTGCATAGTAGGGTGTATATGACAATGGGCCCATAGGAGGGTGTATGTGACAGTGGTTGCATAGGAGGGTGTATGTGACAGTGGGTGCATATGAGGGTGTATGTGACAGTGGGTGCATAGGAGGGTGTATGTGACAGTGCTTGCATAGTGGGGTGTATGTGACAGCGGGCGCATAGGAGGGTGTATTTGACAGTGGGTACATAATAGGGTGTATGTGAGAGTGTCCGCATAGGAGGGTGTATGTGACAATGGGTGCATAGTAGGGTGTATGTGACAGTGGGCCCATAGGAGGGTGTATGTGACAGTGGGTGCATAGTAGGGTGTATATGAAATTGGGTGCATATGTGGGTGTATGTGACAGTGGGCACATAGGAGGGTGTATGTGACAGCGGGCGTGTAGGAGGGTGTATGTGACAGTGGGCTCATAGGAGGGTGTATGTGACAGTGGGTAGATAGGAGGGTGTATTGGCCCATAGGAAGTGTATGTGACAGTGGGCCCATAGGAGGGTGTATGTGACGGTGGGTGCATAGTAGGGTGTATGTGATAGTGGTCCCATAGGAGGGTGTATGTGACAGTGGGCGCATAGGAGGGTGTGTGTGACAGTGGGCCATACGAAATGTATGTGACAGTGGGCCCATAGGAGGGTGTATGTGACGGTGGGTGCGTAGGAGGGTGTATGTGACAGTGGGCCCATAGGAGGGTGTATGTGACAGTGGGTAGATAGGAGGGTGTATGTGACAGTAGGCCCATAGGAGGGTGTATCTGACAGTGGGCGCATAGGAGGGTGTATGTGACAGTGTCCGTATACGAGGGTGTATGTGACAGTGTCCGCACAGGAGGGTGTATCTCACAGTGTCTGCATAGGAGGGTGTATGTGACAGTGGGTGCATAGTAGGGTGTATGTGACAGTGGGCACGTAGGAGGGTGTATGTGACAGTGGGTGCATTATAGGGTGTATGTGACAGTGGGCGCGTAGGAGGGTGTATGTGACAGTGGGTGCATAGGAGGGTGTATGTGACAGTGGGCGCGTAGGAGGGTGTATGTGACAGTTG
>CM034534.1:21703056-21734714 GCA_020002185.1 Paraescarpia echinospica | reverse complement strand
AAGTTACAAGAAAATAGTACATAAGTTATGGGTGTGAAAACTCATTCCTATTTCATGTTTTATCTTGTCTAATGCAGTAGTACATTCAGTATTCACGATAAAAACATGTCCCATATCAAAGTGAACGGGAAAAATTCACGCATATCACACCAAAACGGTATTTTCAAGTGCACTCTTTCGGCGGACGGATCCTTAATGTAGTTTTACCCTAAATAGATGTCCTGCATGTTTCAAATCATCACGAATCCTAGACTGATATCAAGCTACACACACAGCTAGATTAACAACATAGGGGAATGTATGCTACCGTTTTATCTTCGTCACGTAAGTTGCAAGAAAATAGTACATAATTTATGGGTGTGAAAATTAATTCCCATTTCATATTTTATCTTGTTTGTTGCAGTAGTACATTCAGTATTCACGATAAAAACATGTCCCATATCAAAGTGATCGAGAACAATTTACGCATGTATCACACAAAAAGGTATTTTCAAGTGCACTCTTTCGGCGGACGGATCCTTCATGCGGTCTAACCCCAAATAGATGTCCTGCATGTTAGAAACCTTCACGAAGGCTAGACTGATATCAAGCTGCACGTATAACTAGATTAACCACACAGGGGAATGTATGCTACCCTTTCATCTCCGTCACGTAAGTTACAAGAAAATAGTACGTAAGTTATGGGTGTGAAAATTCATTCGCATTTCATGTTTTATCTTGTGTAATGCAGTAGTACATTAAGTATTCACGATACAAACATGTCCCATGTCAAAGTGATCGAAAAAATTCACGGATATCACACCAAAAATGCATTTTCATGTGCACTCTTTCGGCGGACGGATCCTTCATGTGGTCTTACCCCAAATAGATGTCCTGCATGTTAGAAACCTTCACGAAGGCTAGACTGATATCAAGCTGCACGTATAACTAGATTAACCACACAGGGGAATGTATGCTACCCTTTCATCTCCGTCACGTAAGTTACAAGAAAATAGTACATAAGTTATGGGTGTGAAAACTCATTCCTATTTCATGTTTTATCTTGTCTAATGCAGTAGTACATTCAGTATTCACGATAAAAACATGTCCCATATCAAAGTGATCGGGAAAAATTCACGTATATCACACCAAAACGGTATTTTCAAGTGCACTCTTTCGGCGGACGGATCCTTAATGTGGTCTTACCCCAAATAGATGTCCTGCATGTTAGAAATATTCACAAATCCTAGACTTATATCAATCTACACACAAAACTAGATTAAGCACAAAGGGGAATGTATGCTACCCTTTCTTCTCCGTCACATAGGTTACAAGAAAATATCACGTAAGTTATGGGTGTGAAAACTCATTCCCATTTCATGTTTTATCTTGTCTAATGCAGAAGTACATTCAGTAGTCACGAAACAAACATGTCCCATGTCAAAGTGATCGAAACAATTCAAGGATATCGCACCAAAACGGCATTTCCATGTGTACTCTTTCGGCGGACGGATCCTTCATGTGGTCTTACCCCAAATAGATGTCCTACATGTTAGAAACCTTCACGAAGGCTAGACTGATATCAATCTACACATATAACTAGATTAACCACACAGGGGAATGTATGCTACCCTTTCATCTCCGTCACGTAAGTTACAAGAAAATAGTACGTAATTTATGGGTGTGAAAACTAATTCCCATTTGATGTTTTATCTTGTATAGTAGTAGGACATTCAGTATTCACAATAAAAAGACGTCCCATATCAGAGTGATCGAGAAAAATTCAGGCATATCACAACAAAACGGCATTTTCCTGTGCACTCTATCGGCGAAGGGATCCTTAATTTGGTCTTACCCGAAATTGATGTCCTCCATGTTAGAAATCTTCACGAATCCTAGACTGATATCAAGCTACATACAAAACTAGATTAACCACACAGGGGAATGTATGCTACCCTTTCTACTTCGTCACGTAAGTTACAAGAAAATAGTACGTAAGTTATGGGTGTGAAAACTCATTCATATTTCATGTTTTATCTTGTCTAATGCAGTAGTACATTCAGTATTCACGATAAAAACATGTCCCATATCAAAGTGATCGGGAAAAATTCACGCATATCACACCAAAACGGTATTTTCAAGTGCACTCTTTCGGCGGACGGATCCTTAATGTAGTTTTACCCTAAATAGATGTCCTGCATGTTTCAAATCATCACGAATCCTAGACTGATATCAAGCTACACACACAGATAGATTAACAACATAGGGGAATGTATGCTACCGTTTCATCTTCGTCACGTAAGTTACAAGAAAATAGTACATAATTTTTGGGTGTGAAAACTAATTCCCATTTGATGTTTTATCTTGTTTATTGCAGTAGAACATTCAGTATTCACGATAAAAAGACGTCCCATATCAAAGTGATCGAGAAAAATTCTCACATATCACACCAAAACGGCATTTTCATGTGCACTCTTTCGGCGGACGGATCCTTTATGTGGTCTTACCCCAAATAGATGTCCTGCATGTTACAAACTTTCACGAAGGCTAGACTGATAGCAAGCTGCACATATAACTAGATTAACCACACAGGGGAATGTATGTTACCCTTTCAACTCCGTCACGAAAGTTACAAGAAAATAGTACATAAGTTATGGGTGTGAAAACTCATTCCTATTTCATGTTTTATCTTGTCTAATGCAGTAGTACATTCAGTATTCACGATAAAAACATGTCCCATATCAAAGTGATCGGGAAAAATTCACGCATATCACACCAAAACGGTATTTTCAAGTGCACTCTTTCGGCTGACGGATCCTTAATGTAGTTTTACCCTAAATAGATGTCCTGCATGTTTCAAATCATCACGAATCCTAGACTGATATCAAGCTACACACACAGCTAGATTAACAACATAGGGGAATGTATGCTACCGTTTCATCTTCGTCACGTAAGTTACAAGAAAATAGTACGTAAGTTATGGGTGTGAAAATTCATTCGCATTACATGTTTTATCTTGTGTAATGCAGTAGTACATTCAGTATTCAAGATACAAACATATCCCATGTCAAAGTGATCGATAAAATTCACGGATATCACACCAAAAAGGCATTTTCATGTGCACTCTTTCGGCGGAAGGATCCTTCATGTGGTCTTACCCCAAATAGATGTCCTGCATGTTAGGAACCTTCACGAAGGCTAGACTGATATCAAGCCACACATATAACTAGATTAACCACACAGGGGAATGTATGTTACCCTTTCATCTCCGTCACGTAAGTTACAAGAAAATAGTACGTAATTTATGTGTGTGAAAACTAATTCCAATTTGATGTTTTATCTTGTATATTGCAGTAGAACATTCAGTATTCACGATAAAAAGACGTCCCATATCAATGTGATCGAGAAAAATTCACGCATATGACACCAAGACGTCATTTTCATGTGCATTCTTTCGGCGGACGGATCCTTAATGTGGTCTTACCCCAAATAGATGTCCTGCATGTTAGAAACCTTCACGAAGGCTAGACTGATATCAAGCTACACATATAACTAGATTAACCACACAGGGGAATGTATACTACCCTTTCATCTCCGTCACGTAAGTTACAAGAAAATAGTACATAAGTTATGGGTGTGAAAACTCATTCCTATTTCATTTTTTATCTTGTCTAATGCAGTAGTACATTCAGTATTCACGATAAAAACATGTCCCATATCAAAGTGATCGGGAAAAATTCACGTATATCACACCAAAACGGTATTTTCAAGTGCACTCTTTCGGCGGACGGATCCTTAATGTGGTCTTACCCCAAATAGATGTCCTGCATGTTAGAAATATTCACAAATCCTAGACTGATATCAATCTACACACAAAACTAGATTAAGCACAAAGGGGAATGTATGCTACACTTTCTTCTCCGTCACGTAAGTTACAAGAAAATAGCACGTAAGTTATGGGTGTGAAAACTCATTCCCATTTCATGTTTAATCTTGTCTAATGCAGAAGTACATTCAGTAGTCACGAAACAAACATGTCCCATGTCAAAGTGATCGAAACAATTCAAGGATATCGCACCAAAACGGCATTTCCATGTGTACTCTTTCGGCGGACGGATCCTTCATGTGGTCTTACCCCAAATAGATGTCCTGCATGTTAGGAACCTTCACGAAGGCTAGACTGATATCAAGCCACACATATAACTAGATTAACCACACAGGGGAATGTATGCTACCCTTTCATCTCCGTCACGTAAGTTACAAGAAAATAGTACGTAATTTATGGGTGTGAAAACTAATTCCCATTTGATGTTTTATCTTGTATAGTAGTAGAACATTCAGTATTCACAATAAAAAGACGTCCCATATCAATGTGATCGAGAAAAATTCAGGCATATCACAACAAAACGGCATTTTCATGTCCACTCTTTCAGCGAAGGGATCCTTAATGTGGTCTTACCCGAAATAGATGTCCTCCATGTTAGAAATCTTCACGAATCCTAGACTGATATCAAGCTACATACAAAACTAGATTAACCACACAGGGGAATGTATGCTACCCTTTCTTCTTCGTCACGTAAGTTACAAGAAAATAGTACGTAAGTTATGGGTGTGAAAACTCATTCATATTTCATGTTTTATCTTGTCTAATGCAGTAGTACATTCAGTATTCACGATACAAACATGTCTCATGTCAAAGTGATCGATAAAATTCACGGATATCACACCAAAAAGGCATTTTCATGTGCACTCTTTCGGCGGACGGATCCTTCATGTGGTCTTACCCCAAATAGATGTCCTGCATGTTAGGAACCTTCACGAAGGCTAGACTGATATCAAGCCACACATATAACTAGATTAACCACACAGGGGAATGTATGTTACCCTTTCATCTCCGTCACGTAAGTTACAAGAAAATAGTACGTAATTTCTGGGTGTGAAAATTAATTCTCATTTGATGTTTTATCTTGTTTATTGCAGTAGAACATTCAGTATTCACGATAAAAAGACGTCCCATATCACAGTGAACGAGAAAAATTCTCGCATATCACACCAAAACGGCATTTTCATGTGCACTCTTTCGGCGGACGGATCCTTTATGTGGTCTTACCCCAAATAGATGTCCTGCATGTTACAAACCTTCACGAAGGCTAGACTGATAGCAAGCTGCACATATAACTAGATTAACCACACAGGGGAATGTATGTTACCCTTTCAACTCCGTTACGTAAGTTACAAGAAAAGAGTACGTAATTTATGGGTGTGAAAACTAATTCCCATTTGATGTTTTATCTTGTATATTGCAGTAGAACATTCAGTATTCACGATAAAAAGACGTCCCATATCAATGTGATCGAGAAAAATTCACGCATATGACACCAAGACGGCATTTTCATGTGCATTCTTTCGGCGGACGGATCCTTAATGTGGTCTTACCCCAAATAGATGTCCTGCATGTTAGAAACCTTCACGAAGGCTAGACTGATATCAAGCTACAAATATAACTAGATTAACCACACAGGGGAATGTATGCTACACTTTCATCTCCGTCAAGTAAGTTACAAGAAAATAGTACATAAGATATGGGTGTGAAAACTCATTCCGATTTCATGTTTTATCTTGTCTAATGCAGTAGTACATTCAGTATTCACGATAAAAACATGTCCCATATCAAAGTGATCGGGAAAAATTCACGTATATCACACCAAAACGGTATTTTCAAGTGCACTCTTTCGGCGGACGGATCCTTAATGTAGTTTTACCCTAAATAGATGTCCTGCATGTTTCAAATCATCACGAATCCTAGACTGATATCAAGCTACACACACAGCTAGATTAACAACATAGGGGAATGTATGCTACCGTTTCATCGTCGTCACGTAAGTTACAAGAAAATAGTACATCATTTATGGGTGTGAAAAATAATTCCCATTTCATATTTTATCTTGTTTGTTGCAGTAGTACATTCAGTATTCATGATAAAAACATGTCCCATATCAAAGTGATCAAGAACAATTTACGCATGTATCACACAGAAAGGTATTTTCAAGTGCACCCTTTCGGCGGACGGATCCTTCATGCGGTCTAACCCCAAATAAATGTCCTGCATGTTAGAAACCTTCACGAAGGCTAGACTGATATCAAGCTGCACATATAACTAGATTAACCACACAGGGGAATGTATGCTACCCTTTCATCTCCGTCACGTAAGTTACAAGAAAATAGTACGTAATTTATGGGTGTGAAAACTAATTCCCATTTGATGTTTTATCTTGTTTGTTGCAGTAGAACATTCAGTATTCACGATAAAAAGACGTCCCATATCACAGTGATCGAGAACAATTTAGGCAAATCACAACAAAACGGCATTTTCATGTGCACTCTTTCGGCGAAGGGATCCTTAACGTGGTCTTACCCGAAATAGATGTCCTCCATGTTAGAAATCTTCACGAATCCTAGACTGATATCAAGCTACATACAAAACTAGATTAACCACACAGGGGAATGTATGCTACCCTTTCTTCTTCGTCACGTAAGTTACAAGAAAATAGTACGTAAGTTATGGGTGTGAAAACTCATTCATATTTCATGTTTTATCTTGTCTAATGCTGTAGTACATTCAGTATTCACGAAACAAAAATGTTCCATGTCAAAGTGATCGAAAAAATTCAAGGATATCGCAACAAAACGGCATTTCCATGTATATTCATTCGGCGGACGGATCCTTCATATGGTCTTACCTCAAATAGATGTCCTGCATGTTAGGAACCTTCACGAAGGCTAGACTGATATCAAGCCACACATATAACTAGATTAACCACACAGGGGAATGTATGTTACCCTTTCATCTCCGTCACGTAAGTTACAAGAAAATAGTACGTAATTTGTGGGTGTGAAAATTAATTCCCATTTGATGTTTTATCTTGTTTATTGCAGTAGAACATTCAGTATTCACGATAAAAAGACGTCCCATATCAAAGTGAACGAGAAAAATTATCGCATATCACACCAAAACGGCATTTTCATGTGCACTCTTTCGGCGGACGGATCCTTTATGTGGTCTTACCCCAAATAGATGTCCTGCATGTTACAAACCTTCACGAAGGCTAGACTGATAGCAAGCTGCACATATAACTAGATTACCCACACAGGGGAATGTATGCTACCCTTTCTACTTCGTCACGTAAGTTACAAGAAAATAGTACGTAAGTTATGGGTGTGAAAACTCTTTCATATTTCATGTTTTATCTTGTCTAATGCAGTAGTACATTCAGTATTCACGATAAAAACATGTCCCATATCAAAGTGATCGGGAAAAATTCACGCATATCACACCAAAACGGTATTTTCAAGTGCACTCTTTCGGCTGACGGATCCTTAATGTAGTTTTACCCTAAATAGATGTCCTGCATGTTTCAAATCATCACGAATCCTAGACTGATATCAGCCTACACACACAGCTAGATTAACAACATAGGGGAATGTATGTTACCGTTTCATCTCCGTCACGTAAGTTACAAGAAAATAGTACGTAATTTATGGGTGTGAAAACTTATTCCAATTTGATGTTTTATCTTGTATATTGCAGTAGAACATTCAGTATTCACGATAAAAAGACGTCCCATATCAATGTGATCGAGAAAAATTCACGCATATGACACCAAGACGGCATTTTCATGTGCATTCTTTCGGCGGACGGATCCTTAATGTGGTCTTACCCCAAATAGATGTCCTGCATGTTAGAAACCTTCACGAAGGCTAGACTGATATCAAGCTACACATATAACTAGATTAACCACACAGTGGAATGTATGCTACCCTTTCATCTCCGTCACGTAAGTTACAAGAAAATAGTACATAAGTTATGGGTGTGAAAACTCATTCCTATTTCATTTTTTATCTTGTCTTATGCAGTAGTACATTTAGTATTCACGATAAAAACATGTCCCATATCAAAGTGATCGGGAAAAATTCACGTATATCACACCAAAACGGTATTTTCAAGTGCACTCTTTCGGCGGACGGATCCTTAATGTGGTCTTACCCCAAATAGATGTCCTGCATGTTAGAAATATTCATGAATCCTAGACTGATATCAATCTACACACAAAACTAGATTAAGCACAAAGGGGAATGTATGCTACCCTTTCTTCTCCGTCACGTAAGTTACAAGAAAATAGCACGTAAGTTATGGGTGTGAAAACTCATTCCCATTTCATGTTTTATCTTGTCTAATGCAGAAGTACATTCAGTAGTCATGAAACAAACATGTCCCATGTCAAAGTGATCGAAACAATTCAAGGATATCGCACCAAAACGGCATTTCCATGTGTACTCTTTCGGCGGACGGATCCTTCATGCGGTCTAACCCCAAATAGATGTCCTGCATGTTAGAAACCTTCACGAAGGCTAGACTGATACCAAGCTGCACATATAACTAGATTAACCACACAGGGGAATGTATGCTACCCTTTCATCTCCGTCACGTAAGTTACAAGAAAATAGTACGTAATTTATGGGTGTGAAAATTCATTCGCATTTCATGTTTTATCTTGTGTAATGCAGTAGTACATTCAGTATTCACGATACAAACATGTCCCATGTCAAAGTGATCGAAAAAATTCACGGATATCACACCAAAAAGGCATTTTCATGTGCACTCTTTCGGCGGACGGATCCTTAATGTGGTCTTACCCCAAATAGATGTCCTGCATGTTAGAAATATTCACGAATCCTAGACTGATATCAATCTACACACAAAACTAGATTAAGCACAAAGGGGAATGTATGCTACACATTCTTCTCCGTCACATAAGTTACAAGAAAATAGCACGTAAGTTATTGGTGTGAAAACTCATTCCCATTTCATGTTTTATCTTGCCTAATGCAGAAGTACATTCAGTAGTCACGAAACAAACATGTCCCATGTCAAAGTGATCGAAACAATTCAAGGATATCGCACCAAAACGGCATTTCCATGTGTACTCTTTCGGCGGACGGATCCTTCATGTGGTCTTACCCCAAATAGATGTCCTACATGTTAGAAACCTTCACGAAGGCTAGACTGATATCAAGCTACACATATAAGTAGATTAACCACACAGGGGAATGTATGCTACCCTTTCATCTCCGTCACGTAAGTTACAAGAAAATAGTACGTAATTTATGGGTGTGAAAACTAATTCCCATTTGATGTTTTATCTTGTATAGTAGTAGAACATTCAGTATTCACAATAAAAAGACGTCCCATATCAGTGTGATCGAGAAAAATTCAGGCATATCATAACAAAACGGCATTTTCATGTGCACTCTTTCGGCGAAAGGATCCTTAATTTGGTCTTACCCGAAATTGATGTCCTCCATGTTAGAAATCTTCACGAATCCTAGACTGATATCTAGCTACATACAAAACTAGATTAACCACACAGGGGAATGTATGCTACCCTTTCTTCTTCGTCACGTAAGTTACAAGAAAATAGTACGTAAGTTATGGGTGTGAAAACTCATTCATATTTCATGTTTTATCTTGTCTAATGCTGTAGTACATTCAGTATTCACGATACAAACATGTCCCATGTCAAAGTGATCGAAAAAATTCACGGATATCACACCAAAAAGGCATTTTCATGTGCACTCTTTTGGCGGACGGATCCTTCATGTGGTCTTACCCCAAATAGATGTCCTGCATGTTAGAAACCTTCACGAAGGCTAGACTGATATCAAGCTGCACATATAACTAGATTAAACACACAGGGGAATGTATGCTACCCTTTCATCTCCGTCACGTAAGTTACAAGAAAATAGTACGTAATTTATGGGTGTGAAAACTAATTCCCATTTGATGTTTTATCTTGTTTGTTGCAGTAGAACATTCAGTATTCACGATAAAAAGACGTCCCATATCAAAGTGATCGAGATAAATTCACGCATATCACACCAAGACGGCATTTTATGTGCATTCTTTCGGCGGACGGATCCTTTATGTGGTCTTACCCGAAATAGATGTCCTGCATGTTACAAACCTTCACGAAGGCTAGACTGATATCAAGCTTCACATATAACTAGATTAACCACACAGGGGAATGTATGCTACCCTTTCATCTCCGTCACGTAAGTTACAAGAAAATAGTACATAAGTTATGGGTGTGAAAACTCATTCCTATTTCATGTTTTATCTTGTCTAATGCAGTAGTACATTCAGTATTCACGATAAAAACATGTCCCATATCAAAGTGAACGGGAAAAATTCACGCATATCACACCAAAACGGTATTTTCAAGTGCACTCTTTCGGCGGACGGATCCTTAATGTAGTTTTACCCTAAATAGATGTCCTGCATGTTTCAAATCATCACGAATCCTAGACTGATATCAAGCTACACACACAGCTAGATTAACAACATAGGGGAATGTATGCTACCGTTTTATCTTCGTCACGTAAGTTGCAAGAAAATAGTACATAATTTATGGGTGTGAAAATTAATTCCCATTTCATATTTTATCTTGTTTGTTGCAGTAGTACATTCAGTATTCACGATAAAAACATGTCCCATATCAAAGTGATCGAGAACAATTTACGCATGTATCACACAAAAAGGTATTTTCAAGTGCACTCTTTCGGCGGACGGATCCTTCATGCGGTCTAACCCCAAATAGATGTCCTGCATGTTAGAAACCTTCACGAAGGCTAGACTGATATCAAGCTGCACGTATAACTAGATTAACCACACAGGGGAATGTATGCTACCCTTTCATCTCCGTCACGTAAGTTACAAGAAAATAGTACGTAAGTTATGGGTGTGAAAATTCATTCGCATTTCATGTTTTATCTTGTGTAATGCAGTAGTACATTAAGTATTCACGATACAAACATGTCCCATGTCAAAGTGATCGAAAAAATTCACGGATATCACACCAAAAATGCATTTTCATGTGCACTCTTTCGGCGGACGGATCCTTCATGTGGTCTTACCCCAAATAGATGTCCTGCATGTTAGAAACCTTCACGAAGGCTAGACTGATATCAAGCTGCACATATAACTAGATTAACCACACAGGGGAATGTATGCTACCCTTTCATCTCCGTCACGTAAGTTACAAGAAAATAGTACGTAATTTATGGGTGTGAAAACTAATTCCCATTTGATGTTTTATCTTGTTTGTTGCAGTAGAACATTCAGTATTCACGATAAAAAGACGTCCCATATCAAAGTGATCGAGAGAAATTCACGCATATCACACCAAGACGGCACTTTCATGTGCATTCTTTCGGCGGACGGATCCTTTATGTGGTCTTACCCGAAATATATGTCCTGCATGTTACAAACCTTCACGAAGACTAGACTGATATCAAGCTTCACATATAACTAGATTAACCACACAGGGGAATGTATGCTACCCTTTCATCTCCGTCACGTAAGTTACAAGAAAATAGTACATAAGTTATGGGTGTGAAAACTCATTCCTATTTCATGTTTTATCTTGTCTAATGCAGTAGTACATTCAGTATTCACGATAAAAACATGTCCCATATCAAAGTGATCGGGAAAAATTCACGTATATCACACCAAAACGGTATTTTCAAGTGCACTCTTTCGGCGGACGGATCCTTAATGTGGTCTTACCCCAAATAGATGTCCTGCATGTTAGAAATATTCACAAATCCTAGACTTATATCAATCTACACACAAAACTAGATTAAGCACAAAGGGGAATGTATGCTACCCTTTCTTCTCCGTCACATAGGTTACAAGAAAATATCACGTAAGTTATGGGTGTGAAAACTCATTCCCATTTCATGTTTTATCTTGTCTAATGCAGAAGTACATTCAGTAGTCACGAAACAAACATGTCCCATGTCAAAGTGATCGAAACAATTCAAGGATATCGCACCAAAACGGCATTTCCATGTGTACTCTTTCGGCGGACGGATCCTTCATGTGGTCTTACCCCAAATAGATGTCCTACATGTTAGAAACCTTCACGAAGGCTAGACTGATATCAATCTACACATATAACTAGATTAACCACACAGGGGAATGTATGCTACCCTTTCATCTCCGTCACGTAAGTTACAAGAAAATAGTACGTAATTTATGGGTGTGAAAACTAATTCCCATTTGATGTTTTATCTTGTATAGTAGTAGGACATTCAGTATTCACAATAAAAAGACGTCCCATATCAGAGTGATCGAGAAAAATTCAGGCATATCACAACAAAACGGCATTTTCCTGTGCACTCTATCGGCGAAGGGATCCTTAATTTGGTCTTACCCGAAATTGATGTCCTCCATGTTAGAAATCTTCACGAATCCTAGACTGATATCAAGCTACATACAAAACTAGATTAACCACACAGGGGAATGTATGCTACCCTTTCTACTTCGTCACGTAAGTTACAAGAAAATAGTACGTAAGTTATGGGTGTGAAAACTCATTCATATTTCATGTTTTATCTTGTCTAATGCAGTAGTACATTCAGTATTCACGATAAAAACATGTCCCATATCAAAGTGATCGGGAAAAATTCACGCATATCACACCAAAACGGTATTTTCAAGTGCACTCTTTCGGCGGACGGATCCTTAATGTAGTTTTACCCTAAATAGATGTCCTGCATGTTTCAAATCATCACGAATCCTAGACTGATATCAAGCTACACACACAGATAGATTAACAACATAGGGGAATGTATGCTACCGTTTCATCTTCGTCACGTAAGTTACAAGAAAATAGTACATAATTTTTGGGTGTGAAAACTAATTCCCATTTGATGTTTTATCTTGTTTATTGCAGTAGAACATTCAGTATTCACGATAAAAAGACGTCCCATATCAAAGTGATCGAGAAAAATTCTCACATATCACACCAAAACGGCATTTTCATGTGCACTCTTTCGGCGGACGGATCCTTTATGTGGTCTTACCCCAAATAGATGTCCTGCATGTTACAAACTTTCACGAAGGCTAGACTGATAGCAAGCTGCACATATAACTAGATTAACCACACAGGGGAATGTATGTTACCCTTTCAACTCCGTCACGAAAGTTACAAGAAAATAGTACATAAGTTATGGGTGTGAAAACTCATTCCTATTTCATGTTTTATCTTGTCTAATGCAGTAGTACATTCAGTATTCACGATAAAAACATGTCCCATATCAAAGTGATCGGGAAAAATTCACGCATATCACACCAAAACGGTATTTTCAAGTGCACTCTTTCGGCTGACGGATCCTTAATGTAGTTTTACCCTAAATAGATGTCCTGCATGTTTCAAATCATCACGAATCCTAGACTGATATCAAGCTACACACACAGCTAGATTAACAACATAGGGGAATGTATGCTACCGTTTCATCTTCGTCACGTAAGTTACAAGAAAATAGTACGTAAGTTATGGGTGTGAAAATTCATTCGCATTACATGTTTTATCTTGTGTAATGCAGTAGTACATTCAGTATTCAAGATACAAACATATCCCATGTCAAAGTGATCGATAAAATTCACGGATATCACACCAAAAAGGCATTTTCATGTGCACTCTTTCGGCGGAAGGATCCTTCATGTGGTCTTACCCCAAATAGATGTCCTGCATGTTAGGAACCTTCACGAAGGCTAGACTGATATCAAGCCACACATATAACTAGATTAACCACACAGGGGAATGTATGTTACCCTTTCATCTCCGTCACGTAAGTTACAAGAAAATAGTACGTAATTTATGTGTGTGAAAACTAATTCCAATTTGATGTTTTATCTTGTATATTGCAGTAGAACATTCAGTATTCACGATAAAAAGACGTCCCATATCAATGTGATCGAGAAAAATTCACGCATATGACACCAAGACGTCATTTTCATGTGCATTCTTTCGGCGGACGGATCCTTAATGTGGTCTTACCCCAAATAGATGTCCTGCATGTTAGAAACCTTCACGAAGGCTAGACTGATATCAAGCTACACATATAACTAGATTAACCACACAGGGGAATGTATACTACCCTTTCATCTCCGTCACGTAAGTTACAAGAAAATAGTACATAAGTTATGGGTGTGAAAACTCATTCCTATTTCATTTTTTATCTTGTCTAATGCAGTAGTACATTCAGTATTCACGATAAAAACATGTCCCATATCAAAGTGATCGGGAAAAATTCACGTATATCACACCAAAACGGTATTTTCAAGTGCACTCTTTCGGCGGACGGATCCTTAATGTGGTCTTACCCCAAATAGATGTCCTGCATGTTAGAAATATTCACAAATCCTAGACTGATATCAATCTACACACAAAACTAGATTAAGCACAAAGGGGAATGTATGCTACACTTTCTTCTCCGTCACGTAAGTTACAAGAAAATAGCACGTAAGTTATGGGTGTGAAAACTCATTCCCATTTCATGTTTAATCTTGTCTAATGCAGAAGTACATTCAGTAGTCACGAAACAAACATGTCCCATGTCAAAGTGATCGAAACAATTCAAGGATATCGCACCAAAACGGCATTTCCATGTGTACTCTTTCGGCGGACGGATCCTTCATGTGGTCTTACCCCAAATAGATGTCCTGCATGTTAGGAACCTTCACGAAGGCTAGACTGATATCAAGCCACACATATAACTAGATTAACCACACAGGGGAATGTATGTTACCCTTTCATCTCCGTCACGTAAGTTACAAGAAAATAGTACGTAATTTCTGGGTGTGAAAATTAATTCTCATTTGATGTTTTATCTTGTTTATTGCAGTAGAACATTCAGTATTCACGATAAAAAGACGTCCCATATCAATGTGATCGAGAAAAATTCACGCATATGACACCAAGACGGCATTTTCATGTGCATTCTTTCGGCGGACGGATCCTTAATGTGGTCTTACCCCAAATAGATGTCCTGCATGTTAGAAACCTTCACGAAGGCTAGACTGATATCAAGCTACAAATATAACTAGATTAACCACACAGGGGAATGTATGCTACCCTTTCATCGCCGTCAAGTAAGTTACAAGAAAATAGTACATAAGTTATGGGTGTGAAAACTCATTCCGATTTCATGTTTTATCTTGTCTAATGCAGTAGTACATTCAGTATTCACGATAAAAACATGTCCCATATCAAAGTGATCGGGAAAAATTCACGTATATCACACCAAAACGGTATTTTCAAGTGCACTCTTTCGGCGGACGGATCCTTAATGTAGTTTTACCCTAAATAGATGTCCTGCATGTTTCAAATCATCACGAATCCTAGACTGATATCAAGCTACACACACACCTAGATTAACAACATAGGGGAATGTATGCTACCGTTTCATCGTCGTCACGTAAGATACAAGAAAATAGTACATAATTTATGGGTGTGAAAACTAATTCCCATTTCATATTTTATCTTGTTTGTTGCAGTAGTGTATTCAGTATTCATGATAAAAACATGTCCCATATCAAAGTGATCAAGAACAATTTACGCATGTATCACACAGAAAGGTATTTTCAAGTGCACCCTTTCGGCGGACGGATCCTTCATGCGGTCTAACCCCAAATAAATGTCCTGCATGTTAGAAACCTTCATGAAGGCTAGACTGATATCAAGCTGCACATATAACTAGATTAACCACACAGGAGAATGTATGCTACCCTTTCATCTCCGTCACGTAAGTTACAAGAAAATAGTACGTAAGTTATGGGTGTGAAAATTCATTCGCATTTCATGTTTTATCTTGTGTAATGCAGTAGTACATTCAGTATTCACGATACAAACATGTCCCATGTCAAAGTGATCGAAAAAATTCACGGATATCACACCAAAAAGGCATTTTCATGTGCACTCTTTCGGCGGACGGATCCTTCATGTGGTCTTACCCCAAATAGATGTCCTGCATGTTAGAAACCTTCACGAAGGCTAGACTGATATCAAGCTGCACATATAACTAGATTAACCACACAGGGGAATGTATGCTACCCTTTCATCTCCGTCACGTAAGTTACAAGAAAATAGTACGTAATTTATGGGTGTGAAAACTAATTCCTATTTGATGTTTTATCTTGTATAGTAGTACAACATTCAGTATTCACAATAAAAAGACGTCCCATATCAATGTGATCGAGAACAATTGAGGCATATCACAACAAAACGGCATTTTCATATGCACTCTTTCGGCGAAGGGATCCTTAACGTGGTCTTACCCGAAATAGATGTCCTCCATGTTAGAAATCTTCACGAATCCTAGACTGATATCAAGCTACATACAAAACTAGATTAACCACACAGGGGAATGTATGCTACCCTTTCTTCTTCGTCACGTAAGTTACAAGAAAATAGTACGTAAGTTATGGGTGTCAAAACTCATTCATATTTCATGTTTTATCTTGTCTAATGCTGTAGTACATTCAGTATTCACGAAACAAAAATGTTCCATGTCAAAGTGATCGAAAAAATTCAAGGATATCGCACCAAAACGGCATTTCCATGTATATTCATTCGGCGGACGGATCCTTCATGTGGTCTTACCTCAAATAGATGTCCTGCATGTTAGGAACCTTCACGAAGGTTAGACTGATATCAAGCCACACATATAACTAGATTAACCACACAGGGGAATGTATGTTACCCTTTCATCTCCGTCACGTAAGTTACAAGAAAATAGTACGTAATTTGTGGGTGTGAAAATTAATTCCCATTTGATGTTTTATCTTGTTTATTGCAGTAGAACTTTCAGTATTCACGATAAAAAGACTTCCCATATCAAAGTGAACGAGAAAAATTATCGCATATCACACCAAAACGGCATTTTCATGTGCACTCTTTCGGCGGACGGATCCTTTATGTGGTCTTACCCCAAATAGATGTCCTGCATGTTACAAACCTTCACGAAGGCTAGACTGATAGCAAGCTGCACATATAACTAGATTACCCACACAGGGGAATGTATGCTACCCTTTCTACTTCGTCACGTAAGTTACAAGAAAATAGTACGTAAGTTATGGGTGTGAAAACTCTTTCATATTTCATGTTTTATCTTGTCTAATGCAGTACTACATTCAGTATTCACGATAAAAACATGTCCCATATCAAAGTGATCGGGAAAAATTCACGCATATCACACCAAAACGGTATTTTCAAGTGCACTCTTTCGGCTGACGGATCCTTAATGTAGTTTTACCCTAAATAGATGTCCTGCATGTTTCAAATCATCACGAATCCTAGACTGATATCAAGCTACACACACAGCTAGATTAACAACATAGGGGAATGTATGTTACCGTTTCATCTCCGTCACGTAAGTTACAAGAAAATAGTACGTAATTTATGAGTGCGAAAACTAATTCCAATTTGATGTTTTATCTTGTATATTGCAGTAGAACATTCAGTATTCACGATAAAAAGACGTCCCATATCAATGTGATCGAGAAAAATTCACGCATATGACACCAAGACGGCATTTTCATGTGCATTCTTTCGGCGGACGGATCCTTAATGTGGTCTTACCCCAAATAGATGTCCTGCATGTTAGAAACCTTCACGAAGGCTAGACTGATATCAAGCTACACATATAACTAGATTAACAACACAGGGGAATGTATGCTACCCTTTCATCTCCGTCACGTAAGTTACAAGAAAATAGTACATAAGTTATGGGTGTGAAAACTCATTCCTATTTCATATTTTTTCTTGTCTAATGCAGTAGTACATTCAGTATTCACGATAAAAACATGTCCCATATCAAAGTGATCGGGAAAAATTCTCGTATATCACACCAAAACGGTATTTTCAAGTGCACTCTTTCGGCGGACGGATCCTTAATGTGGTCTGTCCCCAAATAGATGTCCTGCATGTTATAAATCTTCACGAATCCTAGACTCATATCAAGCTACACTCATAACTAGATTAACAACACAGGGGAATGTATCCTACCCTTTCATCTCCGTCACGTAAGTTACAAGAAAATAGTACGTAAGTTATGGGTGTGAAAACTCATTCTCATTTTATGTTTTATCTTGTGTAATGCATTAGTACATTCAGTATTCACGATACAGACATGTTCCATGTCAAAGTGATCGAAAAAATTCAAGGATATCGCACCAAAACGGCATTTCCATGTATACTTATTCGGCGGACGGATCCTTCATGTGGTCTTACCCCAAATAGATGTCCTGCATGTTATTAACCTTCACGAAGGCTAGACTGATATCAAGCCACACATATAACTAGATTAACCACACAGGGGAATGTATGTTACACTTTCATCTCCGTCACGTAAGTTACAAGAAAATAGTACGTAATTTGTGGGTGTGAAAACTAATTCCCATTTGATGTTTTATCTTGTTTATTGCAGTAGAACATTCAGTATTCACGATAAAAAGACGTCCCATATCAAAGTGATCGAGAAAAATTCTCGCATATCACACCAAAACGGCATTTTCATGTGCACTCTTTCGGCGGACGGATCATTTATGTGGTCTTACCCCAAATAGATGTCCTGCATGTTACAAACCTTCACGAAGGCTAGACTGATAGCAAGCTGCACATATAACTAGATTAACCACACAGGGGAATGTATGTTACCCTTTCAACTCCGTCACGTAAGTTACAAGAAAATAGTACATAAGATATGGGTGTAAAAACTCATTCCTATTTCATGTTTTATCTTGTCTAATGCAGTAGTACATTCAGTATTCACGATAAAAACATGTCCCATATCAAAGTGATCGGGAAAAATTCACGCATATCACACCAAAACGGTATTTTCAAGTGCAATCTTTCGGCTGACGGATCCTTAATGTAGTTTTACTCTAAATAGATGTCCTGCATGTTTCAAATCATCACGAATCCTAGACTGACATCAAGCTACACACACAGCTAGATTAACAACATAGGGGAATGTATGCTACCGTTTCATCTTCGTCACGTAAGTTACAAGAAAATAGTACGTAAGTTATGGGTGTGAAAACTCATTCATATTTCATGTTTTATCTTGTCTAATGCTGTAATACATTCAGTATTCACGAAACAAAAATGTTCTATGTCAAAGTGATCGAAAAAATTCAAGGATATCGCACCAAAACGGCATTTCCATGTATACTCATTCGGCGGACGGATCCTTCATGTGGTCTTACCCGAAATAGATGTCCTGCATGTTAGGAACCTTCGCGAAGGCTAGACTGATATCAAGCCATACATATAACTAGATTAACCACAGAGGGGAATGTATGTTACCCTTTCATCTCCGTCACGTAAGTTACAAGAAAATAGTACGTAATTTATGGGTGTGAAAACTAATTCCAATTTTATGTTTTATCTTGTATATTGCAGTAGAACATTCAGTATTCACGATAAAAAGACGTCCCATATCAATATGATCGAGAAAAATTCACGCATATGACACCAAGACGGCATTTTCATGTGCATTCTTTCGGCGGACGGATCCTTAATGTGGTCTTACCCCAAATAGATGTCCTGCATGTTAGAAACCTTCACGAAGGCTAGACTGATATCAAGCTACACATATAACTAGATTAACAACACAGGGGAATGTATGCTACCCTTTCATCTCCGTCACGTAAGTTACAAGAAAATAGTACATAAGTTATGGGTGTGAAAACTCATTCCTATTTCATATTTTTTCTTGTCTAATGCAGTAGTACATTCAGTATTCACGATAAAAACATGTCCCATATCAAAGTGATCGGGAAAAATTCTCGTATATCACACCAAAACGGTATTTTCAAGTGCACTCTTTCGGCGGACGGATCCTTAATGTGGTCTGTCCCCAAATAGATGTCCTGCATGTTATAAATCTTCACGAATCCTAGACTCATATCAAGCTACACTCATAACTAGATTAACAACACAGGGGAATGTATCCTACCCTTTCATCTCCGTCACGTAAGTTACAAGAAAATAGTACGTAAGTTATGGGTGTGAAAACTCATTCTCATTTTATGTTTTATCTTGTGTAATGCATTAGTACATTCAGTATTCACGATACAGACATGTTCCATGTCAAAGTGATCGAAAAAATTCAAGGATATCGCACCAAAACGGCATTTCCATGTATACTTATTCGGCGGACGGATCCTTCATGTGGTCTTACCCCAAATAGATGTCCTGCATGTTATTAACCTTCACGAAGGCTAGACTGATATCAAGCCACACATATAACTAGATTAACCACACAGGGGAATGTATGTTACACTTTCATCTCCGTCACGTAAGTTACAAGAAAATAGTACGTAATTTGTGGGTGTGAAAACTAATTCCCATTTGATGTTTTATCTTGTTTATTGCAGTAGAACATTCAGTATTCACGATAAAAAGACGTCCCATATCAAAGTGATCGAGAAAAATTCTCGCATATCACACCAAAACGGCATTTTCATGTGCACTCTTTCGGCGGACGGATCCTTTATGTGGTCTTACCCCAAATAGATGTCCTGCATGTTAGAAACCTTCACGAAGGCTAGACTGATATCAAGCTACACATATAACTAGATTAACCACACAGGGGAATGTATGCTACCCTTTCATCTCCGTCACGTAAGTTACAAGAAAATAGTACATAAGTTATGGGTGTGAAAACTCATTCCTATTTCATGTTTTATCTTGTCTAATGCAGTAGTACATTCAATATTCACGATAAAAACATGTCCCATATCAAAGTGATCGGGAAAAATTCACGTATATCACACCAAAACGGTATTTTCAAGTGCACTCTTTCGGCGGACGGATCCTTAATGTGGTCTTATCCCAAATATATGTCCTGCATGTTAGAAATATTCACGAATCCTAGACTTATATCAATCTACACACAAAACTAGATTAAGCACAAAGGGGAATGTATGCTACCCTTTCTTCTCCGTCACGTAAGTTACAAGAAAATAGCACGTAAGTTATGGGTGTGAAAACTCATTCCCATTTCATGTTTTATCTTGTTTAATGGAGAAGTACATTCAGTAGTCACGAAACAAACATGTCCCATGTCAAAGTGATCGAAACAATTCAAGGATATCGCACCAAAACGGCATTTCCATGTGTACTCTTTCGGCGGACGGATCCTTCATGTGGTCTTACCCCAAATAGATGTCCTGCATGTTAGAAACCTTCACGAAGGCTAGACTGATATCAAGCTACACATATAACTAGATTAACAACACAGGGGAATGTATGCTACCCTTTCATCTCCGTCACGTAAGTTACAAGAAAATAGTACATAAGTTATGGGTGTGAAAACTCATTCCTATTTCATATTTTTTCTTGTCTAATGCAGTAGTACATTCAGTATTCACGATAAAAACATGTCCCATATCAAAGTGATCGGGAAAAATTCTCGTATATCACACCAAAACGGTATTTTCAAGTGCACTCTTTCGGCGGACGGATCCTTAATGTGGTCTGTCCCCAAATAGATGTCCTGCATGTTATAAATCTTCACGAATCCTAGACTCATATCAAGCTACACTCATAACTAGATTAACAACACAGGGGAATGTATCCTACCCTTTCATCTCCGTCACGTAAGTTACAAGAAAATAGTACGTAAGTTATGGGTGTGAAAACTCATTCTCATTTTATGTTTTATCTTGTGTAATGCATTAGTACATTCAGTATTCACGATACAGACATGTTCCATGTCAAAGTGATCGAAAAAATTCAAGGATATCGCACCAAAACGGCATTTCCATGTATACTTATTCGGCGGACGGATCCTTCATGTGGTCTTACCCCAAATAGATGTCCTGCATGTTATTAACCTTCACGAAGGCTAGACTGATATCAAGCCACACATATAACTAGATTAACCACACAGGGGAATGTATGTTACACTTTCATCTCCGTCACGTAAGTTACAAGAAAATAGTACGTAATTTGTGGGTGTGAAAACTAATTCCCATTTGATGTTTTATCTTGTTTATTGCAGTAGAACATTCAGTATTCACGATAAAAAGACGTCCCATATCAAAGTGATCGAGAAAAATTCTCGCATATCACACCAAAACGGCATTTTCATGTGCACTCTTTCGGCGGACGGATCCTTTATGTGGTCTTACCCCAAATAGATGTCCTGCATGTTACAAACCTTCACGAAGGCTAGACTGATAGCAAGCTGCACATATAACTAGATTAACCACACAGGGGAATGTATGTTACCCTTTCAACTCCGTCACGTAAGTTACAAGAAAATAGTACATAAGATATGGGTGTAAAAACTCATTCCTATTTCATGTTTTATCTTGTCTAATGCAGTAGTACATTCAGTATTCACGATAAAAACATGTCCCATATCAAAGTGATCGGGAAAAATTCACGCATATCACACCAAAACGGTATTTTCAAGTGCAATCTTTCGGCTGACGGATCCTTAATGTAGTTTTACTCTAAATAGATGTCCTGCATGTTTCAA
This sequence comes from Paraescarpia echinospica, assembly GCA_020002185.1. Classification (NCBI taxonomy): domain Eukaryota; kingdom Metazoa; phylum Annelida; class Polychaeta; order Sabellida; family Siboglinidae; genus Paraescarpia; species Paraescarpia echinospica. Next base: position 21,712,340 of record CM034534.1, on the reverse strand, counting down.
ATCATCACGAATCCTAGACTGACATCAAGCTACACACACAGCTAGATTAACAACATAGGGGAATGTATGCTACCGTTTCATCTTCGTCACGTAAGTTACAAGAAAATAGTACGTAAGTTATGGGTGTGAAAACTCATTCATATTTCATGTTTTATCTTGTCTAATGCTGTAATACATTCAGTATTCACGAAACAAAAATGTTCTATGTCAAAGTGATCGAAAAAATTCAAGGATATCGCACCAAAACGGCATTTCCATGTATACTCATTCGGCGGACGGATCCTTCATGTGGTCTTACCCGAAATAGATGTCCTGCATGTTAGGAACCTTCGCGAAGGCTAGACTGATATCAAGCCATACATATAACTAGATTAACCACAGAGGGGAATGTATGTTACCCTTTCATCTCCGTCACGTAAGTTACAAGAAAATAGTACGTAATTTATGGGTGTGAAAACTAATTCCAATTTTATGTTTTATCTTGTATATTGCAGTAGAACATTCAGTATTCACGATAAAAAGACGTCCCATATCAATATGATCGAGAAAAATTCACGCATATGACACCAAGACGGCATTTTCATGTGCATTCTTTCGGCGGACGGATCCTTAATGTGGTCTTACCCCAAATAGATGTCCTGCATGTTAGAAACCTTCACGAAGGCTAGACTGATATCAAGCTACACATATAACTAGATTAACCACACAGGGGAATGTATGCTACCCTTTCATCTCCGTCACGTAAGTTACAAGAAAATAGTACATAAGTTATGGGTGTGAAAACTCATTCCTATTTCATGTTTTATCTTGTCTAATGCAGTAGTACATTCAATATTCACGATAAAAACATGTCCCATATCAAAGTGATCGGGAAAAATTCACGTATATCACACCAAAACGGTATTTTCAAGTGCACTCTTTCGGCGGACGGATCCTTAATGTGGTCTGTCCCCAAATAGATGTCCTGCATGTTATAAATCTTCACGAATCCTAGACTGATATCAAGCTACACTCATAACTAGATTAACAACACAGGGGAATGTATCCTACCCTTTCATCTCCGTCACGTAAGTTACAAGAAAATAGTACGTAAGTTATGGGTGTGAAAACTCATTCTCATTTTATGTTTTATCTTGTGTAATGCATTAGTACATTCAGTATTCACGATACAGACATGTTCCATGACAAAGTGATCGAAAAAATTCAAGGATATCGCACCAAAACGGCATTTCCATGTATACTTATTCGGCGGACGGATCCTTCATGTGGTCTTACCCCAAATAGATGTCCTGCATGTTATTAACCTTCACGAAGGCTAGACTGATATCAAGCCACACATATAACTAGATTAACCACACAGGGGAATGTATGTTACACTTTCATCTCCGTCACGTAAGTTACAAGAAAATAGTACGTAATTTGTGGGTGTGAAAACTAATTCCCATTTGATGTTTTATCTTGTTTATTGCAGTAGAACATTCAGTATTCACGATAAAAAGACGTCCCATATCAAAGTGATCGAGAAAAATTCTCGCATATCACACCAAAACGGCATTTTCATGTGCACTCTTTCGGCGGACGGATCCTTTATGTGGTCTTACCCCAAATAGATGTCCTGCATGTTAGAAACCTTCACGAAGGCTAGACTGATATCAAGCTACACATATAACTAGATTAACCACACAGGGGAATGTATGCTACCCTTTCATCTCCGTCACGTAAGTTACAAGAAAATAGTACATAAGTTATGGGTGTGAAAACTCATTCCTATTTCATGTTTTATCTTGTCTAATGCAGTAGTACATTCAATATTCACGATAAAAACATGTCCCATATCAAAGTGATCGGGAAAAATTCACGTATATCACACCAAAACGGTATTTTCAAGTGCACTCTTTCGGCGGACGGATCCTTAATGTGGTCTTATCCCAAATATATGTCCTGCATGTTAGAAATATTCACGAATCCTAGACTTATATCAATCTACACACAAAACTAGATTAAGCACAAAGGGGAATGTATGCTACCCTTTCTTCTCCGTCACGTAAGTTACAAGAAAATAGCACGTAAGTTATGGGTGTGAAAACTCATTCCCATTTCATGTTTTATCTTGTTTAATGGAGAAGTACATTCAGTAGTCACGAAACAAACATGTCCCATGTCAAAGTGATCGAAACAATTCAAGGATATCGCACCAAAACGGCATTTCCATGTGTACTCTTTCGGCGGACGGATCCTTCATGTGGTCTTACCCCAAATAGATGTCCTACATGTTAGAAACCTTCACGAAGCCTAGATTAATATCAAGCTACACATATAACTAGATTAACCACACAGGGGAATGTATGCTACCCTTTCATCTCCGTCACGTAAGTTACAAGAAAATAGTACGTAATTTATGGGTGTGGAAACTAATTCCCATTTGATGTTTTATCTTGTATAGTAGTAGAACATTCAGTATTCACAATAAAAAGACGTCCCATATCAATGTGATCGAGAAAAATTCAGGCATATCACAACAAAACGGCATTTTCATGTGCACTCTTTCGGCGAAGGGATCCTTAATGTGGTCTTACCCGAAATAGATGTCCTCCATGTTAGAAATCTTCACGAACCCTAGACTGATATCAAGCTACATACAAAACTAGATTAACCACACAGGGGAATGTATGCTACCCTTTCTTCTTCGTCACGTAAGTTACAAGAAAATAGTACGTAAGTTATGGGTGTCAAAACTCATTCATATTTCATGTTTTATCTTGTCTAATGCTGTAGTACATTCAGTATTCACGAAACAAAAATGTTCCATGTCAAAGTGATCGAAAAAATTCAAGGATATCGCACCAAAACGGCATTTCCATGTATATTCATTCGGCGGACGGATCCTTCATGTGGTCTTACCCCAAATAGATGTCCTGCATGTTAGGAACCTTCACGAAGGCTAGACTGATATCAAGCCACACATATAACTAGATTAACCACACAGGGGAATGTATGTTACCCTTTCATCTCCGTCACGTAAGTTACAAGAAAATAGTACGTAATTTGTGGGTGTGAAAATTAATTCCCATTTGATGTTTTATCTTGTTTATTGCAGTAGAACATTCAGTATTCACGATAAAAATACGTCCCATATCAAAGTGATCGAGAAAAATTCTCGCATATCACACCAAAACGGCATTTTCATGTGCACTCTTTCGGCGGACGGATCCTTTATGTGGTCTTACCCCAAATAGATGTCCTGCATGTTACAAACCTTCAAGAAGGCTAGACTGATAGCAAACTGCACATATAACTAGATTAACCAGACAGTGGTATGTATGTTACCCTTTCAACTCCGTCACGTAAGTTACAAGAAAATAGTACATAAGTTACGGGTGTGAAAACTCATTCCTATTTCATGTTTTATCTTGTCTAATGCAGTAGTACATTCAGTATTCACGATAAAAACATGTCCCATATCAAAGTGATCGGGAAAAATTCACGCATATCACACCAAAACGGTATTTTCAAGTGCACTCTTTCGGCGGACGGATCCTTAATGTAGTTTTACCCTAAATAGATGTCCTGCATGTTTCAAATCATCACTAATCCTAGACTGATATCAAGCTACACACAAAGCTAGATTAACAACATAGGGGAATGTATGCTACCGTTTCATCTTCGTCACGTAAGTTACAAGAAAATAGTACATAATTTATGGGTGTGAAAACTAATTCCCATTTCATATTTTATCTTGTTTGTTGCAGTAGTACATTCAGTATTCACGATAAAAACATGTCCCATATCAAAGTGATCGAGAACAATTCACGCATGTATCACACAAAAAGGTATTTTCAAGTGCACTCTTTCGGCTGACGAATCCTTCATGCGGTCTTACCCCAAATAGATGTCCTGCATGTTAGAAACCTTCACGAAGGCTAGACTGATATCAAGCTGCACATATAACTAGATTAACCACACGGGGGAATGTATGCTACCCTTTCATCTCCGTCACGTAAGTTACAAGAAAATAGTACGTAAGTTATGGGTGTGAAAATTCGTTCGCATTTCATGTTTTATCTTGTGTAATGCAGTAGTACATTCAGTATTCACGATACAAACATGTCCCATGTCAAAGTGATCAAAAAAATTCACGGATATCACACCAAAAAGGTATTTTCATGTGCCCTCTTTCGGCGGACGGATCCTTCATGTGGTCTTACCCCAAATAGATGTCCTGCATATTAGAAACCTTCTCGAAGGCTAGACTGACATCAAGCTACACATATAACTAGATTAACCACACAGGGGAATGTATGCTACCCTTTCATCTCCGTCACATAAGTTACAAGAAAATAGTACGTAATTTATGGGTGTGAAAATTCACTCGCATTTCATGTTTTATCTTGTGTAATGCAGTAGTACATTCAGTATTCACGATACAAACATGTCCCATGTCAAAGTGATCGAAAAAATTCACGGATATCACACCAAAAAGGCATTTTCATGTGCACTCTTTCGGCGGACGGATCCTTCATGTGGTCTTACCCCAAATAGATGTCCTGCATGTTAGAAACCTTCACAAAGGCTAGACTGATATCAAGCTGCACATATAACTAGATTAACCACACAGGGGAATGTATGCTACCCTTTCATCTCCGTCACGTAATTGACAAGAAAATAGTACATAAGTTATGGATGTGAAATCTCATTCTTATTTCATGTTTTATCTTGTCTAATGCAGTAGTACATTCAGTATTCACGATAAAAACATGTCCCATATCAAAGTGATCGGGAAAAATTCACGCATATCACACCAAAACGGTATTTTCAAGTGCACTCTTTCGGCGGACGGATCCTTAATGTAGTTTTACCCTAAATAGATGTCCTGCATGTTTCAAATCATCACGAATCCTAGACTGATATCAAGCTACGCACACAGCTAGATAAACAACATAGGGAATGTATGCTACCGTTTCATCTTCGTCACGTAAGTTACAAGAAAATAGTACGTAAGTTTTGGGTGTGAAAACTAATTCCCATTTCATATTTTATCTTGTTTGTTGCAGTAGTACATTCAGTATTCACGATAAAAACATGTCCCATATCAAAGTGATCGAGAACAATTCACGCATATATCACACAAAAAGGTATTTTCAAGTGCACTCTTTCGGCGGACGGATCCTTCATGCGGTCTTACCCCAAATAGATGTCCTGCATGTTAGAAACCTTCACGAAAACTAGACTGATATCAAACTGCACATATAACTAGATTAACCACACAGGGGAATGTATGTTACCCTTTCATCTCCGTCACGTAAGTTACAAGAAAATAGTACGTAATTTATGGGTGTGAAAATTCATTCGCATTTCATGTTTTATATTGTGTAATGCAGTAGTATATTCAGTATTCACGATACAAACATATCCCATGTCAAAGTGATCGAAAAAATTCACGGATATCACACCAAAAAGGCATTTTTATGTGCACTCTTTCGGCGGACGGATCTTTCATGTGGTCTTACCCCAAATAGATGTCCTGCATGTTAGGAACCTTCACGAAGGCTAGACTGATATCAAGCCACACATATAACTAGATTAACCACACAGGGGAATGTATGTTACCCTTTCATCTCCGTCACGTAAGTTACAAGAAAATAGTACATAAGTTATGTGTGTGAAAACTCATTCCCATTTCATGTTTTATCTTGTCTAATGCAAAAGTACATTCAGTAGTCACGAAACAAACATGTCCCATGTCAAAGTGATCGAAACAATTCAAGGATATCGCACCAAAACGGCATTTCCATGTGTACTCTTTCGGCGGACGGATCCTTCATGTGGTCTTACCCCAAATAGATGTCCTGCATGTTACAAACCTTCACGAACGCTAGACTGATAGCAAGCTGCACATATAACTAGATTAACCACACAGGGGAATGTATGTTACCCTTTCAACTCCGTCACGTAAGTTACAAGAAAATAGTACGAAATTTATGGGTGTGAAAACTAATTCCCATTTGATGATTTATCTTGTATAGTAGTAGAACATTCAGTATTCACAATAAAAAGACGTCCCATATCAATGTGATCGAGATAAATTCAGGAATATCACACCAAAACGGCATTTTCATGTGCACTCTTTCGGCGAAGGGATCCTTAATGTGGTCTTACCCGAAATATATGTCCTGCATGTTAGAAATCTTCACGAATCCTAGACTGATATCAAGCTACATACAAAACTAGATTAACCACACAGGGGAATGTATGCTACCCTTTCTTCTTCGTCACGTAATTTACAAGAAAATAGTACGTAAGTTATGGGTGTGAAAACTCATTCATATTTCATGTTTTATCTTGTCTAATGCTGTAGTACATTCAGTATTCACGATACAAACATGTTCCATGTCAAAGTGATCGAAAAAATTCAAGGATATCGCACCAAAACGGCATTTCCATGTGAACTCTTTCGGCGGACTGATCCTTCATGTGGTCTTACCCCATATAGATGTCCTGCATGTTACAAACCTTCACGAAGGCTAGACTGATATCAAGCTGCACATATAACTAGATTAACCACACAGGGGAATGTATGCTACCCTTTCATCTCCGTCACATAAGTTACAAGAAAATAGTACGTAATTTATGGGTGTGAAAATTCATTCGCATTTCATGTTTTATCTTGTGTAATGCAGTAGTACATTCAGTAGTCACGATACAAACATGTCCCATGTCAAAGTGATCGAAAAAATTCACGGATATCACACCAAAAAGGCATTTTCATGTGCACTCTTTCGGCGGACGGATCCTTCATGTGGTCTTACCCCAAATAGATGTCCTGCATGTTAGCAACCTTCACAAAGGCTAGACTGATATCAAGCAGCACATATAACTAGATTAACCACACAGGGGAATGTATGCTACCCTTTCATCTCCGTCACGTAATTGACAAGAAAATAGTACATAAGTTATGGATGTGAAATCTCATTCCTATTTCATGTTTTATCTTGTCTAATGCAGTAGTACATTCAGTATTCACGATAAAAACATGTCCCATATCAAAGTGAACGGGAAAAATTCACGCATATCACACCAAAACGGTATTTTCAAGTGCACTCTTTCGGCGGACGGATCCTTAATGTAGTTTTACCCTAAATAGATGTCCTGCATGTTTCAAATTATCACGAATCCTAGACTGATATCAAGCTAAACACACAGCTAGATTAACAACATAGGGGAATGTATGCTACCGTTTCATCTTCGTCACGTAAGTTACAAGAAAATAGTACGTAAGTTATGGGTGTGAAAATTCATTCGCATTTCATGTTTTATATTGTGTAATGCAGTAGTACATTCAGTATTCACGATACAAACATATCCCATGTCAAAGTGATCGAAAAAATTCACGGATATCACACCAAAAAGGCATTTTTATGTGCACTCTTTCGGCGGACGGATCTTTCATGTGGTCTTACCCCAAATAGATGTCCTGCATGTTACGAACCTTCACGAAGGCTAGACTGATATTAAGCCACACATATAACTAGATTAACCACACAGGGGAATGTATGTTACCCTTTCATCTCCGTCACGTAAGTTACAAGAAAATAGTACATAAGTTATGTGTGTGAAAACTCATTCCAATTTCATGTTTTATCTTGTCTAATGCAGTAGTACATTCAGTATTCACGATAAAAACATGACCCATATCAAAATGATCGGGAGAAATTCACGTATATCACACCAAAACGGTATTTTCAAGTGCACTCTTTCGGCGGACGGATCCTTAATGTGGTCTTACCCCAAATAGATGTCCTGCATGTTAGAAATATTTCACGAATCCTAGACAGATATCAATCTACACACAACACTAGATTAAGCACAAAGGGGAATGTATGCTAACCTTTCATCTCCGTCACGTAAGTTACAAGAAAATAGTACGTAATTTATGGGTTTGAAAACTAATTCCCATTTGATGTTTTATCTTGTATATTGCAGTAGAACATTCAGTATTCACGATAAAAAGACGTCCCATATCAATGTGATCGAGAAACATTCACGCATATGACACCAAGACGGCATTTTCATGTGCATTCTTTCGGCGGACGGATCCTTAATGTTGTCTTACCCCAAATAGATGTCCTGCATGTTAGAAAACTTCACGAAGGCTAGACTGATATCAAGCTACACATATAACTACATTAACCACACAGGGGAATGTATGCTACCCTTTCTTCTTCGTCACGTAAGTTACAAGAAAATAGTACGTAAGTTATGGGTGTGAAAACTCATTCATATTTCATGTTTTATCTTGTCTAATGCTGTAGTACATTCAGTATTCACGATACAAACATGTTCCATGTCAAAGTGATCGAAAAAATTCAAGGATATCGCACCAAAACGGCATTTCCATGTGAACTCTTTCGGCGGACTGATCCTTCATGTGGTCTTACCCCATATAGATGTCCTGCATGTTACAAACCTTCACGAAGGCTAGACTGATATCAAGCTGCACATATAACTAGATTAACCACACAGGGGAATGTATGCTACCCTTTCATCTCCGTCACATAAGTTACAAGAAAATAGTACGTAATTTATGGGTGTGAAAATTCATTCGCATTTCATGTTTTATCTTGTGTAATGCAGTAGTACATTCAGTAGTCACGATACAAACATGTCCCATGTCAAAGTGATCGAAAAAATTCACGGATATCACACCAAAAAGGCATTTTCATGTGCACTCTTTCGGCGGACGGATCCTTCATGTGGTCTTACCCCAAATAGATGTCCTGCATGTTAGCAACCTTCACAAAGGCTAGACTGATATCAAGCAGCACATATAACTAGATTAACCACACAGGGGAATGTATGCTACCCTTTCATCTCCGTCACGTAATTGACAAGAAAATAGTACATAAGTTATGGATGTGAAATCTCATTCCTATTTCATGTTTTATCTTGTCTAATGCAGTAGTACATTCAGTATTCACGATAAAAACATGTCCCATATCAAAGTGAACGGGAAAAATTCACGCATATCACACCAAAACGGTATTTTCAAGTGCACTCTTTCGGCGGACGGATCCTTAATGTAGTTTTACCCTAAATAGATGTCCTGCATGTTTCAAATTATCACGAATCCTAGACTGATATCAAGCTAAACACACAGCTAGATTAACAACATAGGGGAATGTATGCTACCGTTTCATCTTCGTCACGTAAGTTACAAGAAAATAGTACGTAAGTTATGGGTGTGAAAATTCATTCGCATTTCATGTTTTATATTGTGTAATGCAGTA
>CM034534.1:21523762-21702056 GCA_020002185.1 Paraescarpia echinospica | reverse complement strand
AAGCCGACCCGTTGTCTCGATGGAACGATCGCGGTGAATTCGTGTACGACGGTAAAGCGATCGCGGGGAGTAATATGGTCGATCTAGTAAACGATCTCATGCGAACGAGATCGAAGACGACGGCGCCCGTAGGATGGCGGGAGTTCGGATTGCACATGAAGGATATGAATATCCCTATGGAATTCGTAGGCAACCCGCGCTATCGTTCGTACGTGAAGCAACGACGGAAGCGGCTACTAGAAGAGAGGATGTCGAGACCGTCGACGTCTAGTTCATCAGCAGCGCCGACTGAGCGGAGACGTCGTATGCGAGACGAACCTAAACGCAGATCCGTTTCGTGGGACGTCACGGAGTGGGATACGTTGTCGTCATGACGACGTCACGACGAGCGATCATCATCGTCGGCGTCGTCGGTTTCATCATCGCGCTTATCTGTATAATCGCATCGTCGTCGTCGTCGTCGTCGTCGTCATGGTGTCCGGGTGGAGTCGTCGTCGTCCAAAACGAAAGCCTCGACAGCAACGAAACGTCGACGACGACGACGAGGAGCTGAATAACGCGTACTTCGATCCGAAACGGGTGGGGAGTTACGGAGGCGTCGACGCGTTGCACCGGGCGTCGAAGCTCCGACGTCCGGCCGTCGAGAGGTGGCTAGCGTCGCAGGACGCCTATACCCTACACAAACCGGTTAGACGTCATTTCAAACGACGACGCGTCATCGTGGGCGGTCGAAACCAGCAGTGGCAAGCCGATCTGGTCGACTTGACTAGACTGAAAACGCACAACGACGGTATAACATTCCTATTGACGGTGATCGATGTGTTTTCGAAGCGGGCGTGGTGCGTTCCGTTGAAGAATAAGTCCGGAGCGTCGCTCGTCGCGGCCTTCGAGCGCCTGCTGAACGACGACGACGAGACGCCGCACACGCTGCAGACCGATAAGGGGAGCGAGTTTTTGAACCGACCCCTGCAAACGTTGCTAAAGAGTCGCGGCGTTCATCATTTCGTGACGCATAACGAGGAGACCAAAGCGAGCGTCGTGGAACGGTTTAATCGAACTTTCAAGACGCGTATGTGGAGTTATTTTACGAAACACGAAACGCTGCGCTACGTAGAGGCGTTACCGGATTTCGTGCGATCGTACAACAACGCCTACCACCGAAGCATCGGTAGTACGCCGGCGAGTGTCGACGCGACGAATCAGGAGGCCGTATGGCAACGACTGTACGGTGGCGACGGCGTCGAACGACGACGAAAACCGAAACTACGCGTGGGAGATCGCGTACGTATCAGCAAGACGAGGGGTCATTTCAAAAAAGGATACATGGCTAACTGGAGCGAGGAGCTGTTCACCGTCGTAGAGGTGCACCCTTCCGAACCGCCCGTTTATCGCCTCAAGGACGACGCCGAGACGCCGATAGAGGGCACCTTCTACGAACAGGAACTACAACGCGTAGTCGTTCCGAAAGACAAACTGTATCGCGTGGAGGCGGTTATTCGGCGTCGTCGACGTCGTGGCGGCGGTTCGGAGGCGCTCGTAAAATGGAGCGGATATCCGGCCTCATTCAACAGCTGGATCGACGCCGAGTCGCTCGTGGACCTATGAATCGTTGGATGCGTCACACCGGCTGCTGGCGACTGCACGAGGCGGGACTATGCAACGGCTCTTCGTTCTTACCGTATAAAGGTCCCTGTTGCATCGACAGGGCGCAGTGGCGAGACGATGCGCGAAGACGACGAAACTACCTCGAGTGGCGAGCGTCGAACGAACGCCGACGAATCGTCCGTCGTCGACGACGAGCGCAACGCGGACTCCATCGACGCTACAACAGCAACCGCCGCCGAACCCGTTCCATGGCGAATCTGCGGCAACGAATGCCCTAAGGCCGAAATCGTGTTCCTCTGTCAGGTCGTCGTCCTGTACTTCGTCATCGCCGTTAGTATATACAATCTGACGAAAGGTCAAGGCGACTCCAACCTGTGGACGGCGCTGTTGAGCAGCTGTCTCGGTTACCTGCTCCCGAGTCCGTCTATGAGTGTCGGTCGACGACAACGCGATGGCAGTCTCGTCTGATTTTTACCTGACGCTGCCGAGCAACGCGTCTATGAAACGTCACCCCGAAAATACGTTGACGCACTACGTCACGACGTTGCCGCGACGTTTCGACCTGTCGGGGGAGTGGGAATGCGGCGCCGTGTCGGTACAGTATCGGCACACGTGGTACAACGTGAGAAAGAAGGACGCCTACTTCTTTCTGACTTGCGCGGTGGGCGAACGGGACGTTTACACGCAGATAGACGAAGAAGGCACGACCTTGCTGATATATCGTCAGACGACGATTCCTCACGGTTTCTACAACAACGTTTATACGTTGTGCAACAGGATCAACGAGGCGCTAGAGAAATTACACACCAGGAAGGCCAAGGCCGTGCTAGAATACTGCGCCGTCTCAAACCGCTTTACGCTACGTCTGTCGGCGGGTGTCGAATTTATCATACCTCATACGAGCCGTCTGAGACACGTGCTAGGTTTCCATAGCAACACGATCACGAGTTCGCCCTCGTTCGGTCCCGCGCCGGCGACGAGACCCGTCATCAGCACGTCGCCCGCCGCGTACACGTTCGAGTACGAAGGTCGCGATACGGTGAACATGTCGGCGGGCATCGAGAGTCTGTACGTGTACACGGATCTCGTGGAACCGCGCGTCGTCGGTGACGTGTTCGCGCCGCTGCTTCGAAACATCGCCGTCCGCGGTGAGAATGGTGACGTCGTTTCGGAATCGTTCGTTCGCGTGCAGTACGTTAAGCTGATGCGGAATCAATTCGACGAGGTCGAAGTCGATATAAGAGACGATCACGGCCAACCGATACCATTCGAGCAGGGGAAGGTGGTGACGACGCTTCACTTCAGACGTTGTAAATCGAAATTGTTTTAACAACATGTCGTCGAAGAACCCGTACGTGGACTACTACGTTCGTCAGGTCGGCGGACAGCTGCCGGTCTTCGTCGGCGCTCGGGGTCAACGAGGTCACGGTCTGGGTAATCTCTTCGGGAGTCTGTTTCGAAGCGCCATGCCGCTTATCAAGAGGGGCGCGATGGCGTTGGGAAAACGGGCGCTCAACACCGGCATGCACGTGGCGCGCGACGTCGTCGCCGGCGGCAATCTGAAACAGTCGCTAAAAAGGCGCGCGAAGGAGGCCAGCGCCGATCTTCTCGACGGCCTATTGAATCCGCGGGCGGCGGCGGCGGCGCCACCAAAGAAGAAGAAAAAGAAACAAACGCAGCAGCAGCGCCGTACCCGCGTCGGCGTAAAGAGAGCGCGCTTAGCGGCGACGACCGTCAGTAGGCGGAAAAGAGCGCGTCGAAAGGACATATTCGACGAGTAACGACGATGGAGCGCAGCGGACTCGAGAACGACGGTCAGTTCTCGCCGTACTTTCGAGTGCGCGTCGTAGTGGTGGTGATGGCGGCGCCGCCGCCGCGCGGAGGAGATTCGAACCTGCATACGCTATTAAGTCAACTCGAGGAAAAAAAAAAAACCGTCGCGGCGGCGGCGGCGGCGGCATAAAGAGAGCACGCCTAGCGGCGACGGTCGTCAGTAGGCGGAAGACGTCGAACGGACGACAACGACGATGGCGTTCGTGAACGGCTCGACGTGCGAGGGCGTGAAGGGCGAACTGGACCTGTTCAGCGGACCGGTGACGCAGACGAGCATCGAGAGTAGTCATTGGACCGTCTACCAGCCGCTGACGACTCTCGACGCCGGCGGCCCTATCGAGTTCCTCGTGCCGGGTTCGGGCGAAGACTATACGGACCTGGCGAGCGTTCAACTGTACGTACGCTTCAAAGTGACGCGGGGGGACGGTACCGATCTGGCGGCCGCGGCCGCGGTGGCGCCGGTCAACAATTTCCTGCATTCGATGATCAGTCAAATCGACGTGTCGCTGAACAACACCCTCGTGACGCCGTCGACCAATACGTACCCGTACCGGGCCTACCTCGAGACGTTGCTAAGTTACGGTAGCGACGCGAAACGTTCGCATCTCACGGCGTCGTTGTGGTACAAAGACACCGCCGGACGGATGGACACGCTCGGCAACGCCAACGTCGGTTTCGAGTCGCGACGCGTCGCGACGGCCGATAGCCACGAGGTGGAGATGATGGGACGGCTGCACGTCGACGCGTTTATGCTAAACAAACACCTACCGAACGGCGTCGACACGAAAGTGCGCATAGTACGCTCGAAGGACGCCTTCGCGCTGATGGGCGCGGCAGCCGTACCGGGGTGGCGCGTCGTGCTGCAGGAGATGCGACTGCACGTGCGAAAAGTGAAGTTGAACCCGGCCGTCCAGATAGGACATATCAAAGCGTGGACGTTGGGAACGGCTAAGTTTCCGATGCGTCGCGTCGACTGCAAATCGTTCTCGATAACGGCGGGCGCGCTATCGAACGTGCCCGAGAACCTGTACATGGGCGCGATTCCGAAACGCCTCTTCCTGATGATGATCGACAACGTCGCCTACAACGGCGACTACACTAGAAACCCGTTCGACGCGCGTCACAACGACATAAACTTCCTGTCGGTCATCGTCGACGGACGTCAGGTGCCGAGCAAGCCGCTGCAGCCGGACTTCGCGCACAACCGGTACGTACGCAGCTACATGAATCTCTTCGAGGCGACCGGAAAGGCGTTCGAGGACGAGGGGAACGACGTATCGCGCACGGACTTCGGCGCCGGCTACAGCATCTTCGGTTTCGACCTGACCCCCGACTGTTGCGACGGCGACCATTTCAACGTCGTGCGTCAGGGGTGCGTGGGCGTCGATATACATTTCGAGACGCCGCTAGCGCGTCCGGTGAACGTCGTCGTGTACGCGGAATTCGAGACGGTGATGGAAATCGACCGGAACCGGAACGTCATTTACGACTGGTAACTATGGATACGTTTCAACTGATGCGTCGTCTGGAACTCGATACGTACGCTAAACGTATCGTCGTCGGCGTCGTGCCTAAAGACGCGCTACTTACCGCCGCCATTGGCGCCACCTACCCGACGGCCTTCGTGTGCAACACCGACGACGGCGGCGAACCGGGACAGCACTGGGTGGCCGTCTACGTCGGCGCCGACCGACGAGGCGAGTACTTCGATTCGTACGGTCTGCCGCCGCTCCACGCCGACTTCCGCGCCTTCCTGCGCCGCCACTGCGGCGACGCGTGGACGTACAACGACAAGCGCCTGCAGAGCGTCATCTCTAACGTGTGCGGACAATATTGCGTCGCCTACCTTCTCCTCCGATGTCGCGGGATGCCGTTGACGACGTTTCAGAACCTATTCGGCACCGATAGGGTGAACAATGACTGTCTCGTACACGATTTATTAAAACCTCACCGCTTGTAGTAGTAGAAATAAAAACGAACGAATCATGTACGCACAATTGTTGGTGTTTATTATTACCCACACATACATACATACATACAGAAACTACCCCTAGGGGGTGGTGGGGGTTAGGTTAGTAGTAGACGAGTTAGACGAGTTTACGAGTTAGACGAGTATCGGCGCCGTAGTGACGCCGTCGTCGAGCACGCGGCGTTTAGCGTAGAAGTAGCTCAACGCCGCGCGCTCTTGAACGTACGTCAACACGGACGAGTCTTTCACTTGGAAACCGCGGTTCCAGCCGACGCCGTTGCGACGGTCGCGCAGTACGGCGAGGAAGGTGTGCTCGTCGATGTCGGCGTTCTGTCGCTTGCTCAGTCCCTTCGTGCTGTACTTCGGACCGGCGACGCCGCCGAAGCAGTAGTAGGTTTTGCTGCACAGCGCCACGATCCCGTCGCCGCGCCACTCTTCTTTGAAGAGACCCGGCGTTCGACGATCGAACAGGCGTCGGCGCGCGCAGCAGGCCGCCTCGCCGTCCCACGCTAGACCGGCGACGCGCCGTCGTACGTAGGCGTCCACGTGCGCGTCGCAGCATTCGGCCGGAAACCAGAGCGAGCGATTCCGGAAGTAGTGTTCGCGACGTTCTTCCGGTACGAGCGCGTCGACGTCACGTCCGGCTAGGGCTATGTACGCCGAGTCGGTGTCCATAGCGCAGTACTGGAAGAGCCGACGGGGAATGTAGGCGTCGACGAAATCGTAATAAAATTCCAGCATTCTCAATTTTGCGTACTGCAATACGAAATAGCCGATATGTATCGGCAGGCCGTAGACGATTTTACGCTTATTCAGCGCCACCTCGTACAGCGCGTCGTCGACGACGGCGTCCAGTTGCCGGAAGCGGCGATTGTTGACGAGCATCGACGCGCCGACCGGCGTCGCGTACTTGATTTCCCGGTGCCGATCGACGCGCGTAATCGTTTTCCCGTAGGAACTGTTCCCGAGAAGTTTAAATGTATCGGCGATGATCGATTTGTCGGGATCGATATCGCCCTCGCGACGCGCCGTCGAAACCGCGTCGCCGAAGCGGCGAAAGCACGCTATCGGCGCGTACTCGACGATCTGGTAGACGCGCTCGACGACGAGCCCGTGCGCCAGATACCAGCGTAGGAGCGGCGTCGCGAGCAAGATCGCCGCGCCGAAGTAGCTACCGACGAGCGTGCGTTGAGGTCGCGTGAGGAGATCGTGCGATTCGGCGTAGTCGCGCATGAACGGGCTGAGATCGTCGCGCGCGATATCGACGTTCTTGAATACCGGCTGCATCTCGGCGAACTTGTCGCGCAGCGCTTCCGGTACGGCGATATCGCACTGCACGAGGCCGAACAGAGAGCCGTCGCGCACCGCCTCCAGTATCGTCGAGAGCGTAATGGCGGCGGTCGGTTGCCATCGTGACGCGTCGGGCGGCGTCGGCACCGCCGGCGGTCGCACGGCGTGCCACTGGCACTCCCACATTTCGACGACTTCGTCGACGAAACGGCGCAGGTAGGCGGTCACGGCGATCGTCGCGGCGTACAGCGTCGTCATCGGTTGACCGTTGACGGCGTTCGTCGTCACGTGCGCCTGACACGTCGGGCAACCGTGAAAATAGCAGCCGTGAAATTGGTACGCCGTTCGCGTGGCGGCGCACCAGCCGTCGACTCGGTACTTTCCGATGCGCTTCTCGCGTCCGTTCAACTGGTGACGTATACGCGCGCCGGTTTCCGCCTCCACGCGCGTCAACCACTCCACGGCCATACGACCGTAGCGGTGCACGCGTTCCGCTCGAAAGGCGTTCTCAGCGCGTCGGCGCGTGTACCAGCCCGTCGGCATCTCCTGCATTATCGCCCATAGATAGAGGCCGTTCGCATCGAAGCCTACTATCGATCGGCACGGCGCGCCGCCACGAATCGACGTCACGTCGGCCTCGTGGTGGCGCGCGAAGATGATCGACGGGCCGCCGACGATCTGCGCCTGCAGCAGACGGTGCAGATCTTTGTTCGGCTCGTTGAAGAGCGAGAAATGGATCGACTTCGGCAGGTCGTTGAACAGGTACAACAACGTCAACCCCGGTACGCTGATGGCGTCCTTGAACATGTCGATACGTCGGCGCCGATAGAAGGCGAACTGGCGATCGACGGCCTCGAGAAACGGCGCCACGTCACGATTGTTATACCACACAAGAAAATCGCGCATCGACGTCATGCCCTCGTCGCGCCACGCCGTCGCGCAAATCTCGTACGCCTCCGCGGAGATTCCCTCGCGTTTCAGCTGGCTGTAGAAAGCTTCGCGCGACGGCAGGGCGGTTTCGTCCAGACGCGACAACGCGTCGATGTGCTCGTACGGGAAGTAGCCCTTCGTTGCCGAGCAACCGTACGCTTTCAGAAAGCGATCGTAGCTAACGCCGGGCGCGAGGTAATTCGTTATGTCCAGGAACTTCAACGTCGTCGTCGACAGGCACATGAAATTGTTCTGACGTTTAATGGTAAACGCCGACGACGTGTGCTGCGCGTCGTCGGTTATGAGCAGGGGGGTCAAGTACTTTTTGACGACGTTCAAGTCGTACTTACCCGAATTAAATCCCAATACGGGCATTTGTCGAAGGTACGTCCACAGTCGGTCGGCGAGTGTGGCGTACGGTGACGCGTCGGCGTCGTCGTTGCATCGTCGCCGCCAGTCGGCGTCGAGCGCGTCGAGTGCCTCGAAGGTCGCGTCGTAGCGGGGACGTAGAATCGCGCACGCCGTCGCGCTCACCGCTTCCAGGTCGTCGATGAGGCGACGCGCGAGTTCCGACGAATCGCCGGTCGTGACGTAACAGCGCGCCGCTTCGTGACCGGGCACGTTCGACGCGACGCTCACGCTGAGCAGTTCGTGTCGCGCGATCCAGCGGCATTTGTCGCTATTCGTCGGCAGATCGTTATCGGCGAAATAGCACTCGAAATCGAACGTCGCGCGGTACGGGTAGTAGCGCAGGTCGTCGTCGCCGACGTCGATGCCTTCGTCGTCGAGCCGCTCGAATACGGACGCCGTCGGTCGGTAGACGCCGCCGGGGAACACGTGACGAACGCCGCCTTCGCACGTCGCTTCGTGACGTCGTAATTGTGCGCTCTCCGCCAGAGGACGCTGCCGCATTTCCCGCACTTGTACGTTTTCGTGTACGCGCGCTGATCGCTTATGTACGAGAAGTGCGACTCGTACAGGTTGACGTTCAGCGTCGTGGGGTGCGCTTCGAGCGATCGACGGACTAGTTCGGCGACGTCGTTCGTCAGTCGACGATAGACGACGACGTTGATGCCGAAAACCGTCTCCACGCGATCCAGTTCGTTCAGGCGCACGCCGCCATCGTTCGAGGTCGTCGCCGTGTCGCGACGATATCGCGCGTACAGACGTTTAGCGTCTTTCGTTAAACGGTTCGTATGACGGATACTTTGACCTCGTCGGTGACCTTGCAGGTGAAGGGCGATGCATCGGAAGAGACACAGATGATCGTCGTAGGGTGCGCCTCGAACATCGTTCGTCAACGACACGATGGACCTGTTGAGGCGCACGTAGGCGGGAAGCGTCGTCACGCCAACGCAGCCGATAGGATGATTGATGATGACGTTCACGAAGTAGGTGGCGTTAGTTACGAGCTCGACGATCCATCCCGAGTCGGGACGCTGCGCGATGGCGTACTGCAGTACGTCGGTAGTGCGCACGGCGTCGAGGAATCGTTCGAATGAACGGCTATCGGTAACTAGGGCGGGTGTTTCGAGGAGGCGTCCGCAACAGTTACACGAAGAATGAAAATATCGGTACCGACCCGACACCTTGTGGCGTAATACAAAACCATAACTAACGTTAATTTTAAACGCGTTCTTTTGCGCGCGAAACATTTCCCTCAGACGCGGTTCGAGTACGCGCGTACTCGTACAGGCGGTCATACGATAGTTATAACGCGACTGTACGACGCCGCGCGCCACCGACGTCTCTATGCTACGCCGGTGCTCGTCTACGACACGCTGTAGATCGTCGGGCGACGGCGACGGCGCGCTAGCGGCGGCGGCCTCCACTGATTCGGGTGGCAACGAACGGCCACACTGCAGCCTCAGATGTCGTAGCATAGCGTAACGCGTGGTGTATAGCTTGCCACATTTTGGGCAATCTCGCACTTTTGGGCACTCTAGCGCTTCGTGTCGTTCTAACATCGACCGCGTCGCGAAATAGCGCCGACATCTCGGACATTGCCATGGCGATGGTGGTGGCATTCTCTCTAATGAATATTTTTCGACCGTCGCTATTTATAACGACGACGGTGACGGTGGTGGTGGTGGTAAGTACACCCTAGCGGGGAGAATGTGTGGTGGTGGTGGTTTTTCTAACTAACCCTAGCGGTGGTGTGTGCTTTTTCTAACTGTGTGGTAACTGGTGGTAAGTACACCCTAGCGGGAAGAATGTGTGGTGGTGGTGGTGGTTTTTCTAACTAGCGGTGGTTTTTTCTAACTGTGTGGTAACTAACCCTAGCGGTGGTGTGTAGCGGGATTTCTAACTAGGTAACTCGGATTTTTCTAACTAGCGGTGGTTTTTCTAACTGTGTGCTAACTAACCCTAGCGGTGGTGTGTAGCGGGATTTCTAACTGAGCGGTAATTTTTCTAACTAGGTAACTCGGAAACGGAAAGAACATTTTCAACGTTTTATTCGGTACTTTTACAACAGTGTGAAGCCTTCGTTTCGATAGCAAGCAAATTCTACTAGTGTTCGTTAGCAAGCAAATTCTACTAGTGTTCGTTCATTCAAGTCCGCTCCGACGTTGCACGTACGTGTGCACGGCCGACTCCAGTTGCACGCGATTCATGTAATCTCGCCAATTCGTACCCAACAACCAGTTGGATACGAATTGGACCAAATACAATTCTCCTGCACGGCCCGTTTGCGGCTGCTGATCACCGGAAGAAATCGTCACCGTCGTTTCGCTTAGAATATGGACAAGTCTCGTAAAACACGGAATAAGTGATCGTCGTAAGAATGTTTCCATGACCTCGTTGAAGTGCCGCGTCACGATACACCCCGGCTTAACGTAACGTTGCATGTAGACGCGATTCGGCCGCCCCGCGCGATAGCCGGTCATGTGAACGTAGGGGCAGCCTTCATTTGATTCGCATAGTCCGCAATGGTCTCGTGCCTTCTCTAGGACCATTTCCCCGATAGTCTCGGCGATGAGATCCATCGCCAGTCGTTCGTAACGTACGATCAACTGACTCCGGCTCGGCACGACGAGTTGCCGACATGTCCCCAGCTCCTCCGATACGCTCCAGTACGGTCCCATCGTCGCCAGGCTGTCGTTATACGTCGGTGGAGGGGGGCGCGTTCGGGGTCCCAGCGCCTCCTCAATTATTGCGTCCAATACGTGAACGTCACGTATTCCTCCGCCACTACCCTACAGCACAAAGCAGTTCTACTCTTTACGTGATATCACCGTCAGCAACGCGTGTATGAAGTCGCTCATACATTCACGTCTGGCGTGTTGCATCAGAGCGTCCTACAACATATTATTATTATTATTAGTTCTCATCCTCCTCCTTCTCCTCCACTGATCCCGCCGGCACACCTCGTTCCAACAACGTTCTTACGAACGTTGCAACCTCGTCGTACTGAGCGCGAATCCTTTCGTTGTTCGCAAGCATTTTTTGGAGTACGCAGCGCACTTCCTAAAGCACATAAAGCACAACTGTTAGTACATCAAACTACTACGAAATAGGCTTGCTTCATAGGCCAACCAAAACGCTTTTATATATTGTTCGGCCGACTCGGCTAATAGTTCAAAGCTCTGCTTGCTTAGTTCCAGCCCCTGACGATCTCTCATTCGTTGTCGTTCGTTGGCGTGCTTCAATAAATCTACCAGTAGCGGCCAATTTTCCTCCTCTTCCTACAAACAACACAACAACAACAACATTAGTCATCGTCGTCGTCATATCTTTTTAGTGTGCGGACTGTATACGAGGGGTCCCCGTTCCAAGTCGTCTTCCGCACACTAATCTCCACTTTAGTACCGGTTAACTCGAGCACGGTATCGCGGAGATCCTCCTCATTCAATTCCGTCAGGTACTCGGCCGTGAACTCGACGAGATTAGACATTTGGCTATCGAACAACGTAAGCCAAAGCTCATCTTCGTCCTCCTCGCCGTCCTTCACCATCACACGCAACGCGAAGAAATATTTCGGTACAAACACTTCCCCGTGCGTTCGACATATCAGGACCCTGTCTTTGTTTGTCTGTAATTTTCGCCGACAACGGGAACATCCCAAATAGGTGGTGCCGGGTTCGCCTTTGTACGAGACGGCCTCAATCGTAACGGGTGACAGGATTCTATATACGCCGTTGACGGCGCAGTTCAGATGTCTCAGACTCACCGCTGTGGCGCGTGTCGACGCCGTCGAATCGCGTTCCATCGATCCGCTCCGCGACAGGACCGGGGGCTGCGCTGCCGTCTCGTCGGGCTGTTCCAAGCGTGCCTCTTCGGCGCTCCGTTTTCGACCGACCGTCAACGGAGCCGCGATCAGCGTAACGGGACGCTTAACGGGCGGTGACACCCCCGTTGACAAGGCTGCAATCAGTGCCGAAGGTTGACTGCTGCTGGTCGAAGGTTGACTGCTGCTGGCCGCCGCCTTCATCGACTGCTTACGCGGCGCCCTCGGCTTTTTTGTTTGTTGTTGTTGTTGTTGACTTTCATCGGCCATGTTGCGGAAGAACGTCTGCTGCTTGCTGCTCTGTATAAAGAATACACGGTTAGAAGTTCGCCGTCATACGATATAACATTTTCTCAGCCGTTATATACCTTTTCCAAATAACACGCATGCGCACTTCACCCTAATATTCAATTATCAGTGTGAGTGCCTCGTACATTTCAGACATTTTGTTTTCGAAAAAAAGCATCCGGTCACCTCGGTACATTCGCCGTTAAATCTCTCCTTACATCGATTTTCTCTAATATCGATGCACCTCGCGTGTCCTGACTCCACAGAGAATCTATACAACGTTTAGTTTCGTGCTTTTAACGTTTCGTTTATTGTTTTTGAAATGTCATTGTCTACACTATAACGCGCATGCGCACTTCACTCATATCCTTATCTTTTTTTCAATTATCGTTGCGCATACTTCATCCAACCCAGGCATTTTGTTTTCGGAAAAAAGTTAGCGTTCACGTCAGTGCATACATCTTAAAATGTGACTTTTACCGCAAATTTCCCTAATATCTATACATCTCGTGTGTCCTGATCCCCAGCGATCTTATACAACGTTTTATTTCGCGCTTTTAACGTTTCATTTATCGTTTGTAAAAATCCATTGTTCTCCGTTCACATTCCAACTCGTTAAGTCACGCGCAACAGATGTCACATGTGCGCTTAACGCATTCCGTTTACTCTCCGAGGAATTTGTTTTAGGAAAAAAAGCTAACGTTCACGTCAGTGCATTCATCGTCAAATGTGACTTTTACCGCAAATTTCTCTAATATACAATCATCTCGTGTTTCCTGACCCTCCAGTGATCGTATATAACGTTTAATTTCGTACTTTTAACGTTTCGTTTAACGTTTGTAAAAATCCCTTTGTTCTCCGTTCACGTGTCAATCAAAATCAGTCGTAGTGTCATGCGCCGCCGCCGGTGTTTTCACGACGCGCGCATTTCATACACGATTTTACAACCACGCAAACACGTCGTCTCCACCCATCGCTCTCACAACATGGCCCCAACGAAAACACGGTAAGACATTTTATTTAAATTGTTAAACAGTGCTTACATGCATGCATTTTTTAAATGCATGTTTTTATTATTTAAATGTTTTACTAGTATGCACGTTTTTATTGTTGTAATGCATGTTTTCACTAGTTTTGCATGCATGCATTTTATTTATGTTTTTTATTATTTAAATGTTTTACTAGTATGCACGTTTTCACTAGTTTTACCGGTTAAACATGCATTTTATTTAAATGCACGTTTTTATTGTTAAACATGCATTTTATTTAAATGCACGTTTTTATTGTTGTTTAATGCATACTAGTACGCATTTTACCGTTTAAACATTTTATTTAAACAATGTATTTTACCAAGACAGTATTTACTATCTCACTCATTTTATTCATCCTTTGTCTATTTCATAGACCGATCCGACTGCCTACAAGGGGCGAATATAGCCCGCGTAGGGCGATTGGCCTCCCCGACGCGTCGACGACAAAGTCGATACCAACATGTAGGGTCACGCCGACCGTCCGTGCGCCGGCTTCCAATGACACAACAGCGCCGGATGTCACAGCAGCAGCAGCAGCTTACGACAGTGACGATGACGATGAAATCGTTCCCGATTTAGCGCGCGTGTTTCTGATGAAGCAACCTAACGGTCTATGGAGAACAGTTACGCCTCCAGAACTCTATCGGCGGGAAGGCTTCGGTCTTCCGCCGGCCGCGAGCGACAGGCACCAACCCGTCGGTCGCGAGCGAACGCTACCATATTAATAAATATTCCAGTCACTACTCACGTTTTCACGCGTCAATTTTCAATGCATAAACACCCTACTGAATGTTAGTGTATTTATGCATTTGATAATCCCACGACTAGACGTATTTAAACGCATTGCTTTCGTTTTAATCCGTCCACCAGAACAACGCCGTTAGCCAGCTATGCTGTCATCCAGGGGTCAGAGACCAGTAGGGCAGCAGCCCTTATCGCTGCAGCAGCCGTCGTCGCTCCTCTTGCTGTCAACATCACATACGGGGACATCTCAACGTTTATACAATGGTTTTAATACACAATGGTTAGCGTATTGCTTACGTCAGCACAACTCCTACCCCAGCGTATTGCTTACGTCAGCACTACCCCAGTTATAAGTGGTCCGTTTATTTAATACACAATGGTTAGCGTATTGCTTACGTCAGCACAACTCCTACCCCAGCGTATTGCTTACCCCAGTGGTCCGTTTATTTAATACACAATGGTTAGCGTATTGCTTACGTCAGCACAACTCTACCCCAACGTATTGCTTACCCCAGTTATAGGTGGTCCACTTCACTTTAGCGTGGTTATAAAAACGAAACTAAACTTATATACTTTAGCATGGTTATAAAGTACGAAACTAAACTTATATACTTTATTATTAAACGCATTATTGCTTACGTCAGCGCGCTCTAGGTACGGCGTTGATCGCTAGGACTAAAATACTCTCCGCACTCACCGCTAGGTGGCATCTCTCTAGTGTACTGTCAATCATTCAATTAGTATCAAATTACATCGCTCATCAATCACGTTTTTTATAAGTAGGTTTCCCAAACTCATTAGTGTCAACCACGAAGCCTTTGATCTTTTTTTATGCATAGGATTAGTCTCGCATTATTGCTGACTCAGCGATGTGCAAAAGTCATTAGCGGGTCATTAAATTCTTTTTTATAAGTAGGCTTTTGAGATCGTACAGCTCACTCTATCTACTCTCGTCTTCCAGTGTAAGAGTCCGAGGCAGCTGGACAGGGGAGAGAAGCGTGCTAAACTGCTGATGAATCTCCCGGAATAAAAAAAGTTGGCTGGTATGTAACAATGCTACTACTAATAATAATACCAAAAAATAATATAAAATACTTTACTTGTAAGAAAAGCACTACATTGACCTTCTGCAATAATAATTTTTCATAATTGTCACTGTCAACATTTGGCCTGTCATTTCCGTAAGTGTTACTACATGACAGTCGATCCGAGCAAAACCCCAGTGGGTCGTTTCAATAACATTAGCCTGATTTTGTTCTTTTAAATTGACTTCGCGTCTTCAGGGTGATCTTGTCTACTGAACACTGTCAATTGTCAACACCAAAACGCGCCGGTTTATTTTTGTCGGTGTCTCACAAACAAACATAAATTTTGAAATACCTCCTTAAACTTAACAACGCATTTTGTTAAATGTTTTATTTTCCTTATGAGCCCATTTTCTTAGTGAATCGGTCCCCGGATCACAAGAAACCACGTTTGACCACTCGGGTGTAGACAGGCCGGTCTCCTGGTGTACCATGACCGGCGACGTCAGGTTGCCGTCATGACGCGGGTCTCCGCCGTTCGTGACGAGTTCGCATAAAAATGGTATCGCCACTGCCGCCCTTGGAGCAAAATATGAATAATGTCATCTGTGATGTCTCTTATGTGTTTATTGTTGTAAGGTCCGCCTCTGTCATCACCGCCCCACTACTCTTATCCCCACCGCCTCTGTCATCACCCCACCGGCTCTGTCACCGCCTCACCACCCCTGTCTTCACCCCACCGCCTCAGTCATCACACCACCGCCTCTGTCGTCGCCCCACCATCTCTGTCACAACCCCACCGCCCCTGTCATCGCCCCACCACCTCTCTCTTCACCATAACGCCTCTGTCACCACCCCACCACCTCTGTCATCGCCCCATCGCCTCTGTCTTCACCTTACAGCATCTGTCACCACCCCACCGCCTCTGTCACCGCTCAACCGCCTCTGTCTTCACCCTAACGCCTCTGTTATTACTCCACCGCATCTGTCTTACCCCACCGTCTCTTTTACCACTCTACCGCCTCTGTCATCACCCCGTCGCCTCTGTCATTACCCCACCGCCGCTGTCATCCCACCGCCTCTGTCGCCACTGCACACTCTCTGTCAACACTCCACCGCCTCTCTGTCATCACCCTTCCGCCTCTGTCATCACACCAACGCCTCTGACTTTAGTCCACCGCCTCTGTCATCACCCAACGGCCTCTGTTATCATTCCACCGCCTCTGTCACCGCCCAACCGCCTTTACCTTAACGCCCCTTACCCAACCGTTACCGACATATCGACAATAAAACCCACTTCATTTTGACATTTGTTCTAATCATTAAAACGCATACGATGTGGACATTTAACTGATTTTGAAGTTGGTAATACCAGTTCACAACACCCCGTAGAATACAACAACGTACGGCGAGCAAATAATTCATAATGTGTGTAGGTTTCTACAAAATAGTCCCTCTGTTTGGTACCAGCGATTGTTACTTTTAATTAATTTCACTACTTTCATAGGTATACTTGTCTTGGTATTGTATTCACATAATGTATACTATGTACTTGTACCTATCAGTTATACTGAAAGAACCGCCCTGTATGGGTACAAAATTAAAAATACACAGAACAAAATGCTTTATTGTTATTGTCAATCACAACGTAGTTACCTCTTCATCGAATCAATCACACGCTTCGCTGCGTTCGTTGTCTCCAGGTCTGTGATATCAAACAGCGGCCGGTCGCCCAACGCCCCGAGGCGGCACGGCAGGAAAGGATGGTCCAACGTCATGCCGCGAGGCCTGCGAACGTCGATGACGAAGGCGTAATGCCACTGGCCCTGCCTCGAAGGCGCTAGAACAGTCTATGGAGAACACCTCGGTTAGCATTTTCAGTTAGTAATTTCACTGACTTATGTTCAATTCTTGATATCGTACGGCAGGGTAACCAGCATTGAGTCATTTATATATTTAAAGTGTATATATATATGGACATGCGTGGGCCTTGTAACGGTCTATGATGACCCGCCCATGTACTGATAACTTTATCTCACCTTAGCCAGCGATGCCCTAACTCGTCATCCGGGTGAAATGCAAACCAACCCAGTACAAGCACACTTGGTTACACAAGTCACTTTAAATTCTTTACGATCGGACAGTCTACGGAATCGACTTCAAACCGCCAACGGACATGATTGCGGACATGATATTGACCTACGCAAACACACTCGAATAGCTACGTGGAATGTGTTGACACTCAACACTCCAGGCACAACCTCTCTCCTATCAAGAGAACTAAAGAAGTACATCATTAGTCTAGCTGGCCTCACTGGAACTCACTGGCCTTTGACTGGCGAGCAAACAATCGATGGCTACACATTCCTCAATCTGAAGTCATACGATGTCCTCATTAATTGGGAGCCCATTTCGTCTCGCCTCCTCAAGGCTCGACTGCATCATCGACATGGCAAGTTGACTGCCATTGTGTCATATGTCTCTGAGACCTGGCCACTGACCATTCAATAGGCCAAGAAAAGCGATGCTTTCGCCATGAAGAGCCTCCGTCGCCTCGAGAACATAAAGTGGTTCAATTACATCAGCAATAACACGATCATGAAAGATGGAACGTACCGGTCAGAAGCATGCATCATATATATAATATGTGTGTGTGTGTGTGTGTGTGTGTGTGTGTGTGTGTGTGTGTGTGTGTGTGTGTGTGTTTGTGTGTATGTTTGTGTGTGTGTTTGTGTGTGTGTGTGTGTGTGTGTGTGTGTGTGTGTGTGTGTGTGTGTGTGTGTGTGTGTGTGTGTGTGTGTGTGTGTGTGTGTGTGTGTGTGTGTGTGTGTGTGTGTGTGTGTGTGTGTGTGTGTGTGTGTGTGTGTGTGTGTGTGTGTGTGTTTGTGTGTTGATCAGGTATATCACGTCTATAGCAAGCAGAAATCGTAGATATGACGTCCGTTAGTATTCATGCCACTGTCTTTGTATCTGATCGTAAATAACTATAGTTACAAGTTCCTGTTTAGCACAGAGCTTGTAAAATAAGGTCAGTTCTTATATAGCGCATTATCTAGTTCTCAGGACTGCTTCGATCGAACACCATCTCGACTTCTCTGGGAAGCATCCATTCACGATGCAATTATTATTCTTTCACTCTAAGTTGCTCCAATTCATTCAGTTGTATGAATGAGTACCTGGCTATAGGCAGTGGCGGATATTTGTGTACGAATAATCTTCGCACACAAATATCCACCACTGTCTATAGCCAGGTACTCATTCATACAACTGAATCAATTGGAGCAACGCAGAGTGAACGAACTTGCCTAAGGTTCGACACGGCAGCAAAATATTTGAACCCGGGTTCTCTCAGTCGAGAGTGCGAAACGCTATCCACTGCTCTATTGCGCTCCACAAATGGCACGTACTTGTTTTTTACTCGCCTATGCTAGTGACTAACTCGACCACACTGAGACCGATAGCGGCGACACCTCGCAACTCTCCCAGAACACGGGTAGACTCACGGCGACTGTCAGACCTGGTACAGACACTGACCTGTACGATTGAACCTCGCTTTACGGTCACCTCGGAAATAATAATAATAATAATAAGAAGAAGAATAAGAATAAGAAGAAGACTTATATAGCGTCATATATCTAGATAAGTCCACTCGGAGGCGCTTAGAATACATCATTATATATATATATATATATATATATACATATATATATATATATATATAGGCAATATATATGCAGAACATTATTAAGCTACGTAACATTAATAATATTAAATTAGTTAACATATTAAAAAACAAATTACAGCTAAAGACAATCGTTAAAATTAAATAAAGGTATATTGATAATAAATCAGTAAAGATTCTATATAAAATTAGTTTAAAAACATGTACAAAATAATAAATAATTACAAAATAAATAAACTGATTAAACTGATTGGTGGCGCCCACGTTGTGTAAGCACCCCGGAAAAGAAGGGTTATCAAGAGTCTATTGAAAGTGACAAGGCAACAGGTTGTCTTCATCTCGCTTGGAAGTGAATTCTACAGTCGTGGAGCAGATACCGAGAACGTTCTGTCGCCGTATCGGCTGCGATATGGTGGCACGTACAAGTCATTGTTTGTAGTTGAACGAAACACTCGAGTAGCTCTTTGTTTGTGTAATAGGTCGGTGTTGTAAGCTTGTGCCAGACCGTGTTGAGCACGAAACGTCAGTTGCAGAATTGCGTAATGAAAGCGTTGCTTCACGGGAAGCCAATGCAGTTTCTTGAGCACTGATGTGATATGGTCCCATCTGGGGCAGCGGACCACCAGCCGAGCAGATTCATTTTGTACTCTTTGCAGCTTGTTGATTAGGCAGTCGGGGATGTCATATAGCAGAGAGTTCGCATAGTCAATTCTCGATATAACAAGAGAGTACATAAGACGGACTGCGGCTTTCTGTGTTGGGTACGAACAGATCGACGCAAAGCTCCTCAGATGATAGGAGACTACGCAGCACGTGTGCTTTACATGACTGACCATTGACATTTCCGTGTCGAATACAACGCCAATATTTCTGGCAATAGGACTTGGTGTTATGTCGCAGTCGCCAATTTTAATCACGGTGATGTTGTGTTTCGCTTGATTGTTTCGTGATGCTAGCACAAGTGCGACCGTTTTTTTATCATTCATCTTTAGTCGATTATCAACGGTCCACACGTGGACGTCGTTGATGTAGTGCTCATATCTGTGTAGAGACAACATTCTGTAGGTTTCGGACATCTCTAATTTGATGTATAGCTGGGTATCGTCCGCGTAGAGGTGGAAGCCCAGGTTGTGTCTTCTGATGTTATTACCGTTAGGTGCTGTGTACGGAGAAAACAACAGAGGCCCAGCACCGATCCTTGAGAGACGCCACAAACGACGCTGGTTTTGCTGAAAGCGCCACCTGATATATTTATTGACTGCGACCTGTCGGTTTGATATGATCGCATCCATGCCAGCACGGAACCAGCCATTCCGAAGTGTTGTTCTAATCTGCTGAGCAGAATTTCATGGTCAACTTTGTCGAAAGCGACCGACATGTCAAGTAGCACCAGAATGATTCCATACCGCCGGTCTAGCGCCTCGAGGATGTCATTCTGTATCAGAACTAGCGCAGTTTCCGTGGAATGATGCGATTTGTAGGCTGATTTGTATTGTTCAAGTAGATTGTTATCAGTCACAGGTTTTATATTGGTCTATGACTGTCCATATACTTGTTTCAGCAGCCATGTTGGTAGGGGATCGAGCGCGCACGATGTTGTTGGTGACTTGTTGAGCAGACTGCGGATGTCTGATGTAGTCGCAGTCGGAAATGGGTGAAGTTGTGACACACCGGGTGCTGGATGGCTGTCTGTGGTCGTGGTGGACGTGAGTGTAGGGTGAATATGTAGCGACACACGAATCGTCTCGATTTTCGCAGAGAAGAAGTTCGAGAACCTTGTTGCGAGATCTTGGATGTTGTCGTTATCTGGTAGATATTGGGACTTTCTTCAGCAGCAGTCCATTTAGCACACGATACAGTCGCCTGATGTCACTCACGTACTGTTCTATCTCAGAAACATAGTAGTCAGACTTGGCTTCTTTGATTGTCCTATTTACCTGTGCGCACTGTTTCTTGTACATTTCGCGATGCACTTGTAGTGATGTGTGGCGCCATTTCCGTTCACGCTGTCGTCGAATTTGCTTGGCTTTGATCACCTTCTCGTTGTACCAAGGTACGAGTTGACGATCAGCGATACGACACATCGGTAGTGGTGCGTGCTTCTCGATAACTGTGGTCAAAACCATATTATATTGATCTTCAAGTTCAGTCGTCGTTTGTACGACAGACGGAATTGTGGCCAGAAGCGACGATGCGATGTCATTACGAAACGCAGCCTTGTCAATTTTTTTTATACTTTCGGTATGCGATCGTTTTCCGTAGAACGACCGGTTTTTCCATATCAACGACACATTCCACTCACAAGTGATCAGACAGCAGCAACAATGTTTTTGTTGAAGTTATGCCGCGATTTCCTCATAGAGTGAGGATCAGATCAATGGTGTGACCGTCGATGTGTGTTGGAACTTGAACATGTTGAATGATGTTGAGTGACTCGAGCAGGTCGACGAAACATATCACACTGTTGTCAGATGGCTCGTTATTAGGGCGTATTGTTCGACGAAACCAGCAAATTCAACGTTAAAGTCAGCGTACGAATGTTTATTCTTTTTCGACGGAGGTGGACTTTAAATGATTACAAGTTTCATGGAGTTTCCCGATGATGAAACATCAACATCCATGAACTCGAATGATTTCATATCATCACGTCGGTTAACAACCATTTTGAAACTCGGTCGATAAATAAGGCCAATACCACCACCGCGGCGATATTTCCGAGGAAGATGCACAAACTTATATCCGGCGGGCGTCAGGTCTTTTATAGTTTTATTGTCTTTTTTTCCAGTGCTTAGCCACGTCTCTGTGATGACTACAAGACCCATATTCACCTCGGACACGTAATCAGTGAATACGTCAGCCTTGTTGCGAATTGAACGAGCGTTAACAATGCCCAATGTGACCGGTACCGCGATACGGCTGACTGCACCCGTGTTACTGGAAGGCGACATGGCGGATACAGCAATCCTGGTAACCGGATGAGTCTTGTCGAATGGAATAGGAATGATAGTCTTCATGTCCTGTCTGGTAAATGTCCCATGCCTGGTGTCAGTAGGCTTAGCTGGAATAGTTGGCCGCACTGAAAGACGTACACGTATGGGTCGTTGTTTGTGGGTGTCCCCCCGGCAACCAAGATGGTTGGGTCGATGGAGTGCCACCCCCGCATCACAGGTAGATCTCCACGCAGCATGGTTGAGACGAATGTGTCTGCTGGTCCGTAACCAATGCAGGTATTCCTGGGTCACGCTTGGCAATTTGACAATGCACTCTTCGTCTGGGTTACACATGACCGATCACCAGCTTGTCACTGTCACACAGGTGTAATAGAGTCACCTCCCAATTAAGGTCACCCTAGTGCAGCCCCATATTATTTCCATAGCAATAAAACGAAATTAGTCTCGCTAATAAGGTTGCATTACTTGTCATGAAAATGTCTTGTGAAATGTCGTCTAAGATGTAACTGCTATGTATCTCCTCACCTAGTCCTGTGCGACTGACGAATTGTGTCGTCACGACGGGCGTGCTTGATCAGCCGTGGTCAATAAACAAGTTGTAGTACGAACCAAGGTTGTATCGTAAGTCCTTTACACTCCTCACCATTGTAAACCCGTTCGACTGCGAGAGGGCATCAGTCAAAGTGATTAAAAACAGGTTCCGTGTAACGAGAATAATCATAATAATCAGTTTATTTTAGTTATAAGATACAAGACAAAGTAATACAGATTGAAAATAGGATTGTAGTGCAACTTAGAGACTCCTAGAAAACCCGCAATGGCTTGTAGCGAAACCACCAATAATAAAACAAACTTAATCTGAAACAGTAAATATTATAACAATAATGTCATTACTAACAATACACCTACTTAACTATTAAACGTGTTAACAATAGTATTGTAATGATTAGTAATAAATAACTGGAAAACAAAGAAAGTAAAACTAGGCTACTTTTGATACGGCAATACAGTTGGAGGTGAAAGGGACAGGCCGAGTTGTTCACTGTGCATACGCAGTACTCGCAGGCATGTGCTTGGCAAGGGGCTACTCTACGTAAACATCGGCACATCTCCGGTCGACCGTGCTACACACATTTGCGCTCATACGTTCGTGCGTGCATGCGTGCATGCGTGCGTGCAAACACAGGCGGACTTAATGGCTCAGACTTGGTGGGTTATGGCACAAAATGTAATAGGCCCTACCACCTTTGGGCTCTCGCAGTTTGTGATATTATAAACCCCTGCATCGGTTTAGAAATATTAAATTATTGTTCATGAGATATGCATTCTGAATGCATTACTAAACTTGGGGAGACACCGTGCCGCTATGTCGCCGTGTCGCCGTGCCGCCGTGCCGCCGTGCCGCCGTGCCGCCGTGCCGCCGTGTCGCCGTGCCGCCGTGCCGCCGTGCCGCCGTGCCGCCGTGCCGCCGTGCCGCCGTGCCGCCGTGCCGCCGTGCCGCCGTGCCGCCGTGCCGCCGTGCCGCCGTGCCGCCGTGCCGCCGTGCCGCCGTGCCGCCGTGCCGCCGTGCCGCCGTGCCGCCGTGCCTCCATGCACAACTTTCAGGGTTGCATTTGAATGCGCGATTGAACTGTCGTTGATTGGTAGATCATTGGTAGGTATTATTGAAAGAAGGGCAACAGTTGTCGCTATGTGAATGGCATGCATTGAGGTATGAATGACGGT
Source organism: Paraescarpia echinospica (assembly GCA_020002185.1). NCBI lineage: Eukaryota > Metazoa > Annelida > Polychaeta > Sabellida > Siboglinidae > Paraescarpia > Paraescarpia echinospica. The sequence continues at coordinate 21,678,755 of CM034534.1, read as the reverse complement.
TATTGACACATTTTTGTAATTGGTACTGACTATCATTAACATCAAGGCAAATCAATAACAACTGAGCTGTATTAATTTTAACATATCGACAAGCCAATGTGTTTTCATGAACCTACATTTAAAATAATATAATATGATATAACTTGATCCTCGTAAGGTTATTGGCAATATTGCCAAGTCGGGTTGGGTTAACTGCATTACCATTTTATGTTCAACAAATTAGCATTTCCCACTGTCTCCCTGTAAACGTGCAGCGTAAACATAACATGATGTTCACCCCGAAACATTCACATTAAACAAGATCTGAAGACTTGAAGATAAGTTTCTCAGTTCCTCCTGCACGACTCCTGGTTGACTTCGCCTAGCCAAGGTCGCTGAATACGTCACTGTACGAGTTAATGTTGAATTGCCAATGTTGCGTGTTATTTACCATCGCTGCCGACCAGCGAGAGATAGCGAAAGTGAAAGGTTACATGACGCCGTATAGTGTGTGTGTATGTGTGTGTGTGTGTGTGTGTGTGTGTGTGTGTGTGTGAGCGTTAGCGTGAGCGTATGCGAGTGAGTGCGCCTGTGTGCGGCGTTTGCGCACGCTCATGAGTCCGTGCGTCTGTCCGTGCGTGCGTACGTGCGTCTGAGCGTGCGTGCGTGCATCTGCTTGCCAGGCAGGCAGGCAGGCAGGCATATTCACTCATATGAGGCAGGCAGGCAGGCAGGCAGGCAGGCAGGCAGGCAGGCAGGCAGGCAGGCAGGCAGGCAGGCAGGCAGGCAGGCAGGCAGGCAGGCAGGCAGGCAGGCAGGCAGGCAGGCAGGCAGGCAGGCAGGCAGGCAGGTTGTTTATGATGATTCATAGTTTTTTTATTGGACAAACGCAACAAAACTAATTCACACGGCACTAAATAAAAACATCTACTATGCAATTTCCTTGGGTAATAAGCATTGAGGTCGTATTTATTTCATTTTCCGTTCTGATACACTGAAAACGAAAAACTGTTTGTTTTATATAGTAAATTGTATTCGTTTTTCGTTTTACTTACTTCAAATTTGACAGAGGCGGTGGAGTGATGACAGAGGCGGTGGAGTGATGGCAGAGGCGGTGGAGTGATGAAAGAGACGGCGGGGTTGTGACAAAGGCGGTGGAGTGGTGACAGAGGCGGTGTGGTGGTGACAGACGTGGTGAGGTGATGACAAATAGGCGGCAGAGTGAAGACAGAGGCAGTGGGGCGGTGACAGAGGCGGCGGGGTGGTGACAGATGCGGTGGTGTAAAGACAGGAGCGGTGGGGTGATGATAAAGGCGGTGGAGTGATGACAGAGGTGGTGGAGTGATGACAGAGGCGGTGGAGTGGAGAAAGAGATGGTGGGGTGATACAGAGCCGGTAGAATGAAGACAGAGGCGGTGGGGTGATGATAGAGGCGGTGGAGTTGTGACAGAGGCGGTGGAGTAATGACAGAGGCGGTGGGGTGATCACAGAAGCGGTGGAGTGGTGAAAGAGACGGTGGGTTAAGATAGAGTCGGTAGAGTGATGACAAAGGCGTTGAAGTTGTGACAAAGACGGTGGGGTGGTGACAGGCGTGGTGAGGAGATGACAAAGAGGAGGCAGAGTGAAGACAGAGGCAGTGGGGCGGTGACAGAGGCGGCAGGGTGGTAATAGAGGCGGTAGGGTGAAGCCACAGGCGGTGTCGTGGTGACAGAGGTGGTGGGGCGATGACAGAGGCGGTGGAGTAATGACAGAGGCGGTGGGGTGATCACAGAGGCGGTGGAGTGGTGAAAGAGACGGTAGGTTAAGATAGAGCCGGTAGAGTGATGACAAAGGCGTTGAGGTTGTGACAAAGACGGTGGGGTGGTGACAGACGTGGTGAGGAGATGACAAGGAGGCGGCAGAGTGAAGACAGAGGCAGTGGGGCGGTGACAGAGGCAGCGGGGTGGTGATAGAGGCGGTAGGGTGAAGACACAGGCGGTGGCGTGGTGACAGAGGTGGTGGGGCGATGACAGAGGCGGCGGGTGGTGAAAGAGGCGGTGGTCTAATGACAGGAGCGGTGGGGTAATGATAGAGGCGATGGAGTAGTGAAAGTGGCGGTGGGGTTGTGACAGAGGCGGTGGAGTGATGACAGAGCCGGTAGGGTGATGACAGAGGCGGTGGGGTGATGATAGAGGCGGTGGAGTTGTGACAGAAGCGGTGGGTGATGACAAAGGCGGTGGGTGATGACAGAGGCGGTGGAGTAATGACAGAGGCGGTGGGGTGATGGCAGAGGCGGTGGAGTGGTGAAAGAAATGGTGGGTTAAGATAGAGACAGTATAGTGATGACAAAGGCGTTGAGGTTGTGACAAAGACGGTGGGGTGGTGACAGAGGCGGTGTGGTGGTGACAGACGTGGTGAGGAGAAGACAAAAAAGCGGCAGAGTGAAGGCAGAGGCAGTGGGGCGGTGACAGAGGCGGCGGGGTGGTGATAGAGGCGGTAGGGTGAAGACACAGGCGGTGGCGTGGTGACAGAGGTGGTGGGGCGATGACAGAGGCGGTGAAGTGATGACAGAGGCGGTGGGGTGATGATAGAGGCGATGGAGTAGTGAAAGTGGCGGTGGGGTTGTGACAGAGGCGGTGGAGTGATGACAGAGCCGGTAGGGTGATGACAGAGGCGGTGGGGTGATGATAGAGGCGGTGGAGTTGTGACAGAAGCGGTGGGTGATGACAAAGGCGGTGGGTGATGACAGAGGCGGTGGAGTAATGACAGAGGCGGTGGGGTGATGACAGAGGCGGTGGAGTGGTGAAAGAAATGGTGGGTTAAGATAGAGACAGTATAGTGATGACAAAGGCGTTGAGGTTGTGACAAAGACGGTGGGGTGGTGACAGAGGCGGTGTGGTGGTGACAGACGTGGTGAGGAGAAGACAAAAAAGCGGCAGAGTGAAGGCAGAGGCAGTGGGGCGGTGACAGAGGCGGCGGGGTGGTGATAGAGGCGGTAGGGTGAAGACACAGGCGGTGGCGTGGTGACAGAGGTGGTGGGGCGATGACAGAGGCGGTGAAGTGATGACAGAGGCGGTGGGGTGATGACATAGGCGGTGGGGCGGTGACAGAGGCGATGCGGATAAGGGTGGTGGGGCGGTGACGACAGAGGCGGACGTTACAACATTAACCACAGAAGAGACAACATCACCGATGACGTTATTCATATTTTGCTTCATGTGCGGCAGTGGCCGATACCATTTTTTTCCGCGAAATCGTCACGAGCGGCGGTGACCGTGTCATGACGGCATCCTAACGTCACTGGTCGTGACCACGTACATCTGGAGACCGGTCAGTCTACACCTGAGTGGTCAAACGTGGTTTCTTGTGATCCGGGGACCGATTCACGAAGACAATGGGCTCATAAGAAAAATAAAAAAATTGAACAAAATGAGTTGTTATGTTTAAGGAGGGATTTCAAAATGCAAATTGCCCACTGTCACATACACCCTCCTAAGCACCCACTGTCACAAACACCCTCATGTGCGCCCACTGTCCCATAGACCCTCCTACGCGCCCACTGTCACATACACCCTCCTATGCACCCACTGTCACATACACCCTCCTATGCACCCACTGTCACATACTCCCTCCAATGCACACACTGTCACATACACCCTCATATAGGCCCACTGTTACATACTCCCTCCTATGCACACACTGTCACATACACCCTCATATACACCCACTGTCACATACACCCTACTATGCATCCACTGTCACATACACCCTCCTAGAGGCCCACTGTTACAAACTCCCTCCTATGCGCCCACTGTCACATACACCATACTATGCACCCACTGTCACATACACCCTCCTATAGGCCCACTGTTACATACTCCCTCCAATGCACACACTGTCACATACACCCTCATATAGGCCCACTGTTACATACTCCCTCCTATGCACACACTGTCACATACACCCTCATATACACCCACTGTCACATACACCCTACTATGCATCCACTGTCACATACACCCTCCTATAGGCCCACTGTTACATATTCCCTCCTATGCACCCACTGTCACATACACACTCCTATGGGCCCACTGTCACACACTCCCTCCTATGGGCCCACTATCACATACACCCTCCTATGGACCCACTGTCACATACTCCTTCCTATGGGCCCACTGTCACATACGCCCTACTATGAACCCAATGTCGTAAACACGCTCCTATGGGCCAACTGTCACATACACCCTCCTATGGGCCCACTGTAACATAACCCTACTATGCACCCATTGTCACATACACCTTACTATGCACCCACAGTCACATACACCCTCCTAAGAACCCATTGTCAAATACATCCTCATATGCGCCCACTGTCACATACTCCCTACTATGCACCCACTGTCACTTACACCCACCTATAGGCCCACTGTCACATACACCCTTCTATGCACCCACTGTCACATACACCCTCCTATGTATCCACTGTCACATACATCCTGATATGCGCCCACTGTCACATACACCGTTCTACGCACCCACTGTCACATACACCCTCCTATGCACCCACTGTCACATACACCCTCCTATGGGCCCACTGTCACATACATCCTAATATGCACCCACTGTCACATACACCCTCGTATGCAGACACTGTCAGATACACCCTCATATGCATCCACAGTCACATACACCCTACTTTGCACCCACTGTCACGTACACCTTCCTATGGGCCCACTGTGACATACACCGTACTATGCACCCATTGTTACATAAAACCTCCTATGTGGACACTGTCACATACACCCTCCTATGCGCCCACTGTCAGATACACCCTCCTATGTACCCACTGTCACATACACCCACATATGGGCCCACTGTCACATACACCCTACTATGCACCCACTGTCACATACACCCTCCTAAGAACCCACTGTCACAAACACACGCATATGCGCCCACTGTCACATACACCCTCCTATGCGCCCACTGTCACATACACCCTACAATGCACCCACTGTCACATACACCCTCCTATGCACCCACTGTCACATACACCCTAATATGCACCCACTGTCACATACACTCTCCTATGTGCCCATTGTCACATAAAAGATACTATGCACCCACTGTCACATACACTCTCCTATGGGCCCACTGTCACATACACCCTCCTATGCGCCCAATGTCACATACACCCTACCATGCACCCACTGTCACATACACCCTCCTATGCATCCACTGTCACATACACCCTAATATGCACCCACTGTCACATACACCCTCCTATGGGCCCACTGTTACATACACCCTCCTATGCGCCCACTGTCACATAAACCATACATATGCACCCACTGTCACATACACCCTCCTATGGGCCCACTGTTACATACACCCTCCTATGCGCCCACTGTCACATAAACCATACATATGCACCCACTGTCACATACAAACTCCTATGGGCCCACTGTCACATACACCCTCCTATGGGCCAACTGTCACGTACACCCACCTATGGGCCCACTGTCACATACACCCTACTTTGCACCCACTGTCACATACACACTCCTAAGCACCCACTGTCACAAACACCCTCATAAGCGCCCACTGTCACATATACTCTCCTACGCACCCACTGTCACATACACCCTCCTATGGGCCCACAGTCACATTCACCCTCCTACGTGCCCACTGTCACATACACCCTACTATGCACCCACTGTCACGTACACCCTCCTATGCACCCACTGTCACATACACCCTACTAAGCACCCACTGTCATATACCCCCTACTATGCACCCACTGTTACATATACCCTCCTATGCGGACACTGTCACATATACCCTAATATGGACCCACTGTCAGATACACCCTCCTATGCACCCACTGTCACATACACCCTCCTATGGACCAACTGTCACATACACCCTCCTCTCTACCCACTGTCACATACACCCTCCTATGGGCCCACTGTCACATACACCCTCCTATGCGCCCACTGTCATATACACCTTCCTATGCACCCAGAGTCACATACATCCTACTATGCACCCACTGTGACATACACCCTCCTATGGGCCCAATGTCACATACACACTACTATGCAACCACTTACACATACACCCTCCTACGTTCCCACTGTCAGATACACCTTCCTACGCACCCACTGTCACATACACCCTCCTATATACCCACTGTCACATACACCCTCCTATGGGCCAACTGTCACATACACCCTCCCATCTACCCACTGTCACATACACCCTACCACACGCCCAATGTCACGTACACCCTCCTATGTGCCCACTGTCACATACACCCTCCTACGCACCCACTGTCACATACACCCTCCTATGTACCCACAGTCACATACATCCTCCTATGGGCCAACTGTCACATACCCCCTCCCATCTACCCACTGTCACATACACCCTACCACACGCCCACTGTCAAAAACACCCTCCTATGTGCCCACTGTCAGACACACCCTCCTATAGGCCCACTGTCACATACACCCTACTATGCACCCACCGTCGCAAACACCCTCCTATGGGCCCACTATCACATACACCCTGCTATGGGCCCACTGTCACATAACCCTAGTATGCACCCATTGTCACATACACCATACAATGCACCCACTGTCACATACACCCTACTATGCACCCACTGTCACATATACCCTCCTATGCGGACACTGTCACATACAGTCTTCTATGGGCACACTGTCAGATACACACTCCTATGCACACAATGTCACATACATCCTACTAGGCACCCACAGTCACATACACCCTCCTGTGCACCCACTGTCACATACAGCCTCCTATGGGCCCACTGTCAAATACACCCTAATATGCACCCACTTTCACATACACCCTCCGGTGCAGACAATGTCAGATATACTCTCCTGTGCAGGCACTGTCACATACACACTCCTATGGGCCTACTCTCACATACACCCTCCTATGGGCCCACTATTACATACACCCTTCTATGCACCCACTGTCACATACACCCTCCTGTGCACCCACTGTCACATACACCCTCCTATGGGCTCACTGTCACATACACCCTACTATACACCCACTGTCGCATACACACTCCTATGGGCCCACTGTCACATACACCCTACTGTGCAACCACTGTCACATATACCCTCCTATGCGGACAATGTCACATACAGTCGTTTATGGGCCCACTGTCAGATACACACTCCTATGCACCCAATGTCACATACACCCTACTATGCACCCACTGTCATATACACCCTCCTGTGCACCCACAGTCACATACAGCCTCCTATGGGCCCACTGTCAAATACACCCTAATATGCACCCACTGTCACATACACCCTCCTGTGCAGACAATGTCAGATACACTCTCCTGTGCAGGCACTGTCTCATACACCCTCCTACGCGCCCACTGTCAGATACACCCTCCTATGCTCCCACTGTCACATACACCCTCCTATGGGCCTACTTTCACATCCACCCTCCTATGGGCCCACTTTTACATACACCCAACTATGCTCCCACTGTCACATACACCCTCCTGTGCACCCACTGTCACATACACCCTCCTATGGGCTCACTCTAACATACACCCTACAATACACCCACTGTCGCATACACCCTCCTATGGGCCCACTGTCACATAAACCGTACCATGCACCCACGGTCACATTCACCCTCCTGTGGGCCCATTGTCACATACACCCTACTATGCACCCACTGTCACATACACCCTCCTGTGCACCCACTGTCACAAACAACCTCCTATGGGCCCACTGTCACATACACCCTACTATACACTTATTGTCACATACCTCCTCCTATGCACCCACTGTCACATACACCCTCCTATGGGCCCACTCTCACATACACCCTACTATGCACCCACTCTCACATAAACCCTCCTATGCGCCCACTGTCACATACACCCTACTATGCACCCACTGTCACATATACCCTTCTATGGGCCCACTGTCACATACACCCTACTATGCACCCACTGTCACATAAACCCTCCTATGCGCCCGCTGTCACATACACCCTCCTACGCGCCCATTGTCACATACACCCTCCTATGCACCCACTGTCACATACACCCTCCTATGAACCCACTGTCACATACACCCTACTATGCACTATGTAACAGTCGATCATGTCAGCCTTGAGCCCCACAGTGTGAACAATGAGAGAATACATTGCAGTAATTTTGGCAAATGTTCTCGTCATGGCGCTTACCCGGCATGCATGGTTGAATTAAAATAAAAAATAGGTGAGAACTTACTTTTTTGGGGAATAAACGTGGAGTGAACTTCCAAATTATCTCCGTAGTCACTGGTCACTGGGGTGCGTTTGCAGTCATGTATATATGAATTAGGCCATATTCACTCATATGAGGCAGGCAGGCAGGCAGGCAGGCAGGCAGGCAGGCAGGCAGGCAGGCAGGCAGGCAGGCTGGCAGGCAGGCAGGCAGGCAGGCAGGCAATTTGTGTCCTGTCGTGTGTGTTGGATAGGATGGTGTAGGTCTTCTCTCGTTGTGCTTGCACAGACAGTCAGTTTTGCAGTTCAAGTAGACGCTGCAGAAATTGTGAATGTCATTTTGTTAGAATGCTGTAAGTGCACTGCCCCCCTCCGTCTTCATTTCCTATACTTTACTCTCACAGCAATAATTTGGGACAGTCTTGGGATGATCTTAATTGTGAGGTGGCTGTATTAGTGAGGTAACCATGAAGCAAAATTTGACTATATAATAAGACTGGAAGTGAGGAGTGTAGATCTCATCTATCTCCACCGAGAATGACAGCAGATTTGAGTGAACCTTCCAAGCTGCAAATGAAAACTCATTGCACTCTTACAGTGGCTAGATAATACACCCCACAGTTGTGAATGAAAACTCATTGTACTCTTACAGTGGCTAGATAATACACCCCACAGCTGTGAATCAAAACTCATTGCATTCTTACAGTGGCTAGATAATACACCCCACGGCTGTGAATCAAAACTCATTGCACTTTTACAGTGGCTAGATGGTACACCCCACAGCTGTGAATCAAAACTCATTGCACTCTTACAGTGGCTAGATAATACACCCCACAGCTGTGAATCAAAACTCATTGCACTCTTACAGTGGCTAGATAATACACCCCACAGCTGTGAATCAAAACTCATTGCACTCTTACAGTGGCTAGATAATACACCCCACAGCTGTGAATCAAAACTCATTGCACTCTTACATTACTGTTTTATTGTAGTTAGACATACGTATCTTCACAGATGTACAGTAACTGTTAAATTTTGTGTAAACTATGTTTACATGTCTGCAATCAAGCAACGATTTCATTTTTTCCGTTCGTCTTCACAGTGCAATAATAGACGCATCGTTAAGCCAGTCTGGTGTAATGCGATGCCACCACACATGAAGCGGGTGTGTGAAATTGTCTTCTTTAATGCATGACAGTAGTCAGTCATTTAGATGCATGGGTTCACAATACTGCCTACGGGTTGAAGCTGGTACAAATCATGTGCTGATTGATCTATCACGTCACACAGCACGCAGGAAGGCAGTCATACAGTATGTCTTACTATTATTTCCGCTATGAATGACGACCTACCTCCTTCATTAACTTGAGTGTTTCCAGGGCTAGTTCTTGCATTGGTAACATAATCAACGAATCCACACCAGAGGACAAATGAAAACTCATTGCACTCTTACAGTGGCTAGATAATACACCCCACAGCTGTGAATCAAAACTCATTGCACTCTTACAGTGGCTTGATAATACACCCCACAGCTGTGAATCAAAACTCATTGCACTCTTACAGTGGCTAGATAATACACCCCACAGCTGTGAATCAAAACTCATTGCACTCTTACAGTGGCTAGATAATACACCCCACAGCTGTGAATCAAAACTCATTGCACTCTTACAGTGGCTTGATAATACACCCCACAGCTGTGAATCAAAACTCATTGCACTCTTACAGTGGCTAGATAATACACCCCACAGCTGTGAACCATACAACTGGTAATGTATTCCTATAGAATCAGACATCAACCTACTAAGCTGTATGATTTAACAAGATTTAACAAGATTGCCACCCAGAGAAATAACTCTAGGTGGGAGGTGGACAAGGAAGCCCTTTGGCTTATCGAGAGCCCAACCCTTTTATCTATGTGTAACCAGCCCTCCTGAGGTATGTGTCGATTTTGTTTTTAAACATATTCACGCTACTAGCATCCACACTATCAGCAGATAATCTGTTCCATTCATTTACAGTCCTTTATAATAATGAGAACTTTCTTATATCTAATCTATACTGCTCCTTTGCTAATGTAACTTGATGGCCTCTAGTCCTTCTATCTTCCTTAACTGAGAACAAAATATTTCTATCAATATTCTCATAACCATTAAGTATGTTAAACACTTCTATCTGATCTCCTCTCAATATTCTGGTCTCTAGTGTTGTTAAACGACATTCTTTTAGGCAAATTTCATAACTAAGATCCCTCAGTTTTGGTATCATTTTAGTCACTTTCCTCTGTACTCTTTCTAGTATATCTATGTCCTTCTTGTGATATGGCCTCCACGCTTGTATACAATATTCTAAATGAGGCCTCACTATTGTTTTGTACAGCGGTATTATTAGTTCTTTTTCCTTATTTGCTATATTTTGCCTAATTAATCCAAGGATATGATATCCCTTTGAAGCTGCAATTCCACACTGCTCTGAAACCTTCATATCAGCACTAATGGTTAACCCTAATTCCTTTTCTTTTACAGCAGTACTTAGTACAGTACCCCCCATTGCATAGTCTACCTCTAAATTGAACAGCATTTGCCATTTTTCAGACCATTTGATCAACTTGTCAAGATCATCGTGTAAATGTTGTCTATCTCCATCACTTTTAATCCTTCTAAACACTTTTGTATCATCTGCAAATTTCAACACCTTGCTTGTTATTTCATCATCAAAACCTGCCATTGTATATTCTAGTACACGTTGTCTTCTGTCAATCAGCCATTTTTCTACCCATTTGATTATACCATTTCCTATGCCATGGGCCTTTAGTTTAAGCAGTAATCTTTGATGTGGTACTTTGTCAAAAGTTTTTTGAAAATCTAAGTAGATGATATCTACTGGTGGTCCCTCATCTACCCACTCAGTGATGTCTTCCAAAATACAACATATTTGTTAAGCATGACCTCGCTTTTAAAAACCATGTTGAGATGGATTCATCCAGTTATGTTTAACAAGAAAATCCACCATGTGATCTTTAATTAGTCTTTCTAAAAGTTTGCAAATCACTGATGTTAAACTCACTGGTCTATAGTTGTCTGACTTGTTTCTCAAACCTTTTTTAAATAACGATATAATGTTTGCCTCTTTCCATTCTAAAGGAACCACTCCCTCTTCTAATGACAAATTGAAAACTACAGCAAGCGGTACGCTAATTTGTTCTACAATTTCCAATAGTAGTTTGGGCGGAATCCCATCCACTACAGGTGATTTATTATCCTTTATAGCCCTTATTTTCTTAGCTACCATTTCCAGGATTACAATTAACTGTAATAAATAGTCTGAATCTGCTCCCCTGAACTTAGCCTCTGGCACTGGCAGTGAACTAATATCTTCCCTGGTAAACACTGAACTAAAATACTCATTGAGGTCTTCTGCCATTAAGAATACCTCTGATATTAAATTTCTTACAATATCATCTAGAGGACCGACCTTATCCTGAACTTTCTGTTTGCTTCGAACATACGCATAAAAACTGTTGCTGTCATGTTTTATATTAGAAGCTAATTTATGTTCATAGCTTCTCTTTGAATTTATAATGTCTGCTGTAGCTTGGTTAAGTGCTTATTTATAAATGTTGTAGTCTTTATCATTTCCAGTACATCTATATGACTTCCATATAATTTGTTTATACATAATTTTCTAATGGCTTCCTTTGATGTGTTTCTTTTTGGACCGTTTCCCTTGTTTTTTTAACGGTACAAATTTATCGACTATGCACTTAATTTCACTCTTTAAGATATTCCAGCATTCTGTTGCTGTCTTATTTTTAAGTGTGTTATTCCAGTCTATCTGTGCTAAATATTTCTTCATGTCCTTATACCTTCATTTGTGGATATTTCTCCTGTACTGCTTTTAACTATTCCTTTCTAATTTTACTTTGATACTAAAATGTATCTGGTTGTGATCACTACTCCACAGTGGCTCACATATGTGACATTGTCAACTAATTCATTATGTGAGGACAAAACTATGTCTAGCTCTGGTTGGTTATAGCACATGTTGAGAAAGGAAAGTATCTTGTACTAAAACTAAAAACTTTTGGTCCTCACTCCCCATACTCTGTACAGATTTCCATTGTATATGCCCGTGGTTAAAATCCCCACAGTAATACAGTCCCGTTTGCTTACTTCCCTTACAGCGTTTTTATTTTCTTCTGTGCTTACGTTTGGACTTTGATAAACTAACCCAACTGTTAACGTTGAGTTTCCTGTAACTATGTTACACCATACATCTTCTTCGCAATCTGCTCCTCTTTCTAATTTTATTTCATAAGCCTGGATAGATTCTTTAATATATAAAATAACTCCACCTCCCTTTCTTCCTATTCTATCTTTCCTAAACATTACATATCCTGTCAATCCAAATTCGGTATCTGATATATATGTGGTGGTCCATGATTCCTATTATGTATCTTCTACCATAATGTTTAGTTCATTTCTTTTGTTTACTATACTCCTTGCATTTAAACAAACACATTTATATCCAGCTTCAGAAGAGTTTTCCAGACTGTTCTTTGCTGATTTATTTGTGCTGTCTTTATCTATGCCTCCAGTTTCAGGCTACTCTGTGAGTCCCCCCTGCAAATCTAATTTAAATAGATGCAGCCTGTCCCACTGTCAACAGATCGCAGCAGGTTCTCTGAGAAAACTGCTGCCCCCTTTTCCACTAAGATGGAAGCATGAAAACAGGACTGTAAAAATAATTCACACATTACTGTTTTATTGTAGTTAGACATAGGTATCATATCTTCACAGATGTACAGTGACTGTAATGAAGCAATGATTTTACTTTTTCTGTTCGTCTTCACAGTGCAATAGTAGACACATTGTTAAGACAGTCTGGTGTGCTGCGATGCCACCACACATGAAGCGGTGAATGTGTGAAATTGTCTTCTTTAATGCATGACAGTAGTCGGTCATTTAGATGCATGGGTTCACAATACTGCCTACGGGTTGAAGCTGGTACACATCATGTGCTGATTGATCTATCACTTCACATAGCATGATGACCTACCTCCTTCGTGAACTTGAGTGTCTGCAGGGCTAGTTCTTGCATTGGTGACATAATCAATGAATGCACACCAGAGGACACATGTGTGAGCAGTCGCTCAAACATCGGGATGGGGAACGCTGCCATCTTGCCGTTTCAATTCCTCGCCATAGCAAGCACATCCTTACCATCCGTTATGACAGGAATTGTCTGAAACGTTGTAACATATGACGATGTGTAAAACCAAATGTAGTATATACATTTCCTATAATCCACAACTCTATTGCTTTTCAACAGTAGATCAAGTATGAAACTTCACAACAAAATATTTACATTTTCAAAAACGATTATGTCTTATTTTAATAATAAATATATTGTATACTACAACTTCGAAATTATTGTTCTATGACATCTTGCAATGTTTCATAAAATCTAAAAATAATATAAACTATGAAAAATTATGTTTGGACAAAAATAAATACTTCAAATTGATCAATGCAGAGATAAATAGATCAAGACAAATAAATATGTATAGTGATAACAGATATATAGATGTTTAAATTATATAAAAATTAAACAATAAGAAACATTTTTTGCTATGATTTGAAGAAATATTTTCTGCCAGTTTTATTCTGGCAGAGTAAGGCTTGAAGTTCTTCTACAACTACGGTACCAACCTTCTTCTGAATGGGGGTTGGTATATTGTGTCCTTTTCAGATGACTGCATTGAAAACTCCAAATGAAAGGCGTGAAATAAAAAATAAAAATTAACTGTACACATAAAAAAGACAAAGTACTAATGTTTTCTACATTTCAAAAGTATTTTATTTGTCATTTATATTAGATGCAGGTACAAAAGTCATACATATGCATGAAAGTGTATAAAATACTACACGTAGAAGTGAATGATTAATATCAGACAGACTGCAAAAATTAACTAAATTCCAACAGAAAAAGAACTGAGTATTAAAGTTTCTCATTTTCAAAAAACTTTCTCAAATTTGGTTTTACATAATCCAACAAAATACAAGCTAAATTCTTAAAGTTAGTTTTTAACAAATTATGTGAAAGTAAAAAGTGATTCACATTTGCAACCTGTGCTCTGCATTAATGTTTCTCGACCGGTGAGTCGCGGCACACTGGTGACGGTGTGCCCCCTGGACCTCATTAGTGTGTCGCTACAACTCTGGTAATTAAAATAAAAAGTAAACATTTTATTGTCTTAATATTCAGCTACATTCATAGACTTCTGCATTAGACAACATAAAACAAGAAATGGGAATGAGTTTTCACACCCATAACTTACGTAATATTTTCTTGTAACTTACGTGACGGAGATGAAAGGGAAGCATACATTCCCCTATATTGTTATTCGAGTGATGTGTGTAGCTTGATATCAGTCTAGTGTTCGTGAAGATTTGTAACATGCAGGACATCTATTTAGGGTAAGACCACATGAGGGATCCGTCCGACGAAAGAATGCACGTGAAAATACCGTTTAGGTGTGATATGCGTGAAATTTTCTCGATCACTTTGATATGGGACATGTTTGTTTCGTGACTACTGAATGTACTAATGCATTAGCAAAGATAAAACATCAAATGGGAATAAGTTTTTACACCCATAACTTACGTAATATTTTCTTGTAACTTACGTGACGGAGATGAAATGGTAGCATACATTCCCATGTGTGGTTAATCTAGTTATATGTGTAGCTTGATATCAGTCTAGCCTTCGTGAAGATTTGTTACATGCAGGATATCTATTTAGTGTAAGACCACACGAGGGATCAGTTCGCCGAAAGAGTGCACATGAAAATACCATTTTGGTGTGATATCCGTGAATTTTTTCGATCACTTTGACATGGGACATGTTTGTTTCGTGACTACTGAATGTAATATTGCATTAAACAAGATAAAACATGAAATGGAAATGAGTTTTCACACTTATAACTTACGTACTATTTTCTTCCAACTTACGTGACGAAGATGATAGGGTTGCATACATTCCCCTGTGTTGTTAATCTAGCTATGTGTGTAGCTTGATATCAGTCTAGCCTTCGTGAAAATGTGTAACATGCAGGACATATGTTGGGAGTAAGACCTTATTAAGGATCCGTCCGCCGAAAGAGTGCAATTGAAAATTCCGTTTTGGTGTGATACATGCGTGAATTGTTCTCGATCACTTTGATATGGGACATGTTTTTATCGTGAATACTGAATGTACTACTGCAACAAACAAGATAAAACATGAAATGGGAATGAGTTTTCACACCCATATCATACGTAATATTTTCTTGTAACTTACGTGACGGAGACGAAAAGGTAGCATACATTCCCCTGTGTGGTTAATCTAGTTATATGTGTTGCTTGACATCAGTCTAGCATTCGTGAAGATTTGTAAAATGCAGGACATCTATTTGGGGTAAGACCACATGAAGGATACGTCCGCTGAAAGAGTACACATGGAAATGCCGTTTTGGTGCGATATCCTTGAATTGTTTCGATCACTTTGACATGGGACATGTTTGTATCGTGAATACTGAATGTACTACTGCATTACACAAGATAAAACATGAAATGAGAATGAGTTTTCACACCCATAACTTACGTACTATTTTCTTGTAACTTAAGTGACGAAGATGAAAGGGTAGCATACATTCCCCTATGTTGTTAATCTAGCTTTGTGTGTAACTTGATATCAGTCTAGGATTCGTCATGATTTGAAACATGCAATACATCAATTTAGGATAAGACTACATTAAGGATCCGTTCGCCGAAAGAGTGCACTTCAAAATACCGTTTTGGTGTGATATGCGTGAATTTTTTCCGATCACTTTGATATGGGACATGTTTTTATCGTGAATACTGAATGTACTACTGCATTAAACAAGATAAAACATGAAATAGGAATGAGTTTTCACACCCATAACTTACGTACTATTTTCTGGTAACTTACGTGACGGAGATGAAAGGGTATCATACAATCCCCTGGGTGGTTAATCTAGTTATATTTGCAGCTTGATATCAGTCTAGCCTTCGTGAAGGTTTGTAACATGCAGGACATCTATTTGGGGTACGACCACATAAAGGATCCGTCCGCCGAAAGAGAGCACATGAAAATGCCGTTTTGGTGTGATATCCGTGAATTTTCTCGATCACTTTGTCATGAGACATTTTTGTATCATTAATACTGAATGTACTACTGCATTTGACTAGATAAAACATGAAATTGGAATAGGTTTTCACACCCATAACTTACTTACAATTTTCTTGTAACTTACGTGACGGAGATGAAAGGGAAAAATACATTCCCCTGTGTTGTTAATCTAGTTATGTGTGTAGCTTGATATCAGTCTAGGATTCGTGAAGAATTATAACTTGCAGGACATCTATTTGGGGAAAGACCACATTAAGGATCCATCCGCTGAAAGAATGCACTTCAAAAATATATTTTTGTGTGATACATGCGTGAATTGTTCTCGATCACTTTGATATGGGACATGTTTCTATCGTGAATAATGAATGTACTTCTGCAACAAACAAGATAAAACATGAAATGGGAATGAGTTTTCACACCCATATCATACGTAATATGTTCTTGTAACTTACGTGACGGAGATGAAACGGTAGCATACATTCCCCTGTGTGGTTAATCTAGTTATATGTGTAGCTTGACATCAGTCTATCATTCGTGAATATTTGTAAAATGCAGGACATCTATTTGGGGTAAGACCACATGAAGGATCCGTCCGCCGAAAGAGTACACATTGAAATACCGTTTTGGTGCGATATCCTTGAATTTTTTCGATCACTTTGACATGGGACATGTTTGTATCGTGAATACTGAATGTACTACTGCATTACACAAGATAAAACATAAAATGAGAATGAGTTTTCACACCCATAACTTACGTACTATTTTTTTGTATCTTACTTGTCGAAGATGAAAGGGTAGCATACATTCCCCTGTGTTGTTAATCTAGTTATGTATGTAGCTTGATATCAGTCTAGGATTCGTGAAGATTTATAACATGCAGGACATCTATTTGGGGAAAGACCGCATTAAGGATCCGTCCGCTGAAAGAGTGCACTCGAAAATACCTTTTTGTGTGATACATGCGTGAATTGTTCTCGATCACTTTGATATGGGACATGTTTTTATCGTGAATACTGAATGTACTACTGCAACAAACAAGATAACACATGAAATGGGAATGAGTTTTCACACCCATATCATACGTAATATTTTCTTATAACTTACGTGACGGAGATGAAACGGTAGCATACATTCCCCCGAGTGGTTAATCTAGTTATATGTGAAGCTTGACATCAGTCTAGCATTCGTGAAAATGTGTAACATGCAGGACGTCTATTTGGGGTAAGACACCATGAAGGATCCGTCCGCCGAAAGAGTACACATGGAAATGCCGTTTTGGTGCGATATTCTTGAATTTTTTCGATCACTTTCACATGGGACATGATTGTATCGTGAACACTGAATGTAATACTGCATTACATAAGATAAAACATAAAATGAGAATGAGTTTTCACACCCATAACTTACGTACTATTTTCTTGTAACTTACTTGTCGAAGATGAAAGGGTAGCACACATTCCCCTATGTTGTTAATCTAGCTATGTGTGTAACATGATATCAGTCTAGGATTCGTCATGATTTGAAACATGCAGGACATCAATTTAGGGTAAGATTACATTAAGGATCCGTTCGCCGAAAGAGTGCACTTGAAAATACCGTTTTGGTGTGATATGCGTGAATTTTGTTGCGATCACTTTGATATGGGACATGTTTAGATCGTGAATACTGAATGTACTACTGCATTAAACAAGATAAAACATGAAATAGGAATGAGTTTTCACACCCATAACTTACGTACTATTTTCTTGTAACTTACGTGACGGAGATGAAAGGGTAGCATTCATTCCCCTGGGTGGTTAATCTAGTTATATTTGCAGCTTGATATCAGTCTAGCCTTCTTGAAGGTTTGTAACATGCAGGACATCTATTTGGGGTACGACCACATAAAGGATCAGTCCGCCGAAAGAGAGCACATGAAAATGCCGTTTTGGTGTGATATCCGTGAATTTTCTCGATCACTTTGTCATGGGACATTTTTGTATCATTAATACTGAATGTACTACTGCATTTGACTAGATAAAACATGAAATTGGAATTGGTTTTCACACCCATAACTTACGTACTATTTTTTTGTAACTTACTTATCGAAGATGAAAGGGTAGCATACATTCCCCTGTGTTGTTAATCTAGTTATGTGTGTAGCTTGATATCAGTCTAGGATTCGTGAAGATTTATAACATGCAGGACATCTATTTGGGGAAAGACCGCATTAAGGATCCGTCCGCTGAAAGAATGCACTCGAAAATACCTTTTGTGTGATTTATGCGTGAATTGTTCTCGATCACTTTGATATGGGACATGTTTTTATCGTGAATACGGAATGTACTACTGCAACAAACAAGATAAAACATGAAATGGGAATGAGTTTTCACACCCATATCATACGTAATATTTTCTTATAACTTACGTGACGGAGATGAAACGGTAGCATACATTCCCCCGTGTGGTTAATCTAGTTATATGTGTAGCTTGACAACAGTCTAGCATTCGTGAAAATTTGAAACATGCAGGACATCTATTTGGGGTAAGACCACATGAAGGATCCGTCCGCCGAAAGAGTACACATGGAAATGCCGTTTTGGTGCGATATTCTTGAATTTTTTCGATCACTTTCACATGGGAAATGATTGTATCGTAAATACTGAATGTAATACTGCATTACACAAGATAAAACATAACATGAGAATGAGTTTTCACACCCATAACTTACGTACTATTTTCTTGTAACTTACTTGTCGAAGATGAAAGGGTAGCATACATTCCCCTATTTTGTTAATCTAGCTACGTGTGTAGCTTGATATCAGTCTAGGATTCGTGAAGATTTCTAACATGCAGGACTTCTATTTAGGGTAAGAATACATTAAGGATCCGTCCGCCTAAAGAGTGCACTTGAAAATACCGTTTTGTTGTGATATGCGTGAATTTTTCCCGATCACATTGATATGGGACATGTTTTTATCAAGAATACAGAATGTACTACTGCATTATTCAAGATAAACCATGAAAGAGGAATGAGTTTTCACACCCATAATTTACGTAATATTTTCTTGTAACTTACGTGACGGAGATGAAAGGGTAGCATACATTCCCCTGTGTCGTTAATCAAGTTATATGTGTAGCTTGATATCAGTCTAGCCTTCGTGAAGGTTTGTAACATGCAAGACATCTATTTGGGGTAAGACCACATGAAGGATCCGTCCGCCGAAAGAGTGCACATGAAAATGCCGTTTTGGTGTGATATCTCTGAATTTTCTCGATCACGTTGTCATGGGACATTTTTGTATCGTGAATACTGAATATACTACTGCATTACACAAGAAAAAACATGACATGAGAATGAGTTTTCACACACATAACTTACGTAATATGTTCTTGTAACTTACGTGACGGAGAAGAAAGGGTAGCGTACATTCACCTGTGTGGTTAATCTAGTTTTGTATGCAGCTTGATATCAGTCTAGGATTCGTGAAGATTTCTAACATGCAGGACATCTATTTCGGGTAAGACCACATAAAGGATCCGTCCGCCGAAAGAGTGCACATAAAAATGCCGTTTTGGTGTGATATCCGTGAATTTTCTCGATCACTTTGATATGGGACATGTTTTTATCGTGAATACTGAATGTACTACTGCAACAAACAAGATAAAACATGAAACGGGAATGAGTTTTCACACCCATATCATACGTAATATTTTCTTGTAACTTACGTGACGGAGATGAAATGGTAGCATACATTCCCCAGTGTGGTTAATCTAGTTATATGAGTAGCTTGACATCAGTCTAGCCTTCATGAAGGATTGTAACATGCAGGATATCTATTTGGGGTAAGACCACATAAATGATCCGTCCGCCGAAAGAGTGCACATGAAAATGCTGTTTTGGTGTGATATCCGTGAATTTTCTCGATCACTTTGTCATGGGACATTTTTGTATCGTGAATACTGAATGTACTACTCCATTTGACTAGATAAAACCTGAAATTGGAATGAGTTTTCACACCCATAACTTACGTACTATTTTCTTGTTATGTACGTGACGGAGATGAAAAGGTAGTATACATTCCCCTGTGTTTTAATCTAGTTATGTGTGTAGCTTGATATCAGTCTAGTATTCGTGAAGATTTATAACAAGCAGGACATCTATTTGGGGAAAGACCACATTAAGGATCCGTCCGCCGAAAGAGTACACATTGAAATGCCGTTTTGGTGCGATATCCTTGAATTTTTTCGATCACTTTGACATGGGACATGTCTGTATCGTGAATACTGAATGTACTAATGCATTACACAAGATAAAACATAAAATGAGAATGAGTTTTCACACCCATAACTTACGTACTATTTTCTTGTAACTTACGTGACGGAGATGAAAGGGTAGGATACATTCCCCTGTGTTGTTAATCTAGTTATGAGTGTAGCTTGATATCAGTCTAGGATTCGTGAAGATTTATAACATGCACGACATCTATTTGGGGACAGACCACATTAAGGATCCGTCCGCTGAAAGAGTGCAATTGAAAATGCCTTTTTGTGTGATACATGCGTGAATTGATCTCGATCACTTTGATATGGGACATGTTTTTATCGTGAATACTGAATGTACTTCTGCAACAAACAAAATAAAACATGAAATGGGAATGAGTTTTCACACACATATAATACGTAATATTTTCTTGTAACTTACGTGACGGAAATGAAAAGGTAGCATACATTCCCCAGTGTGGTTAATCTAGTTATACGTGTAGCTTGACATCAGTCTAGCATTCTTGAAGATTTGTAAAATGCAGGACATCTATTTGGGGTAAGACCACATGAAGGATCCGTCCGCCGAAAGAGTACACATAGAAATGCCGTTTTGGTGCGATATCCTTGAATTATTTCGGTCACTTTGACATGGGACATGTTTGTATCGTGAATACTGAATGTACTACTGCATTACACAAGATAAAACATAAAATGAGAATGAGTTTTCACACCCATAACTTACGTACTATTTTTTTGTAACTTACTTGTCGAAGATGAAAAGGTAGCATACATTCCCCTATGTTGTTAATCTAGCTGTGTGTGTAGCTAGATATCAGTCTAACATTCGTGATGATTTGAAACATGCAGGACATCTATTTAGGGTAAAACTACATTAAGGATCCGTCCGCCGAAAGAGTGCACTTAAAAATACCGTTTTGGTGCGGTATGCGTGAATTTTTCCCGATCACTTTGATATGGGACATGTTTTTATTGTGAATACTTAATGTACTACTGCATTAGACAAGTTAAAACATGAAATAGAAATGAGTTTTCACACCCATAACTTATGTACTATTTTCTTGTAACTTACGTGACGGAGATGAAAGGGTAGCATACATTCCCCTGTGTGGTTAATCTTGTTATATGTGCAGCTTGATATCAGTCTAGCCTTCGTGAATGTTTGTAACATGCAGGACATCTATTTGGGGTAAGACCACATAAAGGATCCGTCCGCCGAAAGAGTGCAATTAAAATGCCGTTTTGGTGTAATATGGGTGAATTTTTCTCGATCACTTTGATATGGGACGTCTTTTTATCGTGAATACTGAATGTTCTGCTGCAACAACAAAATAAAACATCAAATGGGAATTAGTTTTCACACTCATAAATTACTTACTATTTTCTTGTAACTTACGTGACGGAGATGAAAGGGTAGCATACATTCCCCTGTGTGGTTAACCTAGTTATATGTGCAGCTTGATATCAGTCTAGCCTTCGTGAAGGTTTCTAACATGCAGGACATCTATTTGGGGTAAGACCGCATGAAGGAACCGTCCGCCGAAAGAGTGCTCTTGAAAATAAATTTTTGTGTGATACATGCGTGAATAGTTCTCGATCACTTTGATATGGGACATGTTTTTATCGTGAATATTGAATGTACTACTGCAACAAACAAGATAAAACATGAAATGGGAATGAGTTTTCACACCCATATCATACGTAATATTTTTTTGTAACTTACGTGACGGAGATGAAAAGGTAGCATACATTCCCCTGTGTGGTTAATCTAGTTATACGTGTAGCTTGACATCAGTCTAGCATTCGTGAAGATTTGTAAAATGCAGGACATCTATTTGGGGTAAGACCACATGAAGGATCCGTCCGCCGAAAGAGTGCACATGGAAATGCCGTTTTGGTGCGATATCCTTGAATTTTTTCGGTCACTTTGACATGGGACATGTTTGTATCGTGAATACTGAATGTACTACTGCATTACACAAGATAAAACATAAAATGAGAATCAGTTTTCACACCCATAACTTACGTACTATTTTTTTGTAACTTACTTGTCGAAGATGAAAAGGTAGCGTACATTCCCCTCTGTTGTTAATCTAGCTGTGTGTGTAGCTTGATATCAGTATAGCATTCGTGATGATTTGAAACATGCAGGACATCTATTTAGGGGAAAACTACATTAAGGATCCGTCCGCCGAAAGAGTGCTCTTGAAAATACCTTTTTGTGTGATACATGCGTGAATTGTTCTCGATCACTTTGATATGGGACATGTATTTATCGTGAATACTGAATGTACTACTGCAACAAACAAGATAAAACATGAAATGGGAATGAGTTTTCACACTTATATCATACGTAATATGTTCTTGTAACTTACGTGACGGAGATGAAAAGGTAGCATACATTCCCCTGTGTGGTTAATCTAGTTATATGTGTTGCTTGACATAAGTCTAGCATTCGTGAAGATTTGTGACATGCAGGACATCTTTTTCGGGTGAGACCACATGAAGGATCAGTCCGCCGAAAGAGTACACATATAAATGCCGTTTTGGTGCGATATCCTTGAATTTTTTCAATCACTTTGAAATGGAACATGTTTGTATCGTGAATACTGAATATACTACAGCATTAGACAAGATAAAACATGAAATATGAATGAGTTTTCACTCCCATAACTTACGTACTATTTTCTTGTAACTTACGTGACGAAGAAGAAAGGGTAGCATATATTCCCCTGTGTGGTTAATCTAGTTTTGTAAGTAGCTTGATATCAGTCTAGGATTTGTGAAGATTTCTAACGTGCAGGACATCTTTTTTCGGGTGAGACCACATTAAGGATCCCTCCGCCGAAAGAGTGCACATGAAAATGCCGTTTTGGTGTGATATGCCTGAATTTGTCTCGATCACATTGATATGGGACGTCTTTTTATCGTGAATACTGAATGTTCTACTACTATACAAGATAAAACATCAAATGGTAATTAGTTTTCACACCCATAAATTACGTACTATTTTCTTGTAACTTACGTGACGGAGATGAAAGGGTAACGTACATTCCCCTGTGTGGTTATTCTAGTTATATGTGTAGCTTGATATCAGTCTAGCCTTCGTGAAGGTTTCTAACATGCAGGACATATATATGTTGTAAGACCACATGAAGGATCCGTCCGCCGAAAGAGTGCACATGAAAATTGCGTTTTGGTGTGATATCCGTGAATTTGTTCGATCACTTTGACAAGGGATATGTTTTTATCGTGAATACTGAATGTACTACTGCATTACACAAGATAAAACATGAAATGCGAATTAATTTTCACACCCATAACTTACGTACTATTTTCTTGTAACTTACGTGACGAAGATGAAACGGTAGCATACATTCCCCTATGTTGTTAATCTAGCTGTGTGTGTAGCTTGATATCAGTCTAGGATTCGTGATGATTTGAAACATGCAGGACATCTATTTAGGGTAAAACTACGTTAAGGATCCGTCCGCCGAAAGAGTGCACTTGAAAATACCGTTTTGGTGTGATATGAGTGAATTTCTCCCGATCACTTTGATATGGGACATGTTGTTATCGTGAATACTGAATGTACTACTGCAACAAACAAGATAAAACATGAAATGGGAATGAGTTTTCACACTTATATCATACGTAATATGTTCTTGTAACTTACGTGACGGAGATGAAAAGGTAGCATACATTCCCCTGTGTGGTTAATCTAGTTATATGTGTTGCTTGACATCAGTCTAGCATTCATGAAGATTTGTGACATGCAGGACATCTTTTTCGGGTGAGACCACATGAAAGATCAGTCCGCCGAAAGAGTACACATATATATGCCGTTTTGGTGCGATATCCTTGAATTTTTTCGATCACTTTGACATGGAACATGTTTGTATCGTGAATACTGAATATACTACAGCATTAGACAAGATAAAACATGAAATATGAATGAGTTTTCACTCCCATAACTTACGTACTATTTTCTTGTAACTTACGTGACGAAGAAGAAAGGGTAGCATACATTCCCCTGTGTGGTTAATCTAGTTTTGTAAGTAGCTTGATATCAGTCTAGGATTTGTGAAGATTTCTAACGTGCAGGACATCTTTTTCGGGTGAGACCACATTAAGGATCCCTCCGCCGAAAGAGTGCACATGAAAATGCCGTTTTGGTGTGATATGCGTGAATTTGTCTCGATCACATTGATATGGGACGTCTTTTTATCGTGAATACTGAATGTTCTACTACTATACAAAATAAAACATCAAATGGGAATTAGTTTTCACACCCATAAATTACGTACTATTTTCTTGTAACTTACGTGACGGAGATGAAAGGGTAACGTACATTCCCCTGTGTGGTTATTCTAGTTATATGTGTAGCTTGATATCAGTCTAGCCTTCGTGAAGGTTTCTAACATGCAGGACATATATATGGGGTAAGACCACATGAAGGATCCGTCCGCCGAAAGAGTGCACATGAAAATTACGTTTTGGTGTGATATCCGTGAATTTGTTCGATCACTTTGACAAGGGATATGTTTTTATCGTGAATACTGAATGTACTACTGCACTACACAAGATAAAACATGAAATGCGAATTAATTTTCACACCCATAACTTACGTACTATTTTCTTGTAACTTACGTGACGAAGATGAAACGGTAGCATACATTCCCCTATGTTGTTAATCTAGCTGTGTGTGTAGCTTGATATCAGTCTAGGATTCGTGATGATTTGAAACATGCAGGACATCTATTTAGGGTAAAACTACGTTAAGGATCCGTCCGCCGAAAGAGTGCACTTGAAAATACCGTTTTGGTGTGATATGAGTGAATTTTTTCCGATCACTTTGATATGGGACATGTTGTTATCGTGAATACTGAATGTATTACTGCATTAGACAAGATAAAACATGAAATAGGAATGAGTTTTCACACCCATAACTTATGTACTATTTTCTTGTAACTTACGTGACGGAGTTGAAAGGGTAGCATACATTCCCCTGTGTGGTTAATCTAGTTATATGTGCCGCTTGCTATCAGTCTAGCCTTCGTGAAGGTTTGTAACATGAAGAGATCTATTTGGGGTAAGCCCACATAAAGGATCCGTCCGCCCAAAGAGTGCACATGAAAATGGCGTTTTGGTGTGATATGCGTGAATTTTTCTCGACCACATTGACATGGAACATGTTTGTATCGTGAATACTGAATGTACTACAGCATTAGACAAGATAAAACATGAAATATGAATGAGTTTTCACTCCCATAACTTACGTACTATTTTCTTGTAACTTACGTGACGAAGAAGAAAGGGTATCATACATTCCACTGTGTGGTTAATCTAGTTATATGTGTAGCTTGATATCAGTCTAGCCTTCGTGAAGGTTTCTAACATGTAGGACATCTATTTGGGGTAAGACCACATGAAGGATCCGTCCGCCGAAAGAGTACACATGGAAATGCCGTTTTGGTGCGATATCCTTGAATTGTTTCGATCACTTTGACATGGGACATGTTTGTTTCGTGACTACTGAATGTACTTCTGCATTACACAAGATAAAATATGTAATGCGAATGAATTTTCACACCCATAACTTACGTAATATTTTCTTGTAACTTACGTGACGAAGATGAAACGGTAGCATACATTCCCCTATGTTGTTAATCTAGCTGTGTGTGTAGCTTGATATCAGTCTAGGATTCGTGATGATTTGAAACATGCAGGACATCTATTTAGGGTAAAACTACATTAAGGATCCGTCAGCCGAAAGAGTGCACTTGAAAATACCGTTTTGTTGTGATATGCGTGAATTTTTCCCGATCACTTTGATATGGGACATGTTTTTATCGTGAATACTGAATGTACTACTGCATTAGACAAGATAAAACATGAAATAGGAATGAGTTTTCACACCCGTAACTTATGTACTATTTTCTTGTAACTTACGTGACGGAGTTGAAAGGGTAACATACATACCCCTGTGTGGTTAATCTAGTTATATGTGCAGCTTGCTATCAGTCTAGCCTTCTTGAAGGTTTGTAACATGCAGGACATCTATTTGGGGTAAGACCACATAAAGGATCCGTCCACCGAAAGAGTGCACATGAAAATGCCGTTTTGGTGTGATATGCGAGAATTTTTCTCGATCACTTTGATATGGGACGTATTTTTATCGTGAATACTGAATGTTCTACTGCAATAAACAAGATAAAACATCAAATGGGAATTAATTTTCACAACCACAAATTACGTACTATTTTCTTGTAACTTACGTGACGGAGATGAAAGGGTAACATACATTCCCCTGTGTGGTTAATCTAGTTATATGTGTGGCTTGATATCAGTCTAGCCTTCGTGAAGGTTCCTAACATGCATGACATCTATTTGGGGTAAGACCACATGAAGGATCCGTCCGCCGAATGAATATACATGGAAATGTCGTTTTGGTGCGATATCCTTGAATTTTTTCGATCACTTTGACATGGAACATTTTTGTTTCGTGAATACTGAATGTACTACAGCATTAGACAACATAAAACATGAAATATGAATGAGTTTTGACACCCATAACTTACGTACTATTTTCTTGTAACTTACGTGACGAAGAAGAAAGGGTAGCATACATTCCCCTGTGTGGTTAATCTAGTTTTGTATGTAGCTTGATATCAGTCTAGGGTTCGTGAAGATTTCTAACATGGAGGACATCTATTTCGGGTAAGACCACATTAAGGATCCCTTCGCCGAAAGAGTGCACATGAAAATGCCGTTTTGTTGTGATATGCCTGAATTTTTCTCGATCACATTGATATGGGACGTCTTTTTATTGTGAATACTGAATGTTCTACTACTATACAAGATAAAACACCAAATGGGAATTAGTTTTCACACCCATAAATTACGTACTATTTTCTTGTAATTTACGTGACGGAGATGAAAGGGTAGCATACATTCCCTCTGTGTGGTTAATCTAGTTATATGTGTAGCTTGATATTAGTCTAGCCTTCGTGAAGGTTTCTAACATGTAGGACATCTATTTGGGGTAAGACCACATGAAGGATCCGTCCGCCGAAAGAGTACACATGGAAATGCCGTTTTGGTGCGATATCCTTGAATTGTTTCGATCACTTTGACATGGGACATGTTTGTTTCGTGACTACTGAATGTACTTCTCCATTAAACAAGATAAAACATGAAATGGGAATGAGTTTTCACACCCATAACTTACGTGCTATTTTCTTGTAACTTACGTGACGGAGAAGAAAGGGTAGCATACATTCCCCTTTGTGCTTAATCTAGTTTTGTGTGTAGATTGATATCAGTCTAGGATTCGTGAATATTTCTAACATGCAGGACATATATTTGGGGTAAGACCACATTAAGGATCCGTCCGCCGAAAGAGTGCACTTGAAAATACCGTTTTGGTGTGATATACGTGAATTTTTCCCGATCACTTTGATATGGGACATGTTTTTATCGTGAATACTGAATGTACTACTGCATTAGACAAGATAAAACATGAAATAGGAATGAGTTTTCACACCCATAACTTATGTACTATTTTCTTGTAACTTACGTGACGGAGATGAAAGGGTAGCATACATTCCCCTGTGTGGTTAATCTACTTATATGTGTAGCTTGATATCAGTCTAGCCTTCGTGAAGGTTTCTAACATGTAGGACATCTATTTGGGGTAAGACCACATGAAGGATCCGTCCGCCGAAAGAGTGCACATGAAAATGCCGTTTTGGTGTGATATGCGATAATTTTTCTCGTTCACTTTGATATGGGACGTCTTTTTATCGTGAATACTGAATGTTCTACTGCAATAAACAAGATAAAACATCAAATGGGAATTAATTTTCACACCCACAAATTACGTACTATTTTCTTGTAACTTACGTGACGGAGATGAAAGGGTAACATACATTCCCCTGTGTGGTTAATCTAGTTATATGTGTGGCTTGATATCAGTCTAGCCTTCGTGAAGGTTCCTAACATGCAGGACATCTATTTGAGGTAAAACCACATGAAGGATCCGTCCGCCGAATGAATATACATGGAAATGCCGTTTTGGTGCGATATCCTTGAATTTTTTCGATCACTTTGACATGGAACATTTTTGTTTCGTGAATACTGAATGTACTACAGCATTAGACAAGATAAAACATGAAATATGAATGAGTTTTCACACCCATAACTTACGTACTATTTTCTTGTAACTTACGTGACGAAGAAGAAAGGGTAGCATACATTCCCCTGTGTGGTTAATCTAGTTTTGTATGTAGCTTGATATCAGTCTAGGATTCGTGAAGTTTTCTAACATGGAGGACATCTATTTCGGGTAAGACCACGTTAAGGATCCCTTCGCCGAAAGAGTGCACATGAAAATGCCGTTTTGTTGTGATATGCCTAAATTGTTCTCGATCACTGTGATATGGGACGTCTTTTTATCGTGAATACTGAATGTTCTACTGCAACAAACAAGATAAAACATCAAATGGAAATTAGTTGTCACACCCATAAATTACGTACTATTTTCTTGTAACTTACGTGACGGAGATGAAAGGGTAGCATACATTCCCCTGTGTGGTTAATCTAGTTATATGTGCAGCTTGATATCAGTCTAGCCTTCGTGAAGGTTTCAAACATGCAGGACATCTATTTGGGGTAAGACCACATGAAGGATCCGTCCGCCGAAAGAGTGCACATGAAAATGCCTTTTTGGTGTGATATCCGTGAATTTTTTCGATCACTTTGACATGGGACATGTTTGTATCGTGAATACTGAATGTACTACTGCATTACACAAGATAAAACATGAAATGCGAATGAATTTTCACACCCATAACTTACGTAATATTTTCTTGTAACTTACGAGACGGAGATGAAAGGGTAGCATACATTCTCCTCTGTGGTTAATCTAGTTATATGTGCAGCTTGATATCAGTCTAGCCTTCGTGAAGGTTTCTAACATGCAGGACATTTATTTGGGGTTAGACCGCATGAAGGATCCGTCCGCCGAAAGGGTGCACTTGAAAATACCTTTCTGTGTGATACATGCGTAAATTGTTCTTGATCACTTTGATATGGGACATGTTTTTATCATGAATACTGAATGTACTACTGCAACAAACAAGATAAAATATGAAATGGGAATTATTTTTCACACCCATAAATGATGTACTATTTTCTTGTAACTTACGTGACGACGATGAAACGGTAGCATACATTCCCCTATGTTGTTAATCTAGCTGTGTGTGTAGCTTGATATCAGTCTAGGATTCGTGATGATTTGAAACATGCAGGACATCTATTTAGGGTAAAACTACATTAAGGATCCGTCCGCCGAAAGAGTGCACTTGAAAATACCGTTTTGGTGTGATATACGTGAATTTTTCCCGATCACTTTGATATGGGACATGTTTTTATCGTGAATACTGAATGTACTACTGCATTAGACAAGATAAAACATGAAATCGGAATGAGTTTTCACACCCATATCTTATGTACTATTTTCTTGTAACTTACTTGACGGAGATGAAAGTGTAGCATACATTCCCCTGTGTGGTTAATCTAGTTATATTTGTAGCTTGATATCAGTCTAGCCTTCGTGAAGGTTTCTAACATGCAGGACATCTATTTGGGGTAAGACCACATTAAGGATCCGTCCGCCGAAAGAATGCACATGAAAATGCCGTCTTGGTGTCATATGCGTGAATTTTTCTCGATCACATTGATATGGGACGTCTTTTTATCGTGAATACTGAATGTTCTACTGCAATATACAAGATAAAACATCAAATGGGAATTAGTTTTCACACCCATAAATTACGTACTCTTTTCTTGTAACTTACGTAACGGAGTTGAAAGGGTAACATACATTCCCCTGTGTGGTTAATCTAGTTATATGTGCAGCTTGCTATCAGTCTAGCCTTCGTGAAGGTTTGTAACATGCAGGACATCTATTTGGGGTAAGACCACATAAAGGATCCGTCCGCCGAAAGAGTGCACATGAAAATGCCGTTTTGGTGTGATATGCGAGAATTTTTCTCGTTCACTGTGATATGGGACGTCTTTTTATCGTGAATACTGAATGTTCTACTGCAATAAACAAGATAAAACATCAAATGAGAATTAATTTTCACACCCAGAAATTACGTACTATTTTCTTGTAACTTACGTGACGGAGATGAAAGGGTAACATACATTCCCCTGTGTGGTTAATCTAGTTATATGTGTGGCTTGATATCAGTCTAGCCTTCGTGAAGGTTCCTAACATGCAGGACATCTATTTGGGGTAAGACCACATGAAGGATCCGTCCGCCGAAAGAGTGCACATGAAAATGCCTTTTTGGTGTGATATCCGTGAATTTTATCGATCACTTTGACATGAGACATGTTTGTATCGTGAATACTGAATGTACTACTGCATTAGACAAGATAAAACATGAAATAGGAATGAGTTTTCACACCCATAACTTACGTACTATTTTCTTGTAACTTACGTGACGAAGAAGAAAGGGTAGCATACATTCCCCTGTGTGGTTAATCAAGTTTTGTATGTAGCTTGATATCAGTCTAGGATTCGTGAAATTTTCTAACATGCAGGACATCTATTTCGGGTAAGACCACATTAAGGATCCCTTCGCCGAAAGAGTGCACATGAAAATGCCGTTTTGGTGTGATATGCCTGAATTTTTCTCGATCACATTGATATGGGACGTCTTTTTATTGTGAATACTGAATGTTCTACTACTATACAAGATAAAACATCAAATGGGAATTAGTTTTCACACCCATAAATTACGTAATATTTTCTTGTAACTTACGTGACGAAGATGAAACGGTAGCATACATTCCCCTATGTTGTTAATCTAGCTGTGTGTGTAGCTTGATATCAGTCTAGGATTCGTGATGATTTGAAACATGCAGGACATCTATTTAGGGTAAAACTACATTAAGGATCCGTCCGCCGAAAGAGTCCACTTGAAAATACCGTTTTGGTGTGATATGCGTGAATTTTTCCCGATCACTTTGATATGGGACATGTTTTTATCGTGAATACTGAATGTACTACTGCATTAGACAAGATAAAACATGAAATAGGAATGAGTTTTACACCCATAACTTATGTACTATTTTCTTGTAACTTACGTGACGGAGTTGAAAGGGTAACATACATTCCCCTGTGTGGTTAATCTAGTTATATGTGCAGCTTGCTATCAGTCTAGCCTTCGCGAAGGTTTGTAACATGCAGGACATCTATTTGGGGTAAGACCACATAAAGGATCCGTCCGCCGAAAGAGTGCACATGAAAATGCCGTTTTGGTGTGATATGCGAGAATTTTTCTCGATCACTTTGATATGGGACGTCTTTTTATCGTGAATACTGAATGTTCTACTGCAATAAACAAGATAAAACATCAAATGGGAATTAGTTTTCACACCCACAAATTACGTACTATTTTCTTGTACCTTACGTGACGGAGATGAAAGTGTAACATACATTCCCCTGTGTGGTTAATCTAGTTATATGTGTGGCTTGATATCAGTCTAGCCTTCGTGAAGGTTCCTAACATGCAGGACATCTATTTGGGGTAAGACCACATGAAGGATCCGTCCGCCGAATAACTATACATGGAAATGCCGTTTTGGTGCGATATCCTTGAATTTTTTCGATTACTTTGACATGGAACATGTCTGTATCGTGAATACTGAATGTACTAATGCATTACACAAGATAAAACATAAAATGAGAATGAGTTTTCACACCCATAACTTACGTACTATTTTCTTGTAACTTACGTGACGGAGATGAAAGGGTAGGATACATTCCCCTGTGTTGTTAATCTAGTTATGAGTGTAGCTTGATATCAGTCTAGGATTCGTGAAGATTTATAACATGCAGGACATCTATTTGGGGACAGACCACATTAAGGATCCGTCCGCCGAAAGAGTGCACTTGAAAATACCGTTTTGGTGTGATATACGCGAATTTTTCCCGATCACTTTGATATGGGACATGTTTTTATCGTGAATACTGAATGTACTACTGCATTACACAAGATAAAACATGTAATGCGAATGAATTTTCACACCCATAACTTACGTACTATTTTCTTGTAACTTACGTGACGAAGATGAAACGGTAGCATACATTCCCCTATGTTGTTAATCTAGCTGTGTGTGTAGCTTGATATCAGTCTAGGATTCGTGATGATTTGAAACATGCTGGACATCTATTTAGGGTAAAACTACATTAAGGATCCGTCCGCCGAAAGAGTGCTCTTAAAAATACCGTTTTGGTGTGATATGCGTGAATTTTGTCCACGATCACTTTGATATGGGACATGTTTTTATCGTGAATACTGAATGTACTACTGCATTAGACAAGATAAAACATGAAATAGCAATGAGTTTTCACACCCGTAACTTATGTACTATTTTCTTGTAACTTACGTGACGGAGTTGAAAGGGTAACATACATTCCCCTGTGTGGTTAATCTAGTTATATGTGCAGCTTGCTATCAGTCTAGCCTTCGTGAAGGTTTGTAACATGCAGGACATCTATTTGGGGTAAAACCACATAAAGGATCCGTCCGCCGAAAGAGTGCACATGAAAATGCCGTTTTGGTGTGATATGCGAGAATTTTTCTCGATCACTTTGATATGGGACGTCTTTTTATCGTGAATACTGAATGTTCTACTGCAATAAACAAGATAAAACATCAAATGGGAATGAATTTTCACACCCACAAATTACGTACTATTTTCTTGTAACTTACGTGACGGAGATGAAAGGGTAGCATACATTCCCCTGTGTGGTTAATCTAGTTATATGTGTAGCTTGATATCAGTCTAGCCTTCGTGAAGGTTTCTAACATGTAGGACATCTATTTGGGGTAAGACCACATGAAGGATCCGTCCGCCGAAAGAGTACACATGGAAATGCCGTTTTGGTGCGATATCCTTGAATTGTTTCGATCACTTTGACATGGGACATGTTTGTTTCGTGACTACTGAATGTACTTCTGCATTACACAAGATATAATACGTAATGCGAATGAATTTTCACACCCACAACTTACGTAATATTTTCTTGTAACTTACGTGACGAAGATGAAACGGTAGCATACATTCCCCTTTGTTGTTAATCTAGCTGTGTGTGTAGCTTGATGTCAGTCTAGGATTCGTGATGATTTGAAACATGCAGGACATCTATTTAGGGTAAAACTACATTAAGGATCCGTCAGCCGAAAGAGTGCACTTGAAAATACCGTTTTGGTGTGATATGCGTGAATTTTTCCCGATCACTTTGATATGGGACATGTTTTTATCGTGAATACTGAATGTACTACTGCATTAGACAAGATAAAACATGAAATAGGAATGAGTTTTTACACCCATATCTTATGTACTATTTTCTTGTAACTTACGTGACGGAGTTGAAAGGGTAACATACATTCCCCTGTGTGGTTAATCTAGTTATATGTGCAGCTTGCTATCAGTCTAGCCTTCGTGAAGGTTTGTAACATGCAGGACATCTATTTGGGGTAAGACCACATAAATGATCCGTCCGCCGAAAGAGTGCACATGAAAATGCCGTTTTGGTGTGATATGCGAGAATTTTTCTCGATCACTTTGATATGGGACGTCTTTTTATCGTGAATACTGAATGTTCTACTGCAATAAACAAGATAAAACATCAAATGGGAATTAGTTTTCACACCCACAAATTACGTACTATTTTCTTGTAACTTACGTGACGGAGATGAAAGTGTAACATACATTCCCCTGTGTGGTTAATCTAGTTATATGTGTGGCTTGATATCAGTCTAGCCTTCGTGAAGGTTAATAACATGCAGGACATCTATTTGGGGTAAGACCACATGAAGGATCCGTCCGCCGAATAAGTATACATGGAAATGCCGCTTTGGTGCGATATCCTTGAATTTTTTCGATCACTTTGACATGGAACATGTCTGTATCGTGAATACTGAATGTACTAATGCATTACACAAGATAAAGCATAAAATGAGAATGAGTTTTCACACCCATAACTTACGTACTATTTTCTTGTAACTTACGTGACGGAGATGAAAGGGTAGGATACATTCCCCTGTGTTGTTAATCTAGTTATGAGTGTAGCTTGATATCAGTCTAGGATTCGTGAAGATTTATAACATGCAGGACATCTATTTGGGGACAGACCACATTAAGGATCCGTCCGCCGAAAGAGTGCACTTGAAAATACCGTTTTGGTGTGATATACGAGAATTTTTCCCGATCACTTTGATATGGGACATGTTTTTATCGTGAATACTGAATGTACTACTGCATTAGACAAGAAAAAATATGAAATAGGAATGAGTTTTCACACCCATAACTTATGTACTATTTTCTTGTAACTTACGTGACGGAGATGAAAGGGTAGCATACATTCCCCTGTTTGGTTAATCTAGTTATATGTGTAGCTTGATATCAGTCTAGCCTTCGTGAAGGTTTCTAACATGCAGGACATCTATTTGGGGTAAGACCACATTAAGGATCCGTCCGCCGAAAGAATGCACATGAAAATGCCGTCTTGGTGTCATATGCGTGAATTTTTCTCGATCACATTGATATGGGACGTCTTTTTATCGTGAATACTGAATGTTCTACTGCAATATACAAGATAAAACATCAAATTGGAATTAGTTTTCACACCCATAAATTACGTACTATATTCTTGTAACTTACGTGACGGAGATGAAAGGGTAACATTCATTCCCCTGTGTGGTTAATCTAGTTATATGTGTGGCTTGATATCAGTCTAGCCTTCGTGAAGGTTCCTAACATGCAGGACATCTATTTGGGGTAAGACCACATAAAGGATCCGTCCGCCGAAAGAGTGCACATGAAAATGCCTTTTTTGGTGTGATATCCGTGAATTTTATCGATCACTTTGACATGGGATATGTTTGTATCGTGAATACTGAATGTACTACTGCATTACACAAGATAAAACATGTAATGCGAATGAATTTTCACACCCATAACTTACGTACTATTTTCTTGTAACTTACGTGACGAAGATGAAACGGTAGCATACATTCCCCTATGTTGTTAATCTAGCTGTGTGTGTAGCTTGATATCAGTCTAGGATTCGTGATGATTTGAAACATGCAGGACATCTATTTAGGGTAAAACTACATTAAGGATCCGTCCGCCGAAAGAGTGCACTTGAAAATACCGTTTTGGTGTGATATGCGTGAATTTTGTCCACGATCACTTTGATATGGGACATGTTTTTATCGTGAATACTGAATGTACTACTGCATTAGACAAGATAAAACATGAAATAGCAATGAGTTTTCACACCCGTAACTTATGTACTATTTTCTTGTAACTTACGTGACGGAGTTGAAAGGGTAACATACATTCCCCTGTGTGGTTAATCTAGTTATATGTGCAGCTTGCTATCAGTCTAGCCTTCGTGAAGGTTTGTAACATGCAGGACATCTATTTGGGGTAAAACCACATAAAGGATCCGTCCGCCGAAAGAGTGCACATGAAAATGCCGTTTTGGTGTGATATGCGAGAATTTTTCTCGATCACTTTGATATGGGACGTCTTTTTATCGTGAATACTGAATGTTCTACTGCAATAAACAAGATAAAACATCAAATGGGAATTAATTTTCACACCCACAAATTACGTACTATTTTCTTGTAACTTACGTGACGGAGATGAAAGGGTAACATACATTCACCTGTGTGGATAATCTAGTTATATGTGTGGCTTGATATCAGTCTAGCCTTCGTGAAGGTTCCTAACATGCAGGACATCTATTTGGGGTAAGACCACATGAAGGATCCGTCCGCCGAATGAATATACATGGAAATGCCGTTTTGGTGCGATATCCTTGAATTTTTTCGATCACTTTGACATGGAACATTTTTGTTTCGTGAATACTGAATGTACTACAGCATTAGACAAGATAAAACATGAAATATGAATGAGTTTTCACACCCATAACTTACGTACTATTTTCTTGTAACTTACGTGACGAAGAAGAAAGGGTAGCATACATTCCCCTGTGTGGTTAATCTAGTTTTGTATGTAGCTAGATATCAGTCTAGGATTCGTGAAGATTTCTAACATGGAGGACATCAATTTCGGGTAAGACCAAATTAAGGATCCTTTCGCCGAAAGAGTGCACATGAAAATGCCGTTTTGTTATGATATGCCTGAATTTTTCTCGATCACACTGATATGGGACGTCTTTTTATTGTGAATACTGAATGTTCTACTACTATACAAGATAAAACATCAAATGGGAATTAGTTTTCACACCCATAAATTACGTACTATTTTCTTGTAACTTACGTGACGGAGATGAAAGGGTAGCATACATTCCCCTGTGTGGTTAATCTACTTATATGTGTAGCTTGATATCAGTCTAGCCTTCGTGAAGGTTTCTAACATGTAGGACATCTATTTGGGGTAAGACCACATGAAGGATCCGTCCGCCGAAAGAGTACACATGGAAATGCCGTTTTGGTGCGATATCCTTGAATTGTTTCGATCACTTTGACATGGGACATGTTTGTTTCGTGACTACTGAATGTACTTCTGCATTAGGCAAGATAAAACATGAAATGGGAATGAGTTTTCACACCAATAACTTACGTGCTATTTTCTTGTAACTTATGTGACGGAGAAGAATGTGTAGCATACATTCCCCTTTGTGCTTAATCTAGTTTTGTGTGTAGATTGATATCAGTCTAGGATTCGTGAATATTTCTAACATGCAGGACATCTATTTGGGGTAAGACCACATTAAGGATCCGTCCGCCGAAAGAGTGCACATGAAAATGCCTTTTTGGTGTGATATCCGTGAATTTTTTCGATCACTTTGACATGGGACATGTTTGTATCGTGAATACTGAATGTACTACTGCATTACACAAGATAAAACATGAAATGCGAATGAATTTTCACACCCATAAATTACGTACTATTTTCTTGTAACTTACGTGACGGAGATGAAAGGGTAGCATACATTCCCCTGTGTGGTTAATCTAGTTATATGTGCAGCTTGGTATCAGTCTAGCCTTCGTGAAGGTTTCTAACATGCAGGACATCTATTTGGGGTTAGACCGCATGAAGGATCCGTCCGCCGAAAGAGTACACATGGAAATGCCGTTTTGGTGCGATATCCTTGAATTGTTTCGATCACTTTGACATGGGACATGTTTGTTTCATGACTACTGAATGTACTTCTGCATTAGACAAGATAAAACATGAAATGGGAATGAGTTTTCACACCCATAACTTACGTGCTATTTTCTTGTAACTTACGTGACGGAGAAGAAAGGGTAGCATACATTCCCCTTTGTGCTTAATCTAGTTTTGTGTGTAGATTGATATCAGTCTAGGATTCATGAATATTTCTAACATGCAGGACATCTATTTGGGGTAAGACCACATTAAGGATCCGTCCGCCGAAAGAGTGCACTTGAAAATACCGTTTTGGTGTGATATACGTGAATTTTTCCCGATCACTTTGATATGGGACATGTTTTTATCGTGAATACTAAATGTACTACTGCATAAGACAAGATAAAAAATGAAATAGGAATGAGTTTTCACACCCATAACTTATGTACTATTTTCTTGTAACTTACGTGACGGAGATGAAAGGGTAGCATACATTCCACTGTGTGGTTAATCTAGTTATATGTGTAGCTTGATATCAGTCTAGCCTTCGTGAAGGTTTCTAACATGCAGGACATCTATTTGGGGTAAGACCACATTAAGGATCCGTCCGCCGAAAGAATGCACATGAAAATGCCGTCTTGGTGTCATATGCGTGAATTTTTCTCGATCACATTGATATGGGACGTCTTTTTATCGTGAATACTGAATGTTCTACTGCAATATACAAGATAAAACATCAAATTGGAATAAGTTTTCACACCCATAAATTACGTACTATTTTCTTGTAACTTACGTGACGGAGATGAAACGGTAACATACATTCCCCTATGTTGTTAATCTAGCTGTGTGTGTAGGCTGATATCAGTCTAGGATTCGTGATGATTTGAAACATGCAGGACATCTATTTAGGGTAAAACTACATTAAGGATCCGTCAGCCGAAAGAGTGCACTTGAAAATACCGTTTTGGTGTGATATGCGTGAATTTTTCCCGATCACTTTGATATGGGACATGTTTTTATCGTGAATACTGAATGTACTACTGCATTAGACAAGATAAAACATGAAATATGAAAGAGTTTTCACACCCATAACTTACGTACTATTTTCTTGTAACTTACGTGACGAAGTAGAAAGGGTAGCATACATTCCCCTGTGTGGGTAATCTAGTTATATGTGCAGCTTGCTATCAGTCTAGCCTTCGTGAAGGTTTGTAACATGCAGGACATCTATTTGGGGTAAGACCACATAAAGGATCCGTCCGCCGAAAGAGTGCACATGAAAATGCCGTTTTGGTGTGATATGCGATAATTTTTCTCGTTCACTTTGATATGGGACGTCTTTTTATCGTGAATACTGAATGTTCTACTGCAATAAACAAGATAAAACATCAAATGGGAATTAATTTTCACACCCACAAATTACGTACTATTTTCTTGTAACTTACGTGACGGAGATGAAAGGGTAACATACATTCCCCTGTGTGGTTAATCTAGTTATATGTGTGGCTTGATATCAGTCTAGCCTTCGTGAAGGTTCCTAACATGCAGGACATCTATTTGAGGTAAGACCATATGAAGGATCCGTCCGCCGAATGAATATACATGGAAATGCCGTTTTGTTGCGATATCCTTGAATTTTTTCGATCACTTTGACATGGAACATTTTTGTTTCGTGAATACTGAATGTACTACAGCATTAGACAAGATAAAACATGAAATATGAATGAGTTTTCACACCCATAACTTACGTACTATTTTCTTGTAACTTACGTGACGAAGAAGAAAGGGTAGCATACATTCCCCTGTGTGGTTAATCTAGTTTTGTATGTAGCTTGATATCAGTCTAGGATTCGTGAAGATTTCTAACATGGAGGACATCTATTTCGGGTAAGACCACGTTAAGGATCCCTTCGCCGAAAGAGTGCACATGAAAATGCCGTTTTGTTGTGATTTGCCTAAATTGTTCTCGATCACTGTGATATGGGACGTCTTTTTATCGTGAATACTGAATGTTCTACTGCAACAAACAAGATAAAACATCAAATGGAAATTAGTTGTCACACCCATAAATTACGTACTATTTTCTTGTAACTTACGTGACGGAGATGAAAGGGTAGCATACATTCCCCTGTGTGGTTAATCTAGTTATATGTGCAGCTTGATATCAGTCTAGCCTTCGTGAAGGTTTCAAACATGCAGGACATCTATTTGGGGTAAGACCACATGAAGGATCCGTCCGCCGAAAGAGTGCACATGAAAATGCCTTTTTGGTGTGATATCCGTGAATTTTTTCGATCACTTTGACATGGGACATGTTTGTATCGTGAATACTGAATGTACTACTGCATTACACAAGATAAAACATGAAATGCGAATGAATTTTCACACCCATAACTTACGTAATATTTTCTTGTAACTTACGAGACGGAGATGAAAGGGTAGCATACATTCTCCTCTGTGGTTAATCTAGTTATATGTGCAGCTTGATATCAGTCTAGCCTTCGTGAAGGTTTCTAACATGCAGGACATTTATTTGGGGTTAGACCGCATGAAGGATCCGTCCGCCGAAAGGGTGCACTTGAAAATACCTTTCTGTGTGATACATGCGTAAATTGTTCTTGATCACTTTGATATGGGACATGTTTTTATCATGAATACTGAATGTACTACTGCAACAAACAAGATAAAATATGAAATGGGAATTATTTTTCACACCCATAAATGATGTACTATTTTCTTGTAACTTACGTGACGACGATGAAACGGTAGCATACATTCCCCTATGTTGTTAATCTAGCTGTGTGTGTAGCTTGATATCAGTCTAGGATTCGTGATGATTTGAAACATGCAGGACATCTATTTAGGGTAAAACTACATTAAGGATCCGTCCGCCGAAAGAGTGCACTTGAAAATACCGTTTTGGTGTGATATACGTGAATTTTTCCCGATCACTTTGATATGGGACATGTTTTTATCGTGAATACTGAATGTACTACTGCATTAGACAAGATAAAACATGAAATCGGAATGAGTTTTCACACCCATATCTTATGTACTATTTTCTTGTAACTTACTTGACGGAGATGAAAGTGTAGCATACATTCCCCTGTGTGGTTAATCTAGTTATATTTGTAGCTTGATATCAGTCTAGCCTTCGTGAAGGTTTCTAACATGCAGGACATCTATTTGGGGTAAGACCACATTAAGGATCCGTCCGCCGAAAGAATGCACATGAAAATGCCGTCTTGGTGTCATATGCGTGAATTTTTCTCGATCACATTGATATGGGACGTCTTTTTATCGTGAATACTGAATGTTCTACTGCAATATACAAGATAAAACATCAAATGGGAATTAGTTTTCACACCCATAAATTACGTACTCTTTTCTTGTAACTTACGTAACGGAGTTGAAAGGGTAACATACATTCCCCTGTGTGGTTAATCTAGTTATATGTGCAGCTTGCTATCAGTCTAGCCTTCGTGAAGGTTTGTAACATGCAGGACATCTATTTGGGGTAAGACCACATAAAGGATCCGTCCGCCGAAAGAGTGCACATGAAAATGCCGTTTTGGTGTGATATGCGAGAATTTTTCTCGTTCACTGTGATATGGGACGTCTTTTTATCGTGAATACTGAATGTTCTACTGCAATAAACAAGATAAAACATCAAATGAGAATTAATTTTCACACCCAGAAATTACGTACTATTTTCTTGTAACTTACGTGACGGAGATGAAAGGGTAACATACATTCCCCTGTGTGGTTAATCTAGTTATATGTGTGGCTTGATATCAGTCTAGCCTTCGTGAAGGTTCCTAACATGCAGGACATCTATTTGGGGTAAGACCACATGAAGGATCCGTCCGCCGAAAGAGTGCACATGAAAATGCCTTTTTGGTGTGATATCCGTGAATTTTATCGATCACTTTGACATGAGACATGTTTGTATCGTGAATACTGAATGTACTACTGCATTAGACAAGATAAAACATGAAATATGAATGAGTTTTCACACCCATAACTTACGTACTATTTTCTTGTAACTTACGTGACGAAGAAGAAAGGGTAGCATACATTCCCCTGTGTGGTTAATCTAGTTTTGTATGTAGCTTGATATCAGTCTAGGATTCGTGAAGATTTCTAACATGGAGGACATCTATTTCGGGTAAGACCACATTAAGGATCCCTTCGCTGAAAGAGTGGACATGAAAATGCCGTTTTGTTGTGATATGCCTGAATTTTTCTCGATCACATTGATATGGGACGTCTTTTTATTGTGAATACTGAATGTTCTACTACTATACAAGATAAAACATCAAATGGGAATTAGTTTTCACACCCATAAATTACGTACTATTTTCTTGTAACTTACGTGACGGAGATGAAAGGGTAGCATACATTCCCCTGTGTGGTTAATCTAGTTATATGTGTGGCTTGATATCAGTCTAGCCTTCGTGAAGGTTCCTAACATGCAGGACATCTATTTGGGGTAAGACCACATGAAGGATCCGTCCGCCGAAAGAGTACACATGGAAATGCCGTTTTGGTGCGATATCCTTGAATTGTTTCGATCACTTTGACATGGGACATGTTTGTTTCGTGACTACTGAATGTACTTCTGCATTAGACAAGATTAAACATGAAATGGGAATGAGTTTTCACACCCATAACTTACGTGCTATTTTCTTGTAACTTACGTGACGGAGAAGAAAGTGTAGCATACATTCCCCTTTGTGCTTAATCTAGTTTTGTGTGTAGATTGATATCAGTCTAGGATTTGTGAATATTTCTAACATGCAGGACATCTATTTGGGGTAAGACCACATTAAGGATCCGTCCGCCGAAAGAGTGCACTTGAAAATACCGTTTTGGTGTGATATACGTGAATTTTTCCCGATCACTTTGATATGGGACATGTTTTTATCGTGAATACTGAATGTACTACTGCATTAGACAAGATAAAAAATGAAATAGGAATGAGTTTTCACACCCATAACTTATGTACTATTTTCTTGTAACTTACGTGACGGAGATGAAAGGGTAGTATACATTCCCCTGTGTGGTTAATCTAGTTATATGTGTAGCTTGATATCAGTCTAGCCTTCGTGAAGGTTTCTAACATGCAGGACATCTATTTGGGGTAAGACCACATTAAGGATCCGTCCGCCGAAAGAATGCACATGAAAATGACGTCTTGGTGTCATATGCGTGAATTTTTCTCGATCACATTGATATGGGACGTCTTTTTATCGTGAATACTGAATGTTCTACTG
This sequence comes from Paraescarpia echinospica, assembly GCA_020002185.1. Taxonomy (NCBI): domain Eukaryota; kingdom Metazoa; phylum Annelida; class Polychaeta; order Sabellida; family Siboglinidae; genus Paraescarpia; species Paraescarpia echinospica. Next base: position 21,635,592 of record CM034534.1, on the reverse strand, counting down.
CAATATACAAGATAAAACATCAAATTGGAATTAGTTTTCACACACATAAATTACGTACTATTTTCTTGTAACTTACGTGACGGAGATGAAAGGGTAACATACATTCCCCTGTGTGGTTAATCTAGTTATATGTGTGGCTTGATATCAGTCTAGCCTTCGTGAAGGTTCCTAACATGCAGGACATCTATTTGGGGTAAGACCACATGAAGGATCCTTCCGCCGAAAGAGTGCACATGAAAATGCCTTTTTGGTGTGATATCCGTGAATTTTATCGATCACTTTGACATGGGATATGTTTGTATCTTGAATACTGAATGTACTACTGCATTACACAAGATAAAACATGTAATGCGAATGAATTTTCACACCCATAACTTACGTACTATTTTCTTGTAACTTACGTGACGAAGATGAAACGGTAGCATACATTCCCCTATGTTGTTAATCTAGCTGTGTGTGTAGCTTGATATCAGTCTAGGATTCGTGATGATTTGAAACATGCAGGACATCTATTTAGGGTAAAACTACATTAAGGATCCGTCAGCCGAAAGAGTGCACTTGAAAATACCGTTTTGGTGTGATATGCGTGAATTTTTCCCGATCACTTTGATATGGGACATGTTTTTATCGTGAATACTGAATGTACTACTGCATTAGACAAGATAAAACATGAAATAGGAATGAGTTTTCACACCCATAACTTATGTACTATTTTCTTGTAACTTTCGTGACGGAGTTGAAAGGGTAACATACATTCCCCTGTGTGGTTAATCTAGTTATATGTGCAGCTTGCTATCAGTCTAGCCTTCGTGAAAGTTTGTAACATGCAGGACATCTATTTGGGGTAAGACCACATAAAGGATCCGTCCGCCGAAAGAGTGCACATGAAAATGCCGTTTTGGTGTGATATGTGAGAATTTTTCTCGATCACTTTGATATGGGACGTCTTTTTATCGTGAATACTGAATGTTCTACTGCAATAAACAAGATAAAACATCAAATGGGAATTAGTTTTCACACCCAAAAATTATGTACTATTTTCTTGTAACTTACGTGACGAAGATGAAACGGTAGCATACATTCCCCTATGTTGTTAATCTATCTGTGTGTGTAGCTTGATATCAGTCTAGGATTCGTGATGATTTGAAACATGCAGGACATCTATTTAGGGTAAAACTACATTAAGGATCCGTCCGCCGAAAGAGTGCACTTGAAAATACCGTTTTGGTGTGATATGCGTGAATTTTTCCCGATCACTTTGATATGGGACATGTTTTTATCGTGAATACTGAATGTACTACTGCATTAGACAAGATAAAACATGAAATATGAATGAGTTTTCACACCCATAACTTACGTACTATTTTCTTGTAACTTACGTGACGAAGTAGAAAGGGTAGCATACATTCCCCTGTGTGGTTAATCTAGTTTTGTATGTAGCTTGATATCAGTCTAGGATTCGTGAAGATTTCTAACATGGAGGACATCAATTTCGGGTAAGACCAAATTAAGGATCCCTTCGCCGATAGAGTGCACAGGAAAATGCCGTTTTGTTGTGATATGCCTGAATTTTTCTCGATCACTCTGATATGGGACGTCTTTTTATTGTGAATACTGAATGTCCTACTACTATACAAGATAAAACATCAAATGGGAATTAGTTTTCACACCCATAAATTACGTACTATTTTCTTGTAACTTACGTGACGGAGATGAAAGGGTAGCATACATTCCCCTGTGTGGTTAATCTAGTTATATGTGTAGATTGATATCAGTCTAGCCTTCGTGAAGGTTTCTAACATGTAGGACATCTATTTGGGGTAAGACCACATGAAGGATCCGTCCGCCGAAAGAGTACACATGGAAATGCCGTTTTGGTGCGATATCCTTGAATTGTTTCGATCACTTTGACATGGGACATGTTTGTTTCGTGACTACTGAATGTACTTCTGCATTAGACAAGATAAAACATGAAATGGGAATGAGTTTTCACACCCATAACTTACGTGATATTTTCTTGTAACCTATGTGACGGAGAAGAAAGGGTAGCATACATTCCCCTTTGTGCTTAATCTAGTTTTGTGTGTAGATTGATATAAGTCTAGGATTTGTGAATATTTCTAACATGCAGGACATCTATTTGGGGTAAGACCACATTAAGGATCCGTCCGCCGAAAGAGTGCACTTGAAAATACCGTTTTGGTGTGATATACGTGAATTTTTCCCGATCACTTTGATATGGGACATGTTTTTATCGTGAATACTGAATGTACTACTGCATTAGACAAGATAAAACATGAAATAGGAATGAGTTTTCACACCCATAACTTATGTACTATTTTCTTGTAACTTACGTGACGGAGATGAAAGGGTAGCATACATTCCCCTGTGTGGTTAATCTAGTTATATGTGAAGCTTGATATCAGTCTAGTCTTCGTGAAGGTTTGTAACATGCAGGACATATATTTCGGGTAAGACCACATAAAGGATCCGTCCGCCGAAAGAATGCACATGAAAGTGCCGTCTTGGTGTGATATGCGTGAATTTCTCTCGATCACTTTGATATGGGACGTCTTTTTATCGTGAATACTGAATGTTCTACTGCAACAAACAAGATAAAACATCAAATGGGAATTAGTTTTCACACCCATAAATTACGTACTATTTTCTTGTAACTTACGTGACGGAGATGAAAGGGTAGCATACATTCCCCTGTGTGGTTAATCTAGTTATATGTGCAGCTTGATATCAGTCTAGCCTTCGTGAAGGTTTCTAACATGCAGGACATCTATTTGGGGTAAGACCACATGAAGGATCCGTCCGCCGAAAGAGTGCACATGAAAATGCATTTTTGGTGTGATATCCGTGAATTTTTTCGATCACTTTGACATGGGACATGTTTGTATCGTGAATACTTAATGTACTACTGCATTACACAAGATAAAACATGAAATGCGAATGAATTTTCACACCCATAACTTACGTACTATTTTCTTGTAACTTACGTGACGGAGATGAAAGGGTAGCATACATTCCCCTGTGTGGTTAATCTAGTTATACGTGCAGCTTGATATCAGTCTAGCCTTCGTGAAGGTTTCTAACATGCAGGACATCTATTTGGGGTTAGACCGCATGAAGGATCCGTCCGCCGAAAGAGTGCACTTGAAAATACCTTTTTGTGTGATACATGCGTAAATTGTTCTCGATCACTTTGATATGGGACATGTTTTTATCGTGAATACTGAATGTACTACTGCAACAAACAAGATAAAATATGAAATGGGAATTAATTTTCACACCCATAAATTATGTACTATTTTCTTGCAACTTACGTGACGAAGATAAAACGGTAGCATACATTCCCCTATGTTGTTAATCTAGCTGTGTGTGTAGCTTGATATCAGTCTAGGATTCGTGATGATTTGAAACATGCAGGACATCTATTTAGGGTAAAACTACATTAAGGATCCGTCCGCCGAAAGAGTGCACTTGAAAATACCGTTTTGGTGTGATATGCGTGAATTTTTCCCGTTCACTTTGATATGGGACATGTTTTTATCGTGAATACTGAATGTACTACTGCATTAGACAAGATAAAACATGAAATAGGAATGAGTTTTCACACCCATAACTTATGTACTATTTTCTTGTAACTTACGTGACGGAGATGAAAGGGTAGCATACATTCCCCTGTGTGGTTAATCTAGTTATATGTGAAGCTTGATATCAGTCTAGCCTTCGTGAAGGTTTGTAACATGCAGGACATCTATTTCGGGTAAGACCACATAAAGGATCCGTCCGCCGAAAGAATGCACATAAAATGCCGTCTTGGTGTGATATGCGTGAATTTATCTCGATCACTTTGATATGGGACGTCTTTTTATCGTGAATACTGAATGTTCTACTGCAACAAACAAGATAAAACATCAAATGGGAATTAGTTTTCACACCCATAAATTACGTACTATTTTCTTGTAACTTACGTGACGGAGATGAAAGGGTAGCATACATTCCCCTGTGTGTTTAATCTAGTTATATGTGCAGCTTGATATCAGTCTAGCCTTCGTGAAGGTTTCTAACATGCAGGACATCTATTTGGGGTAAGACCACATGAAGGATCCGTCCGCCAAAAGAGTGCACATGAAAATGCCTTTTTGGTGTGATATCCGTGAATTTTTTCGATCACTTTGACATGGGACATGTTTGTATCGTGAATACTGAATGTACTACTGCATTACACAAGATAAAACATGAAATGCGAATGAATTTTCACACCCATAACTTACGTACTATGTTCTTGTAACTTACGTGACGGAGATGAAAGGGTAGCATACATTCCCCTGTGTGGTTAATCTAGTTATATGTGCAGCTTGATATCAGTCTAGCCTTGGTGAAGGTTTCTAACATGCAGGACATCTATTTGGGGTTAGACCGCATGAAGGATCCGTCCGCCGAAAGAGTGCACTTGAAAATACCTTTTTTTGTGGTACATGCGTAAATTGTTCTCGATCACTTTGATATGGGACATGTTTTTATCGTGAATACTGAATGTACTACTGCAACAAACAAGATAAAATATGAAATGGGAATTAGTTTTCACACCCATAAATTATGTACTATTTTCTTGTAACTTACGTGACGAAGATGAAACGGTAGCATACATTCCCCTATGTTGTTAATCTAGCTGTGTGTGTGTAGCTTGATATCAGTCTAGGATTCGTGATGATTTGAAACATGCAGGACATCTATTTAGGGTAAAACTACATTAAGGATCAGTGCGCCGAAAGAGTGCACTTGAAAATACCGTTTTGGTGTGATATGCGTGAATTTATCCCGATCACTTTGATATGGGACATGTTTTTATCGTGAATACTGAATGTACTACTGCATTAGACAAGATAAAACATGAAATAGGAATGAGTTTTCACACCCATAACTTATGTACTATTTTCTTGTAACTTACGTGACGGAGATGAAAGGGTAGCATACATTCCCCTGTGTGGTTAATCTAGTTATATGTGAAGCTTGATATCAGTCTAGCCTTCGTGAAGGTTTGTAACATGCAGGACATCTATTTCGGGTAAGACCACATAAAGGATCCGTCCGCCGAAAGAATGCACATGAAAATGCCGTTTTGGTGTGATATGCGAGAATTTTTCTCGATCACTTTGATATGGGACGTCTTTTTATCGTGAATACTGAATGTTCTACTTCAATAAACAAGATAAAACATCAAATGGGAATTAGTTTTCACACCCACAAATTATGTACTATTTTCTTGTAACTTACGTGACGAAGATGAAACGGTAGCATACATTCCCCTATGTTGTTAATCTAGCTGTGTGTGTAGCTTGATATCAGTCTAGGATTCGTGATGATTTGAAACATGCAGGACATCTATTTAGGGTAAAACTACATTAAGGATCCGTCCGCCGAAAGAGTGCACTTGAAAATACCGTTTTGGTGTGATATGCATGAATTTTTCCCGATCACTTTGATATGGGACATGTTTTTATCGTGAATACTGAATGTACTACTGCATTAGACAAGATAAAACATGAAATATCAATGAGTTTTCACACCCATAACTTACGTACTATTTTCTTGTAACTTACGTGACGAAGTAGAAAGGGTAGCATACATTCCCCTGTGTGGTTAATCTAGTTTTGTATGTAGCTTGATATCAGTCTAGGATTCGTGAAGATTTCTAACATGGAGGACATCAATTTCGGGTAAGACCAAATTAAGGATCCCTTCGCCGATAGAGTGCACAGGAAAATGCCGTTTTGTTGTGATATGCCTGAATTTTTCTCGATCACACTGATATGGGACGTCTTTTTATTGTGAATACTGAATGTCCTACTACTATACAAGATAAAACATCAAATGGGAATTGGTTTTCACACCCATAAATTACGTACTATTTTCTTGTAACTTACGTGACGGAGATGAAAGGGTAGCATACATTCCCCTGTGTGGTTAATCTAGTTATATGTGTAGATTGATATCAGTCTAGCCTTCGTGAAGGTTTCTAACATGTAGGACATCTATTTGGGGTAAGACCACATGAAGGATCCGTCCGCCGAAAGAGTACACATGGAAATGCCGTTTTGGTGCGATATCCTTGAATTGTTTCGATCACTTTGACATGGGACATGTTTGTTTCGTGACTACTGAATGTACTTCTGCATTAGACAAGATAAAACATGAAATGGGAATGAGTTTTCACACCCATAACTTACGTGGTATTTTCTTGTAACCTATGTGACGGAGAAGAAAGGGTAGCATACATTCCCCTTTGTGCTTAATCTAGTTTTGTGTGTAGATTGATATAAGTCTAGGATTTGTGAATATTTCTAACATGCAGGACATCTATTTGGGGTAAGACCACATTAAGGATCAGTCCGCCGAAAGAGTGCACTTGAAAATACCGTTTTGGTGTGATATACGTGAATTTTTCCCGATCACTTTGATATGGGACATGTTTTTATCGTGAATACTGAATGTACTACTGCATTAGACAAGATAAAACATGAAATAGGAATGAGTTTTCACACCCATAACTTATGTACTATTTTCTTGTAACTTACGTGACGGAGATGAAAGGGTAGCATACATTCCCCTGTGTGGTTAATCTAGTTATATGTGAAGCTTGATATCAGTCTAGCCTTCGTGAAGGTTTGTAACATGCAGGACATATATTTCGGGTAAGACCACATAAAGGATCCGTCCGCCGAAAGAATGCACATGAAAGTGCCGTCTTGGTGTGATATGCGTGAATTTCTCTCGATCACTTTGATATGGGACGTCTTTTTATCGTGAATACTGAATGTTCTACTGCAACAAACAAGATAAAACATCAAATGGGAATTAGTTTTCACACCCATAAATTACGTACTATTTTCTTGTAACTTACGTGACGGAGATGAAAGGGTAGCATACATTCCCCTGTGTGGTTAATCTAGTTATATGTGCAGCTTGATATCAGTCTAGCCTTCGTGAAGGTTTCTAACATGCAGGACATCTATTTGGGGTAAGACCACATGAAGGATCCGTCCGCCGAAAGAGTGCACATGAAAATGCATTTTTGGTGTGATATCCGTGAATTTTTTCGATCACTTTGACATGGGACATGTTTGTATCGTGAATACTTAATGTACTACTGCATTACACAAGATAAAACATGAAATGCGAATGAATTTTCACACCCATAACTTACGTACTATTTTCTTGTAACTTACGTGACGGAGATGAAAGGGTAGCATACATTCCCCTGTGTGGTTAATCTAGTTATATGTGCAGCTTGATATCAGTCTAGCCTTCGTGAAGGTTTCTAACATGCAGGACATCTATTTCGGGTTAGACCGCATGAAGGATCCGTCCGCCGAAAGAGTGCACTTGAAAATACCTTTTTGTGTGATACATGCGTAAATTGTTCTCGATCACTTTGATATGGGACATGTTTTTATCGTGAATACTGAATGTACTACTGCAACAAACAAGATAAAATATGAAATGGGAATTAATTTTCACACCCATAAATTATGTACTATTTTCTTGCAACTTACGTGACGAAGATAAAACGGTAGCATACATTCCCCTATGTTGTTAATCTAGCTGTGTGTGTAGCTTGATATCAGTCTAGGTTTCGTGATGATTTGAAACATGCAGGACATCTATTTAGGGTAAAACTACATTAAGGATCCGTCCGCCGAAAGAGTGCACTTGAAAATACCGTTTTGGTGTGATATGCGTGAATTTCTCCCGATCACTTTGATATGGGACATGTTTTTATCGTGAATACTGAATGTACTACTGCATTAGACAAGATAAAACATGAAATAGGAATGAGTTTTCACACCCATAACTTATGTACTATTTTCTTGTAACTTACGTGACGGAGATGAAAGGGTAGCATACATTCCCCTGTGTGGTTAATCTAGTTATATGTGAAGCTTGATATCAGTCTAGCCTTCGTGAAGGTTTGTAACATGCAGGACATCTATTTCGGGTAAGACCACATAAAGGATCCGTCCGCCGAAAGAATGCACATAAAATGCCGTCTTGGTGTGATATGCGTGAATTTATCTCGATCACTTTGATATGGGACGTCTTTTTATCGTGAATACTGAATGTTCTACTGCAACAAACAAGATAAAACATCAAATGGGAATTAGTTTTCACACCCATAAATTACGTACTATTTTCTTGTAACTTACGTGACGGAGATGAAAGGGTAGCATACATTCCCCTGTGTGGTTAATCTAGTTATATGTGCAGCTTGATATCAGTCTAGCCTTCGTGAAGGTTTCAAACATGCAGGACATCTATTTGGGGTAAGACCACATGAAGGATCCGTCCGCCAAAAGAGTGCACATGAAAATGCCTTTTTGGTGTGATATCCGTGAATTTTCTCGATCACTTTGACATGGGACATGTTTGTATCGTGAATACTGAATGTACTACTGCATTACACAAGATAAAACATGAAATGCGAATGAATTTTCACACCCATAACTTACGTACTATTTTCTTGTAACTTACGTGACGGAGATGAAAGGGTAGCATACATTCCCCTGTGAGGTTAATCTAGTTATATGTGCAGCTTGATATCAGTCTAGCATTCGTGAAGGTTTCTAACATGCAGGACATCTATTTGGGGTTAGACCGCATGAAGGATCCGTCCGCCGAAAGAGTGCACTTGAAAATACCTTTTTTTGTGATACATGCGTAAATTGTTCTCGATCACTTTGATATGGGACATGTTTTTATCGTGAATACTGAATGTACTACTGCAACAAACAAGATAAAATATGAAATGGGAATTAGTTTTCACACCCATAAATTATGTACTATTTTCTTGTAACTTACGTGACGAAGATGAAACGGTAGCATACATTCCCCTATGTTTTTAATCTAGCTGTGTGTGTAGCTTGATATCAGTCTAGGATTCGTGATGATTTGAAACATGCAGGACATCTATTTAGGGTAAAACTACATTAAGGATCCGTCCGCCGAAAGAGTGCACTTGAAAATACCGTTTTGGTGTGATATGCGTGAATTTATCCCGATCACTTTGATATGGGACATGTTTTTATCGTGAATACTGAATGTACTACTGCATTAGACAAGATAAAACATGAAATAGGAATGAGTTTTCACACCCATAACTTATGTACTATTTTGTTGTAACTTACGTGACGGAGATGAAAGGGTAGCATACATTCCCCTGTGTGGTTAATCTAGTTATATGTGAAGCTTGATATCAGTCTAGCCTTCGTGAAGGTTTGTAACATGCAGGACATCTATTTCGGGTAAGACCACATAAAGGATCCGTCCGCCGAAAGAATGCACATGAAAATGCCGTCTTGGTGTGATATGCGTTAATTTTTCTCGATCACTTTGATATGGGACGTCTTTTTATCGTGAATACTGAATGTTCTACTGCAACAAACAAGATAAAACATCAAATGGGAATTAGTTTTCACACCCATAAATTAGGTACTATTTTCTTGTAACTTACGTGACGGAGATGAAAGGGTAGCATACATTCCCCTGTGTGGGTAATCTAGTTATATGTGCAGCTTGATATCAGTCTAGCCTTCGTGAAGGTTTCTAACATGCAGGACATCTATTTGGGGTATGACCACATGAAGGATCCGTCCGCCGAAAGAGTGCACATGAAAATGCCTTTTTGGTGTGATATCCGTGAATTTTTTCGATCACTTTGACATGGGACATGTTTGTATCGTGAATACTGAATGTACTACTGCATTACACAAGATAAAACATGAAATGCGAATGAATTTTCACACCCATAACTTACGTACTATTTTCTTGTAACTTACGAGACGGAGATGAAAGGGTAGCATACATTCTCCTCTGTGGTTAATCTAGTTATATGTGCAGCTTGATATCAGTCTAGCCTTCGTGAAGGTTTCTAACATGCAGGACATTTATTTGGGGTTAGACCGCATGAAGGATCCGTCCGCCGAAAGGGTGCACTTGAAAATACCTTTCTGTGTGATACATGCGTAAATTGTTCTTGATCACTTTGATATGGGACATGTTTTTATCATGAATACTGAATGTACTACTGCAACAAACAAGATAAAATATGAAATGGGAATTATTTTTCACACCCATAAATGATGTACTATTTTCTTGTAACTTACGTGACGACGATGAAACGGTAGCATACATTCCCCTATGTTGTTAATCTAGCTGTGTGTGTAGCTTGATATCAGTCTAGGATTCGTGATGATTTGAAACATGCAGGACATCTATTTGGGGTAAGACCACATTAAGGATCCGTCCGCCGAAAGAGTGCACTTGAAAATACCGTTTTGGTGTGATATACGTGAATTTTTCCCGATCACTTTGATATGGGACATGTTTTTATCGTGAATACTGAATGTACTACTGCATTAGACAAGATAAAACATGAAATAGGAATGAGTTTTCACACCCGTAACTTATGTACTATTTTCTTGTAAGTTACGTGACGGAGTTGAAAGGGTAACAAACATTCCCCTGTGTGGTTAATCTAGTTATATGTGCAGCATGCTATCAGTCTAGCCTTCGTGAAGGTTTGTAACATGCAGGACACCTATTTGGGGTAAGACCACATAAAGGATCCGTCCGCCGAAAGAGTGCACATGAAAATGCCGTTTTGGTGTGATATGCGATAATTTTTCTCGATCACTTTGATATGGGACGTCTTTTTATCGTGAATACTGAATGTTCTACTGCAATAAACAAGATAAAACATCAAATGGGAATTAATATTCACACCCACAAATTACGTACTATTTTCTTGTAACTTACGTCACGGAGATGAAAGGGTAACATACATTCCCCTGTGTGGTTAATCTAGTTATATATGTGGCTTGATATCAGTCTAGCCTTCGTGAAGGTTCCTAACATGCAGGACATCTATTTGGGGTAAGACCACATGAAGGATCCGTCCGCCGAATGAATATACATGGAAATGCCGTTTTGGTGTGATATCCTCGAATTTTTTCGATCACTTTGACATGGAACATTTTTGTTTCGTGAATACTGAATGTACTACAGCATTAGATAAGATAAAACATGAAATATGAATGAGTTTTCACACCCATAACTTACGTACTATTTTCTTGTAACTTACGTGACGAAGATGAAACGGTAGCATACATTCCCCTATGTTGTTAATCTAGCTGTGTTTGTAGCTTGATATCAGTCTAGGATTCGTGATGATTTGAAACATGCAGGACATCTATTTAGGGTAAAACTACATTAAGGATCCGTCCGCCGAAAGAGTGCACTTGAAAATACCGTTTTGGTGTGATATGCGTGAATTTTCCCGATCACTTTGATATGGGACATGTTTTTATCGTGAATACTGAATGTACTACTGCATTAGACAAGATAAAACATGAAATAGGAATGAGTTTTCACACCCATAACTTATGTACTATTTTCTTATAATTTACGTGACGGAGTTGAAAGGGTAAGATACATTCCCCTGTGTGGTTAATCTAGTTATATGTGCAGCTTGCTATCAGTCTAGCCTTCATGAAGGTTTGTAGCTTGCAGGACATCTATTTGGGGTAAGACCACATAAAAGATCCGTCCGCCGAAAGAGTGCACATGAAAATGCCGTTTTGGTGTGATATGCGATAATTTTTCTCGATCACTTTGATATGGGACGTCTTTTTATCGTGAATACTGAATGTTCTACTGCAATAGACAAGATAAAACATGAAATAGGAATGAATTTTCACACCCATAACTTATGTACTATTTTCTTGTAACTTACGTGACGGAGATGAAAGGGTAGCATACATTCCCCTGTGTGGTTAATCTAGTTATATGTGAAGCTTGATATCAGTCTAGCCTTCGTGAAGGTTTGTAACATGCAGGACATCTATTTCGGGTAAGACCACATAAAGGATCCGTCCGCCGAAAGAATGCACATAAAATGCCGTCTTGGTGTGATATGCGTGAATTTTTCTCGATCACTTTGATATGGGACGTCTTTTTATCGTGAATACTGAATGTTCTACTGCAACAAACAAGATAAAACATCAAATGGGAATTAGTTTTCACACCCATAAATTACGTACTATTTTCTTGTAACTTACGTGACGGAGATGAAAGGGTAGCATACATTCCCCTGTGTGGTTAATCTAGTTATATGTGCAGCTTGATATCAGTCTAGCCTTCGTGAAGGTTTCTAACATGCAGGACATCTATTTGGGGTAAGACCACATGAAGGATCCGTCCGCCGAAAGAGTGCACATGAAAATGCCTTTTTGGTGTGATATCCGTGAATTTTTTCGATCACTTTGACATGGGACATGTTTGTATCGTGAATACTGAATGTACTACTGCATTACACAAGATAAAACATGAAATGCGAATGAATTTTCACACCCATAACTTACGTACTATTTTCTTGTAACTTACGTGACGGAGATGAAGGGTAGCATCCATTCCCCTGTGTGGTTAATCTAGTTATATGTGCAGCTTGATATCAGTCTAGCCTTCGTGAAGATTTCTAACATGCAGGACATCTATTTGGGGTTAGACCGCATGAAGGATCCGTCCGCCGAAAGAGTGCACTTGAAAATACCTTTTTGTGTGATACATGCGTAAATTGTTCTCGATCACTTTCATATGGGACATGTTTTTATCGTGAATACTGAATGTACTACTGCAACAAACAAATAAAATATGAAATGGGAATTAGTTTTCACACCCATAAATTATGTACTATTTTCTTGTAACTTACGTGACGAAGATGAAACGGTAGCATACATTCCCCTATGTTGTTAATCTAGCTGTGTGTGTAGCTTGATATAAGTCTAGGATTCATGATGATTTGAAACATGCAGGACATCTATTTAGGGTAAAACTACATTAAGGATCCGTCCGCCGAAAGAGTGCACTTGAAAATACCGTTTTGGTGTGATATGCGTGAATTTTTCCCGATCACTTTGATATGGGACATGTTTTTATCGTGAATACTGAATGTACTACTGCATTAGACAAGATAAAACATGAAATAGGAATGAGTTTTTACACCCGTAACTTATGTACTATTTTCTTGTAACTTACGTGACGGAGTTGTAGGGGTAACATACATTCCCCTGTGTGGTTAATCTAGTTATATGTGCAGCTTGCTATCAGTCTAGCCTTCGTGAAGGTTTGTAACATGCAGGACATCTATTTCGGGTAAGACCACATAAAGGATCCGTCCGCCGAAAGAGTGCACATGAAAATGCCGTTTTGGTGTGATATGCGAGAATTTTTCTCGATCACTTTGATATGGGACGTCTTTTTATCGTGAATACTGAATGTTCTACTGCAATAAACAAGATAAAACATCAAATGGGAATTAATTTTCACACCCACAAATTACGTACTATTTTCTTGTAACTTACGTGACGGAGATGAAAGGGTAACATACATTCCCCTGTGTGGTTAATCTAGTTATATATGTGGCTTGATATCAATCTAGCCTTCGTGAAGGTTCCTAACATGCAGGACATCTATTTGGGGTAAGACCACATGAAGGATCCGTCCGCCGAATGAATATACATGGAAATGCCGTTTTGGTGCGATATCCTCGAATTTTTTCGATCACTTTGACATGGAACATTTTTGTTTCGTGAATACTGAATGTACTACAGCATTAGACAAGATAAAACATGAAATATGAATGAGTTTTCACACCCATAACTTACGTACTATTTTCTTGTAACTTACGTGACGAAGATGAAAGGGTAGCATACATTCCCCTATGTTGTTAATCTAGCTGTGTGTGTAGCTTGATATCAGTCTAGGATTCGTGATGATTTGAAACATGCAGGACATCTATTTAGGGTAAAACTACATTAAGGATCCGTCCGCCGAAAGAGTGCACTTGAAAATACCGTTTTGGTGTGATATGCGTGAATTTTCCCGATCACTTTGATATGGGACATGTTTTTATCGTGAATACTGAATGTACTACTGCATTAGACAAGATAAAACATGAAATAGGAATGAGTTTTCACACCCATAACTTATGTACTATTTTCTTATAATTTACGTGACGGAGTTGAAAGGGTAAGATACATTCCCCTGTGTGGTTAATCTAGTTATATGTGCAGCTTGCTATCAGTCTAGCCTTCATGAAGGTTTGTAGCTTGCAGGACATCTATTTGGGGTAAGACCACATAAAAGATCCGTCCGCCGAAAGAGTGCACATGAAAATGCCGTTTTGGTGTGATATGCGATAATTTTTCTCGATCACTTTGATATGGGACGTCTTTTTATCGTGAATACTGAATGTTCTACTGCAATAGACAAGATAAAACATGAAATAGGAATGAATTTTCACACCCATAACTTATGTACTATTTTCTTGTAACTTACGTGACGGAGATGAAAGGGTAGCATACATTCCCCTGTGTGGTTAATCTAGTTATATGTGCAGCTTGATATCAGTCTAGACTTCGTGAAGGTTTGTAACATGCAGGACATCTATTTGGGGTAAGACCACATAAAAGATCCGTCCGCCGAAAGAGTGCACATGAAAATGCCGTTTTGGTGTGATATGCGATAATTTTTCTCGATCACTTTGATATGGGACGTCTTTTTATCGTGAATACTGAATGTTCTACTGCAATAAACAAGATAAAACATCATATGGGAATTAATTTTCACACCCACAAATTACGTACTATTTTCTTGTAACTTACGTGACGGAGATAAAAGGGTAACATACATTCCCCTGTGTGGTTAATCTAGTTATATGTGTGGCTTGATATCAGTCTAGCCTTCGTGAAGGTTCCTAACATGCAGGACATCTATTTGGGGTAAGACCACATGAAGTATCCGTCCGCCGAAAGAGTGCACATGAAAATGCCTTTGTGGTGTGATATCCGTGAATTTGTTCGATCACTTTGACATAGGACATGTTTGTATCGTGAATACTGAATGTACTACTGCATTGCACAAGATAAAACATGAAATGCGAATTAATTTTCACACCCATAACTTACGTACTATTTTCTTGTAACTTACGTGACGAAGATGAAACGGTAGCATACATTCCCCTATGTTGTTAATCTAGCTGTGTGTGTAGCTTGATATCAGTCTAGGATTCGTGACGATTTGAAACATGCAGGACATCTATTTAGGGTAAAACTACATTAAGAATCCGTCCGCCGAAAGAGTGCACTTGAAAATACCGTTTTGGTGTGATATGCGTGAATTTTTCCCGATCACTTTGATAGGGACATGTTTTTATCGTGAATACTGAATGTTCTACTGCAATAAACAAGATAAAACATCAAATGGGAATTAGTTTTCACACCCATAAATTATGTACTATTTTCTTGTAACTTACGTGACGGAGATGAAAGGGTAGCATACATTCCCCTGTGTGGTTAATCTAGTTATATGTGCAGCTTGATATCAGTCTAGCCTTCGTGAAGGTTTCTAACATGCTGGACATCTATTTGGGGTAAGACCACATGAAGGATCCGTCCGCCGAAAGAGTGCACATGAAAATGCCTTTTTGGTGTGATATCCGTGAATTTTTTCGATCACTTTGACATGGGACATGTTTGTATCGTGAATACTGAATGTACTACTGCATTACACAAGATAAAACATGAAATGCGAATGAATTTTCACACCCATAACTTACGTACTATTTTCTTGTAACTTACGTGACGGAGATGAAAGGGTAGCATACATTCCCCTGTGTGGTTAATCTAGTTATATGTGCAGCTTGATATCAGTCTAGCCTTCGTGAAGGTTTCTAACATGCAGGACATCTATTTGGGGTTAGACCGCATGAAGGATCCGTCCGCCGAAAGAGTGCACTTGAAAATACCTTTTTGTGTGATACATGCGTAAATTGTTCTCGATCACTTTGATATGGGACATGTTTTTATCGTGAATACTGAATGTACTACTGCAACAAACAAATAAAATATGAAATGGGAATTAGTTTTCACACCCATAAATTATGTACTATTTTCTTGTAACTTACGTGACGAAGATGAAACGGTAGCATACATTCCCCTATGTTGTTAATCTAGCTGTGTGTGTAGCTTGATATAAGTCTAGGATTCGTGATGATTTGAAACATGCAGGACATCTATTTAGGGTAAAACTACATTAAGGATCCGTCCGCCGAAAGAGTGCACTTGGAAATACCGTTTTGGTGTGATATGCGTGAATTTTTCCCGATCACTTTGATATGGGACATGTTTTTATCGTGAATACTGAATGTACTACTGCATTAGACAAGATAAAACATGAAATAGGAATGAGTTTTCACACCCGTAACTTATGTACTATTTTCTTGTAAGTTACGTGACGGAGTTGAAAGGGTAACATACATTCCCCTGTGTGGTTAATCTAGTTATATGTGCAGCTTGCTATCAGTCTAGCCTTCGTGAAGGTTTGTAACATGCAGGACATCTATTTGGGGTAAGACCACATAAAGGATCCGTCCGCCGAAAGAGTGCACATGAAAATGCCGTTTTGGTGTGATATGCGATAATTTTTCTCGATCACTTTGATATGGGACGTCTTTTTATCGTGAATACTGAATGTTCTACTGCAATAAACAAGATAAAACATCAAATGGGAATTAATTTTCACACCCACAAATTACGTACTATTTTCTTGTAACTTACGTGACGGAGATGAAAGGGTAACATACATTCCCCTGTGTGGTTAATCTAGTTATATATGTGGCTTGATATCAATCTAGCCTTCGTGAAGGTTCCTAACATGCAGGACATCTATTTGGGGTAAGACCACATGAAGGATCCGTCCGCCGAATGAATATACATGGAAATGCCGTTTTGGTGCGATATCCTCGAATTTTTTCGATCACTTTGACATGGAACATTTTTGTTTCGTGAATACTGAATGTACTACAGCATTAGACAAGATAAAACATGAAATATGAATGAGTTTTCACACCCATAACTTACGTACTATTTTCTTGTAACTTACGTGACGAAGATGAAAGGGTAGCATACATTCCCCTATGTTGTTAATCTAGCTGTGTGTGTAGCTTGATATCAGTCTAGGATTCGTGATGATTTGAAACATGCAGGACATCTATTTAGGGTAAAACTACATTAAGGATCCGTCCGCCGAAAGAGTGCACTTGAAAATACCGTTTTGGTGTGATATGCGTGAATTTTCCCGATCACTTTGATATGGGACATGTTTTTATCGTGAATACTGAATGTACTACTGCATTAGACAAGATAAAACATGAAATAGGAATGAGTTTTCACACCCATAACTTATGTACTATTTTCTTATAATTTACGTGACGGAGTTGAAAGGGTAAGATACATTCCCCTGTGTGGTTAATCTAGTTATATGTGCAGCTTGCTATCAGTCTAGCCTTCATGAAGGTTTGTAGCTTGCAGGACATCTATTTGGGGTAAGACCACATAAAAGATCCGTCCGCCGAAAGAGTGCACATGAAAATGCCGTTTTGGTGTGATATGCGATAATTTTTCTCGATCACTTTGATATGGGACGTCTTTTTATCGTGAATACTGAATGTTCTACTGCAATAGACAAGATAAAACATGAAATAGGAATGAATTTTCACACCCATAACTTATGTACTATTTTCTTGTAACTTACGTGACGGAGATGAAAGGGTAGCATACATTCCCCTGTGTGGTTAATCTAGTTATATGTGCAGCTTGATATCAGTCTAGCCTTCGTGAAGGTTTGTAACATGCAGGACATCTATTTGGGGTAAGACCACATAAAAGATCCGTCCGCCGAAAGAGTGCACATGAAAATGCCGTTTTGGTGTGATATGCGATAATTTTTCTCGATCACTTTGATATGGGACGTCTTTTTATCGTGAATACTGAATGTTCTACTGCAATAAACAAGATAAAACATCATATGGGAATTAGTTTTCACACCCACAAATTACGTACTATTTTCTTGTAACTTACGTGACGGAGATGAAAGGGTAACATACATTCCCCTGTGTGGTTAATCTAGTTATATGTGTGGCTTGATATCAGTCTAGCCTTCGTGAAGGTTCCTAACATGCAGGACATCTATTTGGGGTAAGACCACATGAAGGATCCGTCCGCCGAAAGAGTGCACATGAAAATGCCTTTTTGATGTGATATCCGTAAATTGTTTCGACCACTTTGACATGGGATATGTTTGTATCGTGAATACTGAATGT
Source organism: Paraescarpia echinospica (assembly GCA_020002185.1). Lineage (NCBI taxonomy): Eukaryota > Metazoa > Annelida > Polychaeta > Sabellida > Siboglinidae > Paraescarpia > Paraescarpia echinospica. The sequence goes on along the minus strand of CM034534.1, from coordinate 21,617,363 downwards.
ACTACTGCATTACACAAGATAAAATATGAAATGCGAATGAATTTTCACACCCATAAAGTACGTACTATTTTCTTGTAACTTACGTGACGAAGATGAAACGGTAGCATACATTCCCCTATGTTGTTAATCTAGCTGTGTGTGTAGCTTGATATCAGTCTATTATTCGTGATGATTTGAAACATGCAGGACATCTATTTAGGGTAAAACTACATTAAGGATCCGTCAGCCGAAAGAGTGCACTTGAAAATACCGTTTTGGTGTGATATGCGTGAATTTCTCCCGATCACTTTAATATGGGACATGTTTTTATCGTGAATACTGAATGTACTACTGCATTAGACAAGATAAAACATGAAATAGGAATGAGTTTTCACACCCATAACTTATGTACTATTTTCTGGTAACTTACGTGACGGAGATGAAAGGGTAGCATACATTCCCCTGTGTGGTTAATCTAGTTATATGTGCAGCTTGATATCAGTCTAGCCTTCGTGAAGGTTTATAACATGCAGGACATCTATTTGGGGTAAGACCACATGAAGGATCCGTCCGCCGAAAGAGTGCACATGAAAATGCCTTTTTGGTGTGATATTCGTGAATTTGTTCGATCACTTTGACATAGGACATGTTTGTATCGTGAATACTGAATGTACTACTGCATTACACAAGATAAAACATGAAATGCGAATTAATTTTCACATCCATAACTTACGTACTATTTTCTTGTAACTTACGTGACGAAGATGAAACGGTAGCATACATTCCCCTATGTTGTTAATCTAGCTGTGTGTGTAGCTTGATATCAGTCTAGGATTTGTGATGATTTGAAACATGCAGGACATCTATTTAGGGTAAATCTACATTAAGGATCCGTCCGCCGAAAGAGTGCACTTGAAAATACCGTTTTGGTGTGATATGCGTGAATTTTTCCCGATCACTTTGATATGGGACATGTTTTTATCGTGAATACTGAATGTACTACTGCATTAGACAAGGTAAAACATGAAATAGGAATGAGTTTTCACACCCATAACTTATGTACTATTTTCTTGTAACTTACGTGACGGAGATGAAAGGGTAACATACATTCCCCTGTGTGGTTAATCTAGTTATATGTGCAGCTTGCTATCAGTCTAACCTTCGTGAAGGTTTGTAACATGCAGGACATCTATTTGGGGTAAGACCACATAAAAGATCCGTCCGCCGAAAGAGTGCACATGAAAATGCCGTTTTGGTGTGATATGCGAGAATTTATCTCGATCACTTTCATATGGGACGTCTTTTTATCGTGAATACTGAATGTTCTACTGCAATAGACAAGATAAAACATGAAATAGGAATGAGTTTTCACACCCATAACTTATGTACTATTTTCTTGTAACTTACGTGACGGAGATGAAAGGGTAGCGTACATTCCCCTGTGTGGTTAATCTAGTTATATGTGCAGCTTGATATCAGTCGAGCCTTCGTGAAGGTTTCTAACATGCAGGACATCTATTTGAGGTAAGACCACATGAAGGATCCGTCCGCCGAAAGAGAGCACATGAAAATGCCTTTTTGGTGTGATATCTGTGAATTTGTTCGATCACTTTGACATGGGACATGTTTGTATCGTGAATACTGAATGTACTACTGCATTACACAAGATAAAACATGAAATGCGAATTAATTTTGACACCCATAACTTACGTACTATTTTCTTGTAACTTACGTGACGAAAATGAAACGGTAGCATACATTCCCCTATGTTGTTAATCTAGCTGTGTGTGTAGCTTGATATCACTCTAGGATTCGTGATGATTTGAAACATGCAGGACATCTATTTAGGGTAAAACTACATTAAGGATCCGTCCGCCGAAAGACTGCACTTGAAAATACCGTTTTGGTGTGATATGCGTGAATTTTTCCCGATCACTTTGATATGGGACATGTTTTTATCGTGAATACTGAATGTACTACTGCATTAGACAAGATAAAACATGAAATATGAATGAGTTTTCACACCCATAACTTACGTACTATTTTCTTGTAACTTACGTGACGAAGTAGAAAGGGTAGCATACATTCCCCTGTGTGGTTAATCTAGTTTTGTATGTAGCTTGATATCAGTCTAGGATTCGTGAAGATTTCTAACATGGAGGACATCAATTTCGGGTAAGACCAAATTAAGGATCCCTTCGCCGATAGAGTGCACAGGAAAATGCCGTTTTGTTGTGATATGCCTGAATTTTTCTCGATCACTCTGATATGGGACGTCTTTTTATTGTGAATACTGAATGTCCTACTACTATACAAGATAAAACATCAAATGGGAATTAGTTTTCACACCCATAAATTACGTACTATTTTCTTGTAACTTACGTGACGGAGATGAAAGGGTAGCATACATTCCCCTGTGTGGTTAATCTAGTTATATGTGTAGATTGATATCAGTCTAGCCTTCGTGAAGGTTTCTAACATGTAGGACATCTATTTGGGGTAAGACCACATGAAGGATCCGTCCGCCGAAAGAGTACACATGGAAATGCCGTTTTGGTGCGATATCCTTGAATTGTTTCGATCACTTTGACATGGGACATGTTTGTTTCGTGACTACTGAATGTACTTCTGCATTAGACAAGATAAAACATGAAATGGGAATGAGTTTTCACACCCATAACTTACGTGATATTTTCTTGTAACCTATGTGACGGAGAAGAAAGGGTAGCATACATTCCCCTTTGTGCTTAATCTAGTTTTGTGTGTAGATTGATATAAGTCTAGGATTTGTGAATATTTCTAACATGCAGGACATCTATTTGGGGTAAGACCACATTAAGGATCCGTCCGCCGAAAGAGTGCACTTGAAAATACCGTTTTGGTGTGATATACGTGAATTTTTCCCGATCACTTTGATATGGGACATGTTTTTATCGTGAATACTGAATGTACTACTGCATTAGACAAGATAAAACATGAAATAGGAATGAGTTTTCACACCCATAACTTATGTACTATTTTCTTGTAACTTACGTGACGGAGTTGAAAGGGTAACATACATTCCCCTGTGTGGTTAATCTAGTTATATGTGCAGCTTGCTAACAGTCTAACCTTCGTGAAGGTTTGTAACATGCAGGACATCTATTTGGGGTAAGAACACATAAAAGATCCGTCCGCCGAAAGAGTGCACATGAAAATGCCGTTTTGGTGTGATATGCGATAATTTTTCTCGATCACTTTGATATGTGACGTCTTTTTATCGTGAATACTGAATGTTCTACTGCAATAAACAAGATAAAACTTCAAATGGGAATTAGTTTTCACACCCACAAATTACGTACTATTTTCTTGTAACTTACGTGACGGAGATGAAAGGGTAACATACATTCCCCTGTGTGGTTAATCTAGTTATATGTGTGGCTTGATATCAGTCTAGCCTTCGTGAAGGTTCCTAACATGCAGGACATCTATTTGGGGTACGACCACATGAAGGATCCGTCAGCCGAATGAGTACACATGGAAATGCCGTTTTGGTGTGATATACTTGAATTTTGTCGATCACTTTGACATGGAACATTTTTGTTTCGTGAATACTGAATGTACTACAGCATTAGACAAGATAAAACATGAAATATGAATGAGTTTTCACACTCATAACTTACGTGCTATTTTCTTGTAACTTACGTGACGGAGATGAAAGGGTAGCATACATTCCCCTGTGTGGTTAATCTAGTTATATGTGTAGCTTGATATCAGTCTAGCCTTCGTGAAGGTTTCTAACATGTAGGACATCTATTTGGGGTAAGACCACATGAAGGATCCGTCCGCCGAAAGAGTGCACATGAAAATGCCTTTTTGGTGTGATATCCGTAAATTGTTTCGACCACTTTGACATGGGATATGTTTGTATCGTGAATACTGAATGTACTACTGCATTACACAACATAAAATATGAAATGCGAATGAATTTTCACACCCATAAAGTACGTACTATTTTCTTGTAACTTACGTGACGAAGATGAAACGGTAGCATACATTCCCCTATGTTGTTAATCTAGCTGTGTGTGTAGCTTGATATCAGTCTATTATTCGTGATGATTTGAAACATGCAGGACATCTATTTAGGGTAAAACTACATTAAGGATCCGTCAGCCGAAAAAGTGCACTTGAAAATACCGTTTTGGTGTGATATGCGTGAATTTTTCCCGATCACTTTAATATGGGACATGTTTTTATCGTGAATACTGAATGTACTACTGCATTAGACAATATAAAACATGAAATAGGAATGAGTTTTCACACCCATAACTTATGTACTATTTTCTTGTAACTTACGTGACGGAGATGAAAGGGTAGCGTACATTCCCCTGTGTGGTTAATCTAGTTATATGTGCAGCTTGATATCAGTCGAGCCTTCGTGAAGGTTTCTAACATGCAGGACATCTATTTGGGGTAAGACCACATGAAGGATCCGTCCGCCGAAAGAGAGCACATGAAAATGCCTTTTTGGTGTGATATCTGTGAATTTGTTCGATCACTTTGACATGGGACATGTTTGAATCGTGAATACTGAATGTACTACTGCATTTCACAAGATAAAACATGAAATGCGAATTAATTTTGACACCCATAACTTACGTACTATTTTCTTGTAACTTACGTGACGAAAATGAAACGGTAGCATACATTCCCCTATGTTGTTAATCTAGCTGTGTGTGTAGCTTGATATCACTCTAGGATTCGTGATGATTTGAAACATGCAGGACATCTATTTAGGGTAAAACTACATTAAGGATCCGTCCGCCGAAAGACTGCACTTGAAAATACCGTTTCGGTGTGATATGCGTGAATTTTTCCCGATCACTTTGATATGGGACATGTTTTTATCGTGAATACTGAATGTACTACTGCATTAGACAATATAAAACATGAAATAGGAATGAGTTTTCACACCCATAACTTATGTACTATTTTCTTGTAACTTACGTGACGGAGTTGAAAGGGTAACATACATTCCCCTGTGTGGTTAATCTAGTTATATGTGCAGCTTGCTAACAGTCTAACCTTCGTGAAGGTTTGTAACATGCAGGACATCTATTTGGGGTAAGAACACATAAAAGATCCGTCCGCCGAAAGAGTGCACATGAAAATGCCGTTTTGGTGTGATATGCGATAATTTTTCTCGATCACTTTGATATGGGACGTCTTTTTATCGTGAATACTGAATGTTCTACTGCAATAAACAAGATAAAACTTCAAATGGGAATTAGTTTTCACACCCACAAATTACGTACTATTTTCTTGTAACTTACGTGACGGAGATGAAAGGGTAACATACATTCCCCTGTGTGGTTAATCTAGTTATATGTGTGGCTTGATATCAGTCTAGCCTTCGTGAAGGTTCCTAACATGCAGGACATCTATTTGGGGTACGACCACATGAAGGATCCGTCAGCCGAATGAGTACACATGGAAATGCCGTTTTGGTGTGATATACTTGAATTTTGTCGATCACTTTGACATGGAACATTTTTGTTTCGTGAATACTGAATGTACTACAGCATTAGACAAGATAAAACATGAAATATGAATGAGTTTTCACACTCATAACTTACGTGCTATTTTCTTGTAACTTACGTGACGGAGATGAAAGGGTAGCATACATTCCCCTGTGTGGTTAATCTAGTTATATGTGTAGCTTGATATCAGTCTAGCCTTCGTGAAGGTTTCTAACATGTAGGACATCTATTTGGGGTAAGACCACATGAAGGATCCGTCCGCCGAAAGAGTGCACATGAAAATGCCTTTTTGGTGTGATATCCGTAAATTGTTTCGACCACTTTGACATGGGATATGTTTGTATCGTGAATACTGAATGTACTACTGCATTACACAAGATAAAATATGAAATGCGAATGAATTTTCACACCCATAAAGTACGTACTATTTTCTTGTAACTTACGTGACGAAGATGAAACGGTAGCATACATTCCCCTATGTTGTTAATCTAGCTGTGTGTGTAGCTTGATATCAGTCTATTATTCGTGATGATTTGAAACATGCAGGACATCTATTTAGGGTAAAACTACATTAAGGATCCGTCAGCCGAAAGAGTGCACTTGAAAATACCGTTTTGGTGTGATATGCGTGAATTTTTCCCGATCACTTTAATATGGGACATGTTTTTATCGTGAATACTGAATGTACTACTGCATTAGACAAGATAAAACATGAAATAGGAATGAGTTATCACACCCATAACTTATGTACTATTTTCTTGTAACTTACGTGACGGAGATGAAAGGGTAGCATACATTCCCCTGTGTGGTTAATCTAGTTATATGTGCAGCTTGATATCAGTCTAGCCTTCGTGAAGTTTTCTAACATGCAGGACATCTATTTGGGGTAAGACCACATGAAGGATCCGTCCACCGAAAGAGTGCACATGAAAATGCCTTTGTGGTGTGATATCCGTGAATTTGTTCGATCACTTTGACATAGGACATGTTTGTATCGTGAATACTGAATGTACTACTGCATTGCACAAGATAAAACATGAAATGCGAATTAATTTTCACACCCATAACTTACGTACTATTTTCTTGTAACTTACGTGACGAAGATGAAACGGTAGCATACATTCCCCTATGTTGTTAATCTAGCTGTGTGTGTAGCTTGATATCAGTCTATTATTCGTGATGATTTGAAACATGCAGGACATCTATTTAGGGTAAAACTACATTAAGGATCCGTCAGCCGAAAGAGTGCACTTGAAAATACCGTTTTGGTGTGATATGCGTGAATTTTTCCCGATCACTTTAATATGGGACATGTTTTTATCGTGAATACTGAATGTTCTACTGCAACAAACAAGATAAAACATCAAATGGGAATTAGTTTTCACACCCATAAATTAGGTACTATTTTCTTGTAACTTACGTGACGGAGATGAAAGGGTAGCATACATTCCCCTGTGTGGTTAATCTAGTTATATGTGCAGCTTGATATCAGTCTAGCCTTCGTGAAGGTTTCTAACATGCTGGACATCTATTTGGGGTAAGACCACATGAAGGATCCGTCCGCCGAAAGAGTGCACATGAAAATGCCTTTTTGGTGTGATATCCGTGAATTTTTTCGATCACTTTGACATGGGACATGTTTGTATCGTGAATACTGAATGTACTACTGCATTACACAAGATAAAACATGAAATGCGAATGAATTTTCACACCCATAACTTACGTACTATTTTCTTGTAACTTACGTGACGGAGATGAAGGGTAGCATCCATTCCCCTGTGTGGTTAATCTAGTTATATGTGCAGCTTGATATCAGTCTAGCCTTCGTGAAGATTTCTAACATGCAGGACATCTATTTGGGGTTAGACCGCATGAAGGATCCGTCCGCCGAAAGAGTGCACTTGAAAATACCTTTTTGTGTGATACATGCGTAAATTGTTCTCGATCACTTTGATATGGGACATGTTTTTATCGTGAATACTGAATGTACTACTGCAACAAACAAATAAAATATGAAATGGGAATTAGTTTTCACACCCATAAATTATGTACTATTTTCTTGTAACTTACGTGACGAAGATGAAACGGTAGCATACATTCCCTATGTTGTTAATCTAGCTGTGTGTGTAGCTTGATATAAGTCTAGGATTCATGATGATTTGAAACATGCAGGACATCTATTTAGGGTAAAACTACATTAAGGATCCGTCCGCCGAAAGAGTGCACTTGGAAATACCGTTTTGGTGTGATATGCGTGAATTTTTCCCGATCACTTTGATATGGGACATGTTTTTATCGTGAATACTGAATGTACTACTGCATTAGACAAGATAAAACATGAAATAGGAATGAGTTTTCACACCCGTAACTTATGTACTATTTTCTTGTAACTTACGTGACGGAGTTGAAAGGGTAACATACATTCCCCTGTGTGGTTAATCTAGTTATATGTGCAACTTGCTATCAGTCTAGCCTTCGTGAAGGTTTGTAACATGCAGGACATCTATTTGGGGTAAGACCACATAAAGGATCCGTCCGCCGAAAGAGTGCACATGAAAATGCCGTTTTGGTGTGATATGCGATAATTTTTCTCGATCACTTTGATATGGGACGTCTTTTTATCGTGAATACTGAATGTTCTACTGCAATAAACAAGATAAAACATCAAATGGGAATTAATTTTCACACCCACAAATTACGTACTATTTTCTTGTAACTTACGTGACGGAGATGAAAGGGTAACATACATTCCCCTGTGTGGTTAATCTAGTTATATATGTGGCTTGATATCAATCTAGCCTTCGTGAAGGTTCCTAACATGCAGGACATCTATTTGGGGTAAGACCACATGAAGGATCCGTCCGCCGAATGAATATACATGGAAATGCCGTTTTGGTGCGATATCCTCGAATTTTTTCGATCACTTTGACATGGAACATTTTTGTTTCGTGAATACTGAATGTACTACAGCATTAGACAAGATAAAACATGAAATATGAATGAGTTTTCACAACCATAACTTACGTACTATTTTCTTGTAACTTACGTGACGAAGATGAAAGGGTAGCATACATTCCCCTATGTTGATAATCTAGCTGTGTGTGTAGCTTGATATCAGTCTAGGATTCGTGATGATTTGAAACATGCAGGACATCTATTTAGGGTAAAACTACATTAAGGATCCGTCCGCCGAAAGAGTGCACTTGAAAATACCGTTTTGGTGTGATATGCGTGAATTTTCCCGGTCACTTTGATATGGGACATGTTTTTATCGTGAATACTGAATGTACTACTGCATTAGACAAGATAAAACATGAAATAGGAATGAGTTTTCACACCCATAACTTATGTACTATTTTCTTATAACTTACGTGACGGAGTTGAAAGGGTAACATACATTCCCCTGTGTGGTTAATCTAGTTATATGTGCAGCTTGCTATCAGTCTAGCCTTCATGAAGGTTTGTAGCTTGCAGGACATCTATTTGGGGTAAGACCACATAAAAGATCCGTCCGCCGAAATAGTGCACATGAAAATGCCGTTTTGGTGTGATATGCGATAATTTTTCTCGATCACTTTGATATGGGACGTCTTTTTATCTTGAATACTGAATGTTCTACTGCAATAGACAAGATAAAACATGAAATAGGAATGAATTTTCACACCCATAACTTATGTACTATTTTCTTGTAACTTACGTGACGGAGATGAAAGGGTAGCATACATTCCCCTGTGTGGTTAATCTAGTTATATGTGCAGCTTGATATCAGTCTAGCCTTCGTGAAGGTTCCTAACATGCAGGACATCTATTTGGGGTAAGACCACATGAAGGATCCGTCCGCCGAAAGAGTGCACATGAAAATGCCTTTTTGATGTGATATCCGTAAATTGTTTCGACCACTTTGACATGGGATATGTTTGTATCGTGAATACTGAATGTACTACTGCATTACACAAGATAAAATATGAAATGCGAATGAATTTTCACACCCATAAAGTACGTACTATTTTCTTGTAACTTACGTGACGAAGATGAAACGGTAGCATACATTCCCCTATGTTGTTAATCTAGCTGTGTGTGTAGCTTGATATCAGTCTATTATTCGTGATGATTTGAAACATGCAGGACATCTATTTAGGGTAAAACTACATTAAGGATCCGTCAGCCGAAAGAGTGCACTTGAAAATACCGTTTTGGTGTGATATGCGTGAATTTTTCCCGATCACTTTAATATGGGACATGTTTTTATCGTGAATACTGAATGTACTACTGCATTAGACAAGATAAAACATGAAATAGGAATGAGTTTTCACACCCATAACTTATGTACTATTTTCTTGTAACTTACGTGACGGAGATGAAAGGGTAGCATACATTCCCCTGTGTGGTTAATCTAGTTATATGTGCAGCTTGATATCAGTCTAGCCTTCGTGAAGGTTTCTAACATGCAGGACATCTATTTGGGGTAAGACCACATGAAGGATCCGTCCGCCGAAAGAGTGCACATGAAAATGCCTTTTTGGTGTGATATCCGTGAATTTTGTCGATCACTTTGACATGGGACATGTTTGTATCGTGAATACTGAATGTGCTACTGCATTACACAAGATAAAACATGAAATGCGAATTAATTTTCACACCCATAACTTACGTACTATTTTCTTGTAACTTACGTGACGAAGATGAAACGGTAGCATATATTCCCCTATGTTGTTAATCTAGCTGTGTGTGTAGCTTGATATCAGTCTAGGATTTGTGATGATTTGAAACATGCAGGACATCTATTTAGGGTAAATCTACATTAAGGATCCGTCCGCCGAAAGAGTGCACTTGAAAATACCGTTTTGGTGTGATATGCGTGAATTTTTCCCGATCACTTTGATATGGGACATGTTTTTATCGTGAATACTGAATGTACTACTGCATTAGACAAGGTAAAACATGAAATAGGAATGAGTTTTCACACCCATAACTTATGTACTATTTTCTTGTAACTTACGTGACGGAGTTGAAAGGGTAACATACATTCCCCTGTGTGGTTAATCTAGTTATATGTGCAGCTTGCTATCAGTCTAACCTTCGTGAAGGTTTGTAACATGCAGGACATCTATTTGGGGTAAGACCACATAAAAGATCCGTCCGCCGAAAGAGTGCACATGAAAATGCCGTTTTGGTGTGATATGCGAGAATTTATCTCGATCACTTTCATATGGGACGTCTTTTTATCGTGAATACTGAATGTTCTACTGCAATAGACAAGATAAAACATGAAATAGGAATGAGTTTTCACACCCATAACTTATGTACTATTTTCTTGTAACTTACGTGACGGAGATGAAAGGGTAGCGTACATTCCCCTGTGTGGTTAATCTAGTTATATGTGCAGCTTGATATCAGTCGAGCCTTCGTGAAGGTTTCTAACATGCAGGACATCTATTTGAGGTAAGACCACATGAAGGATCCGTCCGCCGAAAGAGAGCACATGAAAATGCCTTTTTGGTGTGATATCTGTGAATTTGTTCGATCACTTTGACATGGGACATGTTTGTATCGTGAATACTGAATGTACTACTGCATTACACAAGATAAAACATGAAATGCGAATTAATTTTGACACCCATAACTTACGTACTATTTTCTTGTAACTTACGTGACGAAAATGAAACGGTAGCATACATTCCCCTATGTTGTTAATCTAGCTGTGTGTGTAGCTTGATATCACTCTAGGATTCGTGATGATTTGAAACATGCAGGACATCTATTTAGGGTAAAACTACATTAAGGATCCGTCCGCCGAAAGACTGCACTTGAAAATACCGTTTTGGTGTGATATGCGTGAATTTTTCCCGATCACTTTGATATGGGACATGTTTTTATCGTGAATACTGAATGTACTACTGCATTAGACAATATAAAACATGAAATAGGAATGAATTTTCACACCCATAACTTATGTACTATTTTCTTGTAACTTACGTGACGGAGTTGAAAGGGTAACATACATTCCCCTGTGTGGTTAATCTAGTTATATGTGCAGCTTGCTAACAGTCTAACCTTCGTGAAGGTTTGTAACATGCAGGACATCTATTTGGGGTAAGAACACATAAAAGATCCGTCCGCCGAAAGAGTGCACATGAAAATGCCGTTTTGGTGTGATATGCGATAATTTTTCTCGATCACTTTGATATGTGACGTCTTTTTATCGTGAATACTGAATGTTCTACTGCAATAAACAAGATAAAACTTCAAATGGGAATTAGTTTTCACACCCACAAATTACGTACTATTTTCTTGTAACTTACGTGACGGAGATGAAAGGGTAACATACATTCCCCTGTGTGGTTAATCTAGTTATATGTGTGGCTTGATATCAGTCTAGCCTTCGTGAAGGTTCCTAACATGCAGGACATCTATTTGGGGTACGACCACATGAAGGATCCGTCAGCCGAATGAGTACACATGGAAATGCCGTTTTGGTGTGATATACTTGAATTTTGTCGATCACTTTGACATGGAACATTTTTGTTTCGTGAATACTGAATGTACTACAGCATTAGACAAGATAAAACATGAAATATGAATGAGTTTTCACACCCATAACTTACGTACTATTTTCTTGTAACTTACGTGACGAAGATGAAAGGGTAGCATACATTCCCCTATGTTGTTAATCTAGCTGTGTGTGTAGCTTGATATCAGTCTAGGATTCGTGATGATTTGAAACATGCAGGACATCTATTTAGGGTAAAACTACATTAAGGATCCGTCCGCCGAAAGAGTGCACTTGAAAATACCGTTTTGGTGTGATATGCGTGAATTTTCCCGGTCACTTTGATATGGGACATGTTTTTATCGTGAATACTGAATGTACTACTGCATTAGACAAGATAAAACATGAAATAGCAATGAGTTTTCACACCCATAACTTATGTACTATTTTCTTGTAACTTACGTGACGGAGATGAAAGGGTAGCATACATTCCCCTGTGTGGTTAATCTAGTTATATGTGCAGCTTGATATCAGTCTAGCCTTCGTGAAGGTTTCTAACATGCAGGACATCTATTTGGGGTAAGACCACATGAAGGATCCGTCCGCCGAAAGAGTGCACATGAAAATGCCTTTTTGGTGTGATATCCGTGAATTTTGTCGATCACTTTGACATGGGACATGTTTGTATCGTGAATACTGAATGTGCTACTGCATTACACAAGATAAAACATGAAATGCGAATTAATTTTCACACCCATAACTTACGTACTATTTTCTTGTAACTTACGTGACGAAGATGAAACGGTAGCATATATTCCCCTATGTTGTTAATCTAGCTGTGTGTGTAGCTTGATATCAGTCTAGGATTTGTGATGATTTGAAACATGCAGGACATCTATTTAGGGTAAATCTACATTAAGGATCCGTCCGCCGAAAGAGTGCACTTGAAAATACCGTTTTGGTGTGATATGCGTGAATTTTTCCCGATCACTTTGATATGGGACATGTTTTTATCGTGAATACTGAATGTACTACTGCATTAGACAAGGTAAAACATGAAATAGGAATGAGTTTTCACACCCATAACTTATGTACTATTTTCTTGTAACTTACGTGACGGAGTTGAAAGGGTAACATACATTCCCCAGTGTGGTTAATCTAGTTATATGTGCAGCTTGCTATCAGTCTAACCTTCGTGAAGGTTTGTAACATGCAGGACATCTATTTGGGGTAAGACCACATAAAAGATCCGTCCGCCGAAAGAGTACATGAAAATGCCGTTTTGGTGTGATATGCGAGAATTTATCTCGATCACTTTCATATGGGACGTCTTTTTATCGTGAATACTGAATGTTCTACTGCAATAGACAAGATAAAACATGAAATAGGAATGAGTTTTCACACCCATAACTTATGTACTATTTTCTTGTAACTTACGTGACGGAGATGAAAGGGTAGCGTACATTCCCCTGTGTGGTTAATCTAGTTATATGTGCAGCTTGATATCAGTCGAGCCTTCGTGAAGGTTTCTAACATGCAGGACATCTATTTGGGGTAAGACCACATGAAGGATCCGTCCGCCGAAAGAGAGCACATGAAAATGCCTTTTTGGTGTGATATCTGTGAATTTGTTCGATCACTTTGACATGGGACATGTTTGTATCGTGAATACTGAATGTACTACTGCATTACACAAGATAAAACATGAAATGCGAATTAATTTTGACACCCATAACTTACGTACTATTTTCTTGTAACTTACGTGACGAAAATGAAACGGTAGCATACATTCCCCTATGTTGTTAATCTAGCTGTGTGTGTAGCTTGATATCACTCTAGGATTCGTGATGATTTGAAACATGCAGGACATCTATTTAGGGTAAAACTACATTAAGGATCCGTCCGCCGAAAGACTGCACTTGAAAATACCGTTTTGGTGTGATATGCGTGAATTTTTCCCGATCACTTTGATATGGGACATGTTTTTATCGTGAATACTGAATGTACTACTGCATTAGACAATATAAAACATGAAATAGGAATGAATTTTCACATCCATAACTTATGTACTATTTTCTTGTAACTTACGTGACGGAGTTGAAAGGGTAACATACATTCCCCTGTGTGGTTAATCTAGTTATATGTGCAGCTTGCTAACAGTCTAACCTTCGTGAAGGTTTGTAACATGCAGGACATCTATTTGGGGTAAGAACACATAAAAGATCCGTCCGCCGAAAGAGTGCACATGAAAATGCCGTTTTGGTGTGATATGCGATAATTTTTCTCGATCACTTTGATATGTGACGTCTTTTTATCGTGAATACTGAATGTTCTACTGCAATAAACAAGATAAAACTTCAAATGGGAATTAGTTTTCACACCCACAAATTACGTACTATTTTCTTGTAACTTACGTGACGGAGATGAAAGGGTAACATACATTCCCCTGTGTGGTTAATCTAGTTATATGTGTGGCTTGATATCAGTCTAGCCTTCGTGAAGGTTCCTAACATGCAGGACATCTATTTGGGGTAAGACCACATGAAGGATCCGTCCGCCGAAAGAGTGCACATGAAAATGCCTTTTTGATGTGATATCCGTAAATTGTTTCGACCACTTTGACATGGGATATGTTTGTATCGTGAATACTGAATGTACTACTGCATTACACAAGATAAAATATGAAATGCGAATGAATTTTCACACCCATAAAGTACGTACTATTTTCTTGTAACTTACGTGACGAAGATGAAACGGTAGCATACATTCCCCTATGTTGTTAATCAAGCTGTGTGTGTAGCTTGATATCAGTCTATTATTCGTGATGATTTGAAACATGCAGGACATCTATTTAGGGTAAAACTACATTAAGGATCCGTCAGCCGAAAGAGTGCACTTGAAAATACCGTTTTGGTGTGATATGCGTGAATTTTCCCGGTCACTTTGATATGGGACATGTTTTTATCGTGAATACTGAATGTACTACTGCATTAGACAAGATAAAACATGAAATAGGAATGAGTTTTCACACCCATAACTTATGTACTATTTTCTTATAACTTACGTGACGGAGTTGAAAGGGTAACATACATTCCCCTGTGTGGTTAATCTAGTTATATGTGCAGCTTGCTATCAGTCTAGCCTTCATGAAGGTTTGTAGCTTGCAGGACATCTATTTGGGGTAAGACCACATAAAAGATCCGTCCGCCGAAATAGTGCACATGAAAATGCCGTTTTGGTGTGATATGCGATAATTTTTCTCGATCACTTTGATATGGGACGTCTTTTTATCGTGAATACTGAATGTTCTACTGCAATAGACAAGATAAAACATGAAATAGGAATGAATTTTCACACCCATAACTTATGTACTATTTTCTTGTAACTTACGTGACGGAGATGAAAGGGTAGCATACATTCCCCTGTGTGGTTAATCTAGTTATATGTGCAGCTTGATATCAGTCTAGCCTTCGTGAAGGTTCCTAACATGCAGGACATCTATTTGGGGTAAGACCACATGAAGGATCCGTCCGCCGAAAGAGTGCACATGAAAATGCCTTTTTGATGTGATATCCGTAAATTGTTTCGACCACTTTGACATGGGATATGTTTGTATCGTGAATACTGAATGTACTACTGCATTACACAAGATAAAATATGAAATGCGAATGAATTTTCACACCCATAAAGTACGTACTATTTTCTTGTAACTTACGTGACGAAGATGAAACGGTAGCATACATTCCCCTATGTTGTTAATCAAGCTGTGTGTGTAGCTTGATATCAGTCTATTATTCGTGATGATTTGAAACATGCAGGACATCTATTTAGGGTAAAACTACATTAAGGATCCGTCAGCCGAAAGAGTGCACTTGAAAATACCGTTTTGGTGTGATATGCGTGAATTTTTCCCGATCACTTTAATATGGGACATGTTTTTATCGTGAATACTGAATGTACTACTGCATTAGACAAGATAAAACATGAAATAGGAATGAGTTTTCACACCCATAACTTATGTACTATTTTCTTGTAACTTACGTGACGGAGATGAAAGGGTAGCATACATTCCCCTGTGTGGTTAATCTAGTTATATGTGCAGCTTGATATCAGTCTAGCCTTCGTGAAGGTTTCTAACATGCAGGACATCTATTTGGGGTAAGACCACATGAAGGATCCGTCCGCCGAAAGAGTGCACATGAAAATGCCTTTTTGGTGTGATATCCGTGAATTTTGTCGATCACTTTGACATGGGACATGTTTGTATCGTGAATACTGAATGTGCTACTGCATTACACAAGATAAAACATGAAATGCGAATTAATTTTCACACCCATAACTTACGTACTATTTTCTTGTAACTTACGTGACGAAGATGAAACGGTAGCATATATTCCCCTATGTTGTTAATCTAGCTGTGTGTGTAGCTTGATATCAGTCTAGGATTTGTGATGATTTGAAACATGCAGGACATCTATTTAGGGTAAATCTACATTAAGGATCCGTCCGCCGAAAGAGTGCACTTGAAAATACCGTTTTGGTGTGATATGCGTGAATTTTTCCCGATCACTTTGATATGGGACATGTTTTTATCGTGAATACTGAATGTACTACTGCATTAGACAAGGTAAAACATGAAATAGGAATGAGTTTTCACACCCATAACTTATGTACTATTTTCTTGTAACTTACGTGACGGAGTTGAAAGGGTAACATACATTCCCCTGTGTGGTTAATCTAGTTATATGTGCAGCTTGCTATCAGTCTAACCTTCGTGAAGGTTTGTAACATGCAGGACATCTATTTGGGGTAAGACCACATAAAAGATCCGTCCGCCGAAAGAGTGCACATGAAAATGCCGTTTTGGTGTGATATGCGAGAATTTATCTCGATCACTTTCATATGGGACGTCTTTTTATCGTGAATACTGAATGTTCTACTGCAATAGACAAGATAAAACATGAAATAGGAATGAGTTTTCACACCCATAACTTATGTACTATTTTCTTGTAACTTACGTGACGGAGATGAAAGGGTAGCGTACATTCCCCTTGTGTGGTTAATCTAGTTATATGTGCAGCTTGATATTAGTCGAGCCTTCGTGAAGGTTTCTAACATGCAGGACATCTATTTGAGGTAAGACCACATGAAGGATCCGTCCGCCGAAAGAGAGCACATGAAAATGCCTTTTTGGTGTGATATCTGTGAATTTGTTCGATCACTTTGACATGGGACATGTTTGTATCGTGAATACTGAATGTACTACTGCATTACACAAGATAAAACATGAAATGCGAATTAATTTTGACACCCATAACTTACGTACTATTTTCTTGTAACTTACGTGACGAAAATGAAACGGTAGCATACATTCCCCTATGTTGTTAATCTAGCTGTGTGTGTAGCTTGATATCACTCTAGGATTCGTGATGATTTGAAACATGCAGGACATCTATTTAGGGTAAAACTACATTAAGGATCCGTCCGCCGAAAGACTGCACTTGAAAATACCGTTTTGGTGTGATATGCGTGAATTTTTCCCGATCACTTTGATATGGGACATGTTTTTATCGTGAATACTGAATGTACTACTGCATTAGACAATATAAAACATGAAATAGGAATGAATTTTCACACCCATAACTTATGTACTATTTTCTTGTAACTTACGTGACGGAGTTGAAAGGGTAACATACATTCCCCTGTGTGGTTAATCTAGTTATATGTGCAGCTTGCTAACAGTCTAACCTTCGTGAAGGTTTGTAACATGCAGGACATCTATTTGGGGTAAGAACACATAAAAGATCCGTCCGCCGAAAGAGTGCACATGAAAATGCCGTTTTGGTGTGATATGCGATAATTTTTCTCGATCACTTTGATATGTGACGTCTTTTTATCGTGAATACTGAATGTTCTACTGCAATAAACAAGATAAAACTTCAAATGGGAATTAGTTTTCACACCCACAAATTACGTACTATTTTCTTGTAACTTACGTGACGGAGATGAAAGGGTAACATACATTCCCCTGTGTGGTTAATCTAGTTATATGTGTGGCTTGATATCAGTCTAGCCTTCGTGAAGGTTCCTAACATGCAGGACATCTATTTGGGGTACGACCACATGAAGGATCCGTCAGCCGAATGAGTACACATGGAAATGCCGTTTTGGTGTGATATACTTGAATTTTGTCGATCACTTTGACATGGAACATTTTTGTTTCGTGAATACTGAATGTACTACAGCATTAGACAAGATAAAACATGAAATATGAATGAGTTTTCACACTCATAACTTACGTGCTATTTTCTTGTAACTTACGTGACGGAGATGAAAGGGTAGCATACATTCCCCTGTGTGGTTAATCTAGTTATATGTGTAGCTTGATATCAGTCTAGCCTTCGTGAAGGTTTCTAACATGTAGGACATCTATTTGGGGTAAGACCATGGAAATGGAAATGACGTTTTGGTGCGATATCCTTGAATTGTTTCGATCACTTTGACATGGGACTTGTTTGTTTCGTGACTACTGAATGTACTTCTGCATTAGACAAGATAAAACATGAAATGGGAATGAGTTTTCACACCCATAACTTACGTGCTATTTTCTTGTAACTTACGTGACGGAGAAGAAAGGGTAGCATACATTCCCATTTGTGCTTAATCTAGTTTTGTGTGTAGATTGATATCAGTCTAGGATTCTTGAATATTTCTAACATGCAGGACATCTATTTGGGGTAAGACCACATTAAGGATCCGTCCGCCGAAAGAATGCACATGAAAATGCCGTCATGGTGTCATATGCGATAATTTTTCTCGATCACATTGATATGGGACGTCTTTTTATCGTGAATACTGAATGTTCTACTGCAATATACAAGATAAAACATCAAATGGGAATTAGTTTTCACACCCATAAATTACGTACTATTTTGTTGTAACTTACGTGACGGAGACGAAAGGGTAACGTACATTCCCCTGTGTGGTTAATCTAGTTATATGTGTGGCTTGATATCAGTCTAGCCTTCGTTAAGGTTCCTAACATGCAGGACATCTATTTGGGGTAAGACCACATCAAGGATCCGTCCGCCGAATGAGTATACATGGAAATGCCGTTTTGGTGCGATATCGTTGAATTTTTTCGATCACTTTGACATGACACAATTTTGTTTCGTGAATACTGAATGTACTACAGCATTAGACAAGATAAAACATGAAATATGAATGACTTTTCACACCCATAACTTACGTACTATTTTCTTGTAACTTACGTGACGAAGAAGAAAGGGTAGCATACATTCCCCTGTGTGGTTAATCTAGTTTTGTATGTAGCTTGATATCAGTCTAGGATTCGTGAAGATTTCTAACATGCAGGACATCTATTTCGGGTAAGACCACATTAAGGATCCCTTCGCCGAAAGAGTGCACATGAAAATGCCGTTTTGGTGTGATATGCCTGAATTTTTCTCGATGACATTGATATGGGACGTCTTTTTATTGTGAATACTGAATGTTCTACTACTATACAAGATAAAACATCAAATGGGAATTAGTTTTCACACCCATAAATTTCGTACTATTTTTTTGTAAATTACGTGACGGAGATGAAAGGGTAGCATACATTCCCCTGTGTGATTAATCTAGTTATATGTGTAGCTTGATATCAGTCTAGCCTTCGTGAAGGTTTCTAACATGTAGGACATCTATTTGGGGTAAGACCATGGAAATGGAAATGCCGTTTTGGTGCGATATCCTTGAATTGTTTCGATCACTTTGACATGGGACTTGTTTGTTTCGTGACTACTGAATGTACTTCTGCATTAGACAAGATAAAACATGAAATGGGAATGAGTTTTCACACCCATAACTTACGTGCTATTTTCTTGTAACTTACGTGACGGAGAAGAAAGGGTAGCATACATTCCCATTTGTGCTTAATCTAGTTTTGTGTGTAGATTGATATCAGTCTAGGATTCTTGAATATTTCTAACATGCAGGACATCTATTTGGGGTAAGACCACATTAAGGATCCGTCCGCCGAAAGAATGCACATGAAAATGCCGTCTTGGTGTCATATGCGTGAATTTTTCTCGATCACATTGATATGGGACGTCTTTTTATCGTGAATACTGAATGTTCTACTGCAATATACAAGATAAAACATCAAATGGGAATTAGTTTTCACACCCATAAATTACGTACTATTTTGTTGTAACTTACGTGACGGAGATGAAAGGGTAACATACATTCCCCTGTGTGGTTAATCTAGTTATATGTGTGGCTTGATATCAGTCTAGCCTTCGTGAAGGTTCCTAACATGCAGGACATCTATTTGGGGTAAGACCACATGAAGGATCCGTCCGCCGAAAGAGTGCACATGAAAATGCCTTTTTGGTGTGATATCCGTAAATTTTTTCGGTCACTTTGACATGGGATATGTTTGTATCGTGAATACTGAATGTACTACTGCATTACACAAGATAAAATATGAAATGGGAATTAGTTTTCAAACCCATAAATTACGTACTATTTTCTTGTAACTTACGTGACGGAAATGAAAGGGTAGCATACATTCCCCTTTGTGCTTAATCTAGTTTTGTGTGTAGACTGATATTAGTCTACGATTCGTGATGATTTGAAACATGCAGGACATCTATTTAAGGTAAAACTACATTAAGAATCCGTCCGCCGAAAGACTGCACTTGAAAATACCGTTTTGGTGTGATATGCGTGAATTTTTCCCGATCACTTTGATATGGGACATGTTTTTATCGTGAATACTGAATGTACTACAGCATAAGACAAGATAAAACATGAAATAGGAATGAGTTTTCAAATCCATAACTTATGTACTATTTTGTTGTAACTTACGTGACTGAGATGAAAGGGTAGCATACATTCCCCTGTGTGGTTAATCTAGTTATATGTGCAGCTTGATATCAGTCTAGCCTTCGTGAAGGTTTCTAACATGCAATACATCTATTTGGGGTAAGACCACATTAAGGATCCGTCCGCCGAAAGAGTGCACATGAAAATGCCGTTTTGGTGTGATATGCGATAATTTTTCTCGATCACTTTGATATGGGACGTCTTTTTATCGTGAATACTGAATGTTCTACTGCAATAAACAAGATAAAACATCAAATGGGAATTAGTTTTCACACCCACAAATTTCGTACTATTATCTTGTAACTTACGTGACGGAGATGAAAGGGTAGCATACATTCCCCTGTGTGGTTAATCTAATTTTGTATGTAGCTTGATATCAGTCTAGGATTCGTGAAGATTTCTAACATGCAGGACATCTATTTCGGGTAAGACCACATTAAGGATCCCTTCGCCGAAAGAGTGCACATGAAAATGCCGTTTTGGTGTGATATGCCTGAATTTTTCTCGATCACATTGATATGGGACGTCTTTTTATTGTGAATACTGAATGTTCTACTACTATACAAGATAAAACATCAAATGGGAATTAGTTTTCACACCCATCAATTACGTACTATTTTCTTGTAACTTACGTGACGGAGATGAAAGGGTAGCATACATTCCCCTGTGTGATTAATCTAGTTATATGTGCAGCGTGATATCAGTCTAGCCTTCGTGAAGGTTTGTAACATGCAGGACATCTATTTGGGGTAAGACCACATAAAAGATCCGTCCGCCGAAAGAGTGCACATGAAAATGCCGTTTTGGTGTGATATGCGATAATTTTTCTCGATCACTTTGATATGGGACGTCTTTTTGTCGTGAATACTGAATGTTCTACTGCAATAAACAAGATAAAACATCAAATGGGAATTAGTTTTCACACCCACAAATTACGTACTATTTTCTTGTAACTTACGTGACGGAGATGAAAGGGTAACATACATTCCCCTGTGTGGTTAATCTAGTTATATGTGTGGCTTGATATCAGTCTAGCCTTCGTGAAGGTTCATAACATGCAGGACATCTATTTGGGGTAAGACCACATGAAGGATCCGTCCGCCGAAAGAGTACACATGGAAATGCCGTTTTGGTGCGATATCCTTGAATTGTTTCGATCACTTTGACATGGGACATGTTTATTTCGTGACTACTGAATGTACTTCTGCATTAGACAAGATAAAACATGAAATGGGAATGAGTTTTCACACCAATAACTTACGTGCTATTTTCTTGTAAATTACGTGACGGAGAAGAAAGGGTAGCATACATTCCCATTTGTGCTTAATCTAGTTTTGTGTGTAGATTGATATCAGTCTAGGATTCTTGAATATTTCTAACATGCAGGACATCTATTTGGGGTAAGACCACATTAAGGATCCGTCCGCCGAAAGAGTGCACTTGAAAATACCGTTTTGGTGTGATATACGTGAATTTTTCCCGATCACATTGATATGGGACGTCTTTTTATTGTGTATACTGAATGTTCTAATGCAATATACAAGATAAAACATCAAATGGGAATTAGTTTTCAAACCCATAAATTACGTACTATTTTCTTGTAACTTACGTGACGGAAATGAAAGGGTAGCATACATTCCCCTTTGTGCTTAATCTAGTTTTGTGTGTAGACTGATATCAGTCTAGGATTCGTGATGATTTGAAACATGCAGGACATCTATTTAAGGTAAAACTACATTAAGAATCCGTCCGCCGAAAGAGTGCACTTCAAAATACCGTTTTGGTGTGATATGCGTGAATTTTTCCCGATCACTTTGATATGGGACATGTTTTTATCGTGAATACTGAATGTACTACAGCATAAGACAAGATAAAACATGAAATAGGAATGAGTTTTCAAATCCATAACTTATGTACTATTTTCTTGTAACTTACGTGACGGAGATGAAAGGGTAGCATACATTCCCCTGTGTGGTTAATCTAGTTATATGTGCAGCTTGATATCAATCTAGCCTTCGTGAAGGTTTCTAACATGCAAGACATCTATTTGGGGTAAGACCACATGAAGGATCCGTCCGCCAAAAGAGTGCACATGAAAATGCCGTTTTGGTGTGATATGCGATAATTGTTCTCGATCACTTTGATATGGGACGTCTTTTTATCGTGAATACTGAATGTTCTACTGCAATAAACAAGATAAAACATCAAATGGGAATTAGTTTTCACACCCACAAATTACGTACTATTATCTTGTAACTTACGTGACGGAGATGAAAGGGTAACATATATTCCCCTGTGTGGTTAATCTAGTTATATGTGTGGCTTGATATCAGTCTAGCCTTCGTGAAGGTTCCTAACAAGCAGGACATCTATTTGGGGTAAGACCACATTAAGGATCCGTCCGCCGAAAGAATGCACATGAAAATGCCATCTTGGTGTCATATGCGTGAATTTTTGTCGATCACATTGATATGGGACGTCTTTTTATCGTGAATACTGAATGTTCTACTGCAATATACAAGATAAAACATCAAATGGAAATTCATTTTCACACCCATAAATTACGTACTATTTTGTTGTAACTTACGTGACTGAGATGAAAGGGTAGCATACATTCCACTGTGTGGTTAATCTAGTTTTATGTGCAGCTTGATATCAGTCTAGCCTTCGTGAAGGTTCCTAACATGCAGGACATCTATTTGGGGTAAAACTACATTAAGGATCCGTCCGCCGAAAGAGTGCACATGAAAATACCGTTTTGGTGTGATATGCGTGAATTTTTCCCGATCACTTTGATATGGGACATGTTTTTATCGTGATTACTGAATGTACTACTGCTTTAGACAAGATAAAACATGAAATAGGAATGAGTTTTCACACCCATAACTTATTTACTATTTTCTTGTAACTTACGTGACAGAGTTGAAAGGGTAACATACATTCCCCTGTGTGGTTAATCTAGTTATATGTGCAGCTTGCTGTCAGTCTAGCCTTCGTGAAGGTTTGTAACATGCAGGACATCTATTTGGGGTAAGACTACATAAAGGATCCGTCCGCCGAAAGAGTGCACATGAAAATGCCGTTTTGGTGTGATATGCGATAATTTTTCTCGATCACTTTCATATGGGACGTCTTTTTATCGTGAATAGTGAATGTTCTACTGCAATAAACAAGATAAAACATCAAATGGGAATTAGTTTTCACACCCACAAATTACGTACTATTTTCTTGTAACTTACGTGACAGAGTTGAAAGGGTAACATACATTCCCCTGTGTGGTTAATCTAGTTATATGTGTGGCTTGATATCAGTCTAGCCTTCGTGAAGGTTCCTAACATGCAGGACATCTATTTGGGGTAAGACCACATGAAGGATCCGTCCGCCGAATGAGTACACATGGAAATGCCGTTTTGGTGTTATATCCTTGAATTTTTTCGATCACTTTTTCATGGAACATTTTTGTTTCGTGAATACTTAATGTACTACAGCATTAGACAAGATAAAACATGAAATATCAATGAGTTTTCACACTCATAACTTACGTACTATTTTCTTGTAACTTACGTGACGAAGAAGAAAGGGTAGCATACATTCCCCTGTATGGTTAATCTAGTTTTGTATGTAGCTTGATATCAATCTAGGATTCGTGAAGATTTATAACAAGCAGGACATCTATTTCGGGTAAGACCACATTAAGGATCGCTTCGCCGATAGAGTGCACATTAAAATGCCGTTTTGGTGTGATATGCCTGAATTTTTCTCGATCACATTGATATGGGACGTCTTTTTATTCAAGATAAAACATCAAATGGGAATTAGTTTTCACACCCATAAATTTCGTACTATTTTTTTGTAAATTACGTGACGGAGATGAAAGGGTAGCATACATTCCCCTGTGTGGTTAATCTAGTTATATGTGTAGCTTGATATCAGTCTAGCCTTCGTGAAGGTTTCTAACATGTAGGACATCTATTTGGGGTAAGACCATGGAAATGGAAATGCCGTTTTGGTGCGATATCCTTGAATTGTTTCAATCACTTTGACATGGGACTTGTTTGTTTCGTGACTACTGAATGTACTTCTGCATTAGACAAGATAAAATATGAAATGGGAATGAGTTTTCACACCCATAACTTACGTGCTATTTTCTTGTAACTTACGTGACGGAGAAGAAAGGGTAGCATACATTCCCATTTGTGCTTAATCTAGTTTTGTGTGTAGATTGATATCAGTCTAGGATTCTTGAATATTTCTAACATGCAGGACATCTATTTGGGGTAAGACCACATTAAGGATCCGTCCGCCGAAAGAATGCACATGAAAATGCCGTCTTGGTGTCATATGCGTGAATTTTTCTCGATCACATTGATATGGGACGTCTTTTTATCGTGAATACTGAATGTTCTACTGCAATATACTGATAAAACATCAAATGGGAATTAGTTTTCAAACCCATAAATTACGTACTATTTTCTTGTAAATTACGTGACGGAGATGAAAGGGTAGCATACATTCCCCTTTGTGCTTAATCTAGTTTTGTGTGTAGATTGATATCAGTCTAGGATTCGTGAATATTTCTAACATGCAGGACATCTATTTGGGGTAAGACCACATTAAGGATCCGTCCGCCGAAAGAGTGCACTTGAAAATACCGTTTTGGTGTGATATACGTGAATTTTTCGCGATCACTTTGATATGGGACATGTTTTTATCGTGAATACTGAATGTACTACTGCATAAGACAAGATAAAACATGAAATAGGAATGAGTTTTCAAATCCATAACTTATGTACTATTTTCTTGTAACTTACGTGACGGAGATGAAAGGGTAGCATACATTCCCCTGTGTGGTTAATCTAGTTATATGTGCAGCTTGATATCAGTCTAGCCTTCGTGAAGGTTTCTAACATGCAAGACATCTATTTGGGGTAAGACCACATTAAGGATCCGTCCGCCGAAAGAATGCACATGAAAATGCCATCTTGGTGTCATATGCGTGAATTTTTGTCGATCACATTGATATCGGACGTCTTTTTATCGTGAATACTGAATGTTCTACTGCAATATACAAGATAAAACATCAAATGGAAATTAATTTTCACACCCATAAATTACGTACTATTTTGTTGTAACTTACGTGACTGAGATGAAAGGGTAACATACATTCCACTGTGTGGTTAATCTAGTTATATCAGTCTAGCCTTCGTTAAGGTTCCTAACATGCAGGACATCTATTTGGGGTAAGACCACATGAAGGATCCGTCCGCCGAATGAGTATACATGGAAATGCCGTTTTGGTGCGATATCCTTGAATTTTTTCGATCACTTTGACATGGAACATTTTTGTTTCGTGAATACTGAATGTACTACAGCAATAGACAAGATAAAACATGAAATATGAATGACTTTTCACACCCATAACTTACGTACTATTTTCTTGTAACTTACGTGACGAAGAAGAAAGGGTAGCATACATTCCCCTATGTTATTAGTCTAGCTGTGTGTGTAGCTTGATATCAGTCTAGGATTCGTGATGATTTCTAACATGCAGGACATCTATTTCGGGTAAGACCACATTAAGGATCCCTTCGCCGAAAGAGTGCACATGAAAATGCCGTTTTGGTGTGATATGCCTGAATTTTTCTCGATGACATTGATATGGGACGTCTTTTTATTGTGAATACTGAATGTTCTACTACTATACAAGATAAAACATCAAATGGGAATTAGTTTTCACACCCATAAATTTCGTACTATTTTTTTGTAAATTACGTGACGGAGATGAAAGGGTAGCATACATTCCCCTGTGTGGTTAATCTAGTTATATGTGTAGCTTGATATCAGTCTAGCCTTCGTGAAGGTTTCTAACATGTAGGACATCTATTTGGGGTAAGACCATGGAAATGGAAATGCCGTTTTGGTGCGATATCCTTGAATTGTTTCGATCACTTTGACATGGGACTTGTTTGTTTCGTGACTACTGAATGTACTTCTGCATAAGACAAAATAAAACATGAAATAGGAATGAGTTTTCACACCCATAACTTACGTGCTATTTTCTTGTAACTTACGTGACGGAGAAGAAAGGGTAGCATACATTCCCATTTGTGCTTAATCTAGTTTTGTGTGTAGATTGATATCAGTCTAGGATTCTTGAATATTTCTAACATGCAGGACATCTATTTGGGGTAAGACCACATTAAGGATCCGTCCGCCGAAAGAATGCACATGAAAATGCTGTCTTGGTGTCATATGCGTGAATTTTTCTCGATCACATTGATATGGGACGTCTTTTTATCGTGAATACTGAATGTTCTTCTGCAATATACAAGATAAAACATCAAATGGGAATTAGTTTTCACACCCATAAATTACGTACTATTTTGTTGTAACTTACGTGACGGAGATGAAAGGGTAACATACATTCCCCTGTGTGGTTAATCTAGTTATATGTGTGGCTTGATATCAGTCTAGCCTTCGTGAAGGTTCCTAACATGCAGGACATCTATTTGGGGTAAGACCACATGAAGGATCCGTCCGCCGAAAGAGTGCACATGAAAATGCCTTTTTGGTGTGATATCCGTAAATTTTTTCGGTCACTTTGACATGGGATATGTTTGTATCGTGAATACTGAATGTACTACTGCATTACACAAGATAAAATATGAAATGGGAATTAGTTTTCAAACCCATAAATTACGTACTATTTTCTTGTAACTTACGTGACGGAAATGAAAGGGTAGCATACATTCCCCTTTGTGCTTAATCTAGTTTTGTGTGTAGACTGATATTAGTCTACGATTCGTGATGATTTGAAACATGCAGGACATCTATTTAAGGTAAAACTACATTAAGAATCCGTCCGCCGAAAGACTGCACTTGAAAATACCGTTTTGGTGTGATATGCGTGAATTTATCCCGATCACTTTGATATGGGACATGTTTTTATCGTGAATACTGAATGTACTACAGCATAAGACAAGATAAAACATGAAATAGGAATGAGTTTTCAAATCCATAACTTATGTACTATTTTGTTGTAACTTACGTGACTGAGATGAAAGGGTAGCATACATTCCCCTGTGTGGTTAATCTAGTTATATGTGCAGCTTGATATCAGTCTAGCCTTCGTGAAGGTTTCTAACATGCAATACATCTATTTGGGGTAAGACCACATTAAGGATCCGTCCGCCGAAAGAGTGCACATGAAAATGCCGTTTTGGTGTGATATGCGATAATTTCTCTCGATCACTTTGATATGGGACGTCTTTTTATCGTGAATACTGAATGTTCTACTGCAATAAACAAGATAAAACATCAAATGGGAATTAGTTTTCACACCCACAAATTACGTACTATTATCTTGTAACTTACGTGACGGAGATGAAAGGGTAGCATACATTCCCCTGTGTGGTTAATCTAATTTTGTATGTAGCTTGATATCAGTCTAGGATTCGTGAAGATTTCTAACATGCAGGACATCTATTTCGGGTAAGACCACATTAAGGATCCCTTCGCCGAAAGAGTGCACATGAAAATGCCGTTTTGGTGTGATATGCCTGAATTTCTCTCGATCACATTGATATGGGACGTCTTTTTATTGTGAATACTGAATGTTCTACTACTATACAAGATAAAACATCAAATGGGAATTAGTTTTCACACCCATCAATTACGTACTATTTTCTTGTAACTTACGTGATGGAGATGAAAGGGTAGCATACATTCCCCTGTGTGGTTAATCTAGTTATATGTGCAGCTTGATATCAGTCTAGCCTTCGTGAAGGTTTGTAACATGCAGGACATCTATTTGGGGTAAGACCACATAAAAGATCCGTCCGCCGAAAGAGTGCACATGAAAATGCCGTTTTGGTGTGATATGCGATAATTTTTCTCGATCACTTTGATATGGGACGTCTTTTTGTCGTGAATACTGAATGTTCTACTGCAATAAACAAGATAAAACATCAAATGGGAATTAGTTTTCACACCCACAAATTACGTACTATTTTCTTGTAACTTACGTGACGGAGATGAAAGGGTAACATACATTCCCCTGTGTGGTTAATCTAGTTATATGTGTGGCTTGATATCAGTCTAGCCTTCGTGAAGGTTCCTAACATGCAGGACATCTATTTGGGGTAAGACCACATGAAGGATCCGTCCGCCGAATGAGTACACAAGGAAATGCCGTTTTGGTGTTATATCCTTGAATTTTTTCGATCACTTTGTCATGGAACATTTTTGTTTCGTGAATACTTAATGTACTACAGCATTAGACAAGATAAAACATGAAATATGAATGAGTTTTCACACCCATAACTTACGTACTATTTTCTTGTAACTTACGTGACGAAGAAGAAAGGGTAGCATACATTCCCCTGTGTGGTTAATCTAGTTTTGTATGTAGCTTTATATCAGTCTAGGATTCGTGAAGATTTATAACATGCAGGACATCTATTTCGGGTAAGACCACATTAAGGATCCCTTCGCCGAAAGAGTGCACATGAAAATGCCGTTTTGGTGCGATATCCTTGAATTGTTTCGATCACTTTGACATGGGACATGTTTATTTCGTGACTACTGAATGTACTTCTGCATTAGACAAGATAAAACATGAAATGGGAATGAGTTTTCACACCCATAACTTACGTGCTATTTTCTTGTAAATTACGTGACGGAGAAGAAAGGGTAGCATACATTCCCATTTGTGCTTAATCTAGTTTTGTGTGTAGATTGATATCAGTCTAGGATTCGTGAATATTTCTAAAATGCAGGACATCTATTTGGGGTAAGACCACATTAAGGATCCGTCCGCCGAAAGAGTGCACTTGAAAATACCGTTTTGGTGTGATATACGTGAATTTTTCCCGATCACATTGATATGGGACGTCTTTTTATTGTGAATACTGAATGTTCTAATGCAATATACAAGATAAAACATCAAATGGGAATTAGTTTTCAAACCCATAAATTACGTACTATTTTCTTGTAACTTACGTGACGGAAATGAAAGGGTAGCATACATTCCCCTTTGTGCTTAATCTAGTTTTGTGTGTAGACTGATATCAGTCTAGGATTCGTGATGATTTGAAACATGCAGGACATCTATTTAAGGTAAAACTACATTAAGAATCCGTCCGCCGAAAGAGTGCACTTCAAAATACCGTTTTGGTGTGATATCCGTGAATTTTTCCCGATCACTTTGATATGGGACATGTTTTTATCGTGAATACTGAATGTACTACTGCATAAGACAAGATAAAACATGAAATAGGAATGAGTTTTCAAATCCATAACTTATGTACTATTTTCTTGTAACTTACGTGACGGAGATGAAAGGGTAGCATACATTCCCCTCTGTGGTTAATCTAGTTATATGTGCAGCTTGATATCAGTCTAGCCTTCGTGAAGGTTTCTAACATGCAAGACATCTATTTGGGGTAAGACCACATGAAGGATCCGTCCGCCAAAAGAGTGCACATGAAAATGCCGTTTTGGTGTGATATGCCTGAATTTTTCTCGATCACTTTGATATGGGACGTCTTTTTATCGTGAATACTGAATGTTCTACTGCAATAAACAAGATAAAACATCAAATGGGAATTAGTTTTCACACCCACAAATTACGTACTATTATCTTGTAACTTACGTGACGGAGATGAAAGTGTAACATATATTCCCCTGTGTGGTTAATCTAGTTATATGTGTGGCTTGATATCAGTCTAGCCTTCGTGAAGGTTCCTTACAAGCAGGACATCTATTTGGGGTAAGACCACATTAAGGATCCGTCCGCCGAAAGAATGCACATGAAAATGCCATCTTGGTGTCATATGCGTGAATTTTTGTCGATCACATTGATATGGGACGTCTTTTTATCGTGAATACTGAATGTTCTACTGCAATATACAAGATAAAACATCAAATGGAAATTAATTTTCACACCCATAA
Source organism: Paraescarpia echinospica (assembly GCA_020002185.1). NCBI lineage: Eukaryota > Metazoa > Annelida > Polychaeta > Sabellida > Siboglinidae > Paraescarpia > Paraescarpia echinospica. Next base: position 21,586,535 of record CM034534.1, on the reverse strand, counting down.
ATTACGTACTATTTTGTTGTAACTTACGTGACGGAGATGAAAGGGTAGCATACATTCCACTGTGTGGTTAATCTAGTTTTATGTGCAGCTTGATATCAGTCTAGCCTTCGTGAAGGTTCCTAACATGCAGGACATCTATTTGGGGTAAAACTACATTAAGGATCCGTCCGCCGAAAGAATGCACATGATAATGCCGTCTTGGTGTTATATGCGTGATTTTTTCTCGATCACATTGATATGGGACGTCTTTTTATCGTGAATACTGAATGTTCTACTGCAATATACAAGATAAAACATCAAATGGGAATTAGTTTTCAAACCCATAAATTACGTACTATTTTCTTGAAACTTACTTGACGGAGATGAAAGGGTAGCATACATTCCCCTTTGTGCTTAATCTAGTTTTGTGTGTAGATTGATATCAGTCTAGGATTCGTGAATATTTCTAACATGCAGGACATCTATTTGGGGTAAGACCACATTAAGGATCCGTCCGCCGAAAGAGTGCACTTGAAAATACCGTTTTGGTGTGACATCCGTGAATTTCTCCCGATCACTTTGATATGGGACATGTTTTTGTCGTGAATACTGAATGTACTACTGCATTAGACAAGATAAAACATGAAATAGGAATGAGTTTTCACATCCATAACTTATGTACTATTTTCTTGTAACTTACGTGACGGAGATGAAAGGGTAGCATACATTCCCCTGTGTGGTTAATCTAGTTATATGTGCAGCTTGATATCAGTCTAGCCTTCGTGAAGGTTTCTAACATGCAGGACATCTATTTGGGGTAAGACTACATGAAGGATCCGTCAGCCGAAAGAGTGCACATGAAAATGCCTTTTTGGTGTGATATCCGTGAATTTTATCGATCACTTTGACATGGGACATGTTTGTATCGTGAATACTGAATGTACTACTGCATTACACAAGATAAAACATGAAAAGCGAATGAATTTTCACCCCCTTAACTTACGTACTGTTTTCTTGTAACTTACGTGACGGAGATGAAAGGGTATCATACATTCCCCTGTGTGGTTAATCTAGTTATATGTGCAGCTTGATATCAGTCTAGCCTTCGTGAATGTTTCTAACATGCAGGACATCTATTTGGGGTAAGACCACATGAAGGATCCGTTCGCCGAAAGAGTGCACATGAAAATGCCTTTTTGGTGTGATATCCGTGAATTTTTTCGATCACTTTGACATGGGACATGTTTGTATGGTGAATACTGAATATACTACTGCATTACACAAGATAAAACATGAAATGCGAATGAATTTTCACACCCATAACTTACGTACTATTTTCTTGTAACTTACGTGACGTAGATGAAAGGGTAGCATACATTCCCCTGTGTGGTTAATCTAGTTATATGTGCAGCTTGATATCAGTCTAGCCTTCGTGAAGTTTTCTAACATACAGGACATCTATTTGGGGTAAGACCGCATGAAGGATCCGTCCGCCGAAAGAGTGCACTTGAAAATACCTTTTTGTTTGATACATGCGTGAATTGTTCTCGATCACTTTGATATGGGACATGTTTTTATCGTGAATACTGAATGTACTACTGCAACAAACAAGATAAAATATGAAATGGGAATTAGTTTTCACAACCATAAATTATGTACTATTTTCTTGTAACTTACGTGACGGAGATGAAAGGGTAGCATACATTCCCCTGTGTGGTTAATCTAGTTATATGTGCAGCTTGATATAAGTCTAGCCTTCGTGAAGGTTTCTAACATGCAGGACATCTATTTGGGGTAAGACCACATGAAGGATCCGTCCGCCGAAAGAGTGCACATGAAAACGCCTTTTTGGTGTGATATCCGTGAATTTTGTCGATCACTTTGATATGAACACATGTTTGTATCGTGAATACTGAATGTACTACTGCATTACACAAGATAAAACATGAAATGCGAATGAATTTTCACACCCATAACTTACGTACTATTTTCTTGTAACTTACATGACGGAGATGAAAGGGTAGCATACATTCCCCTGTGTGGTTAATCTAGTTATATGTGCAGCTTGATATCAGTCTAGCCTTCGTGAAGGTTTCTAACATGCAGGACATCTATTTGGGGTAAGACCGCATGAAGGATCCGTCCGCCGAAAGAGTGCACTTGAAAATACCTTTTTGTTTGATACATGCCTGAATTGTTCTCGATCACTTTGATATGGGACATGTTATTATCGTGAATACTGAATGTACTACTGCAACAAACAAGATAAAATATGAAATGGGAATTAGTTTTCACAACCATAAATTATGTACTATTTTCTTGTAACTTACGTGACGAAGATGAAACGGTAGCATACATTCCCCTATGTTGTTAATCTAGCTGTGTGTATAGCTTGATATCAGTCTAGGATTCGTGATGATTTGAAATATGCAGGACATCTATTTAGGGTAAAACTACATTAAGGATCCGTCCGCCGAAAGAGTGCACTTGAAAATACCGTTTTGGTGTGATATGCGTGAATTTTTCCCGATCACTTTGATATGGGACATGTTTTTATCGTGAATACTGAATGTACTACTGCATTAGACAAGATAAAACATGAAATAGGAATGAGTTTTCACACCCATAACTTATTTACTATTTTCTTGTAACTTACGTGACGGAGTTGAAAGGGTAACATACATTCCCCTTTGTGGTTAATCTAGTTATATGTGCAGCTTGCTATCAGTCTAGCCTTCGTGAAGGTTTGTAACATGCAGGACATCTATTTGGGGTAAGACCACATAAAGGATCCGTCCGCCGAAAGAGTGCACATGAAAATGCCGTTTTGGTGTGATATGCGAGAATTTTTCTCGATCACTTTTATATGGGACGTCTTTTTATCGTGAATACTGAATGTTCTACTGCAATAAACAAGATAAAACATCAAATGGGAATTAATTTTCACACCCACAAATTACGTACTATTTTCTTGTAACTTACGTGACGGAGATGAAAGGGTAACATACATTCCCCTGTGTGGTTAATCTAGTTATATGTGTGGCTTGATATCAGTCTAGCCTTCGTTAAGGTTCCTAACATGCAGGACATCTATTTGGGGTAAGACCACATGAAGGATCCGTCCGCCGAATGAGTATACATGGAAATGCCGTTTTGGTGCGATATCCTTGAATTTTTTCGATCACTTTCACATGGAACATTTTTGTTTCCTAAATACTGAATGTACTTCTGCATTAGATAAGATAAAACATGAAATGGGAATGAGTTTTCACAACCATAACTTACGTGCTATTTTCTTGTAACTTACGTGACGGAGAAGAAAGGGTAGCATACATTCCCCTTTGTGCTTAATCTAGTTTTGTGTGTAGATTGATATCAGTCTAGGATTCGTGAATATTTCTAACATGCAGGACATCTATTTGGGGTAAGACCACATTAAGGATCCGTCCGCCGAAAGCGTGCACTTGAAAATACCGTTTTGGTGTGATAGACGTGAATTTTTCCCGATCACTTTGATATGGGACATGTTTTTATCGTGAATACTGAATGTACTACTGCATTAGACAAAATAAAACATGAAATAGGAATGAGTTTTCACACCCATAACTTATGTACTATTTTCTTGTAACTTACGTGACGGAGATGAAAGGGTAGCATACATTCCCCTGTGTGGTTAATCAAGTTATATGTGTAGCTTGATATCAGTCTAGCCTTCGTGAAGTTTTCTAACATGCAGGACATCTATTTGGGGTAAGACAACATTAAGGATCCGTCCGCCGAAAGAATGCACGTGATAATGCCGTCTTGGTGTCATATGCGTGAATTTTTCTCGATCACATTGATATGGGACGTCTTTTTATCGTGAATACTGAATGTTCTACTGCAATATACAAGATAAAACATCAAATGGGAATTAGTTTTCAAACCCATAAATTACGTACTATTTTCTTGTAACTTACGTGACGGAGATGAAAGGGTAGCATACATTCCCCTTTGTGCTTAATCTAGTTTTGTGTGTAGATTGATATCAGTCTAGGATTCGTGAATATTTCTAACATGCAGGACATCTATTTGGGGTAAGACCACATTAAGGATCCGTCCGCCGAAAGAGTGCACTTGAAAATACCGTTTTGGTGTGATATACGTGAATTTATCCCGATCACTTTGATATGGGACATGTTTTTATTGTGAATACTGAATGTACTACTGAATTAGACAAGATAAAACATGAAATAGGAATGAGTTTTCACACCCATAACTTATGTACTATTTTCTTGTAACTTACGTGACGGAGATGAAAGGGTAACATACATTCCCCTGTGTGGTTAATCTAGTTATATGTGTGGCTTGATATCAGTCTAGCCTTCGTGAAGGTTCCTAACATGCAGGACATCTATTTGGGGTAAGACCACATGAAGGATCCGTCCGCCGAAAGAGTGCACATGAAAATGCCTTTTTGGTGTGATATCCTTGAATTTTTTCGATCACTTTGACATGGGATATGTTTGTATCGTGAATACTGAATGTACTACTGCATTACACAATATAAAACATGAAATGCGAATGAATTTTCACACCCATAACTTACGTAGTATTTTCTTGTAACTTACGTGACGAAGATGAAACGGTAGCATACATTCCCCTATGTTATTAGTCTAGCTGTGTGTGTAGCTTGATATCAGTCTAGGATTCGTGACGATTTGAAACATGCAGGACATCTATTTAGGGTAAAACTACATTAAGAATCCGTCCGCCGAAAGAGTGCACTTGAAAATACCGTTTTGGTGTGATATGCGTGAATTTTTCCCGATCACTTTGATATGGGACATGTTTTTATCGTGAATACTGAATGTACTACTTCATTAGACAAGATAAAACATGAAATAGGAATGAGTTTTCACATCCATAACTTATGTACTATTTTCTTGTAACTTACGTGACGGAGATGAAAGGGTAGCATACATTCCCCTGTGTGGTTAATCTAGTTATATGTGCAGCTTGATATCAGTCTAGCCTTCGTGAAGGTTTCTAACATGCAGGACATCTATTTGGGGAAAGACCACATGAAGGATCCGTCCGCCGAAAGAGTGCACATGAAAATGCCTTTTTGGTGTGATATCCGTGAATTTTATCGATCACTTTGACATGGGAAATGTTTGTATCGTGAATACTGAATGTACTACTGCATTACACAAGATAAAACATGAAATGCGAATGAATTTTCACACCCATAACTTACGTACTATTTTCTTGTAACTTACGTGACGGAGATGAAAGGGTAGCATACATTCCCCTGTGTGGTTAATCTAGTGATATGTGCAGTTTGATATCAGGCTAGCCTTCTTGAAGGTTTGTAACATGCAGGACATCTATTTCGGGTAAGACCACATAAAGGATCCGTCCGCCGAAAGAGTGCACATGAAAATGCCGTTTTGGTGTGATATGCGTGAATTTTTCTCGATCACTTTGATATGGGACGTCTTTTTATCGTGAATACTGAATGTTCTACTGCAATAAACAAGATATAACTTCAAATGGGAATTAGTTTTCACACCCACAAATTACGTACTATTATCTTGTAACTTACGTGACGGAGATGAAAGGGTAACATACATTCCCCTGTGTGGTTAATCTAGTTATATGTGTAGCTTGATATCAGTCTAGCCTTCGTGAAGGTTTGTAACATGCAGGACATCTATTTAGAGTAAAACTACAATAAGGATCCGTCCTCCGAAAGAGTGCACTTGAAAATACCGTTTTGGTGTGATATACGTGAATTTTTCCCGATCACTTTGACATGGGATATGTTTGTATCGTGAATATTGAATGTACTACTGCATTACACAATATAAAACATCAAATGCGAATGAATTTTCACACCCATAACTTACGTACTATTTTCTTGTAACTTACGTGACGAAGATGAAACGATAGCATACATTCCCCTATGTTATTAGTCTAGCTGTGTGTGTAGCTTGATATCAGTCTAGGATTCGTGATGATTTGAAACATGCAGGACATTTATTTAGGGTAAAACTACATTAAGAATCCGTCCGCCGAAAGAGTGCACTTGAAAATACCGTTTTGGTGTGATATGCGTGAATTTTTCCCGATCACTTTCATATGGGACATGTTTTTATAGTGAATACTGAATGTACTACTGCATTAAACAAGATAAAACATGAAATAGGAATGAGTTTTCACATCCATAACTTATGTACTATTTTCTTGTAACTTACGTGACGGAGATGAAAGGGTAGCATACATTCCCCTGTGTGGTTAATCTAGTTATATGTGCAGCTTGATATCAGTCTAGCCTTCGTGAAGGTTTCTAACATGCAGGACATCTATTTGGGGTAAGACCACATGAAGGATCCGTCCGCCGAAAGAGTGCACATGAAAATGCCTTTTTGGTGTGATATCCGTGAATTTTATCGATCACTTTGACATGGGACATGTTTGTATCGTGAATACTGAATGTACTACTGCATTACACAAGATAAAACATGAAAAGCGAATGAATTTTCACCCCCTTAACTTACGTACTGTTTTGTTGTAACTTACGTGACGGAGATGAAAGGGTATCATACATTCCCCTGTGTGGTTAATCTAGTTATATGTGCAGCTTGATATCAGTCTAGCCTTCGTGAATGTTTCTAACATGCAGGACATCTATTTGGGGTAAGACCACATGAAGGATCCGTTCGCCGAAAGAGTGCACATGAAAATGCCTTTTTGGTGTGATATCCGTGAATTTTTTCGATCACTTTGACATGGGACATGTTTGTATGGTGAATACTGAATATACTACTGCATTACACAAGATAAAACATGAAATGCGAATGAATTTTCACACCCATAACTTACGTACTATTTTCTTGTAACTTACGTGACGTAGATGAAAGGGTAGCATACATTCCCCTGTGTGGTTAATCTAGTTATATGTGCAGCTTGATATCAGTCTAGCCTTCGTGAAGTTTTCTAACATGCAGGACATCTATTTGGGGTAAGACCGCATGAAGGATCCGTCCGCCGAAAGAGTGCACTTGAAAATACCTTTTTGTTTGATACATGCGTGAATTGTTCTCGATCACTTTGATATGGGACATGTTTTTATCGTGAATACTGAATGTACTACGGCAGCAAACAAGATAAAATATGAAATGGGAATTAGTTTTCACACCCATAAATTATGAACTATTTTCTTGTAACTTACGTGACGGAGATGAAAGGGTAACATACATTCCCCTGTGTGGTTAATCTAGTTATATGTGTAGCTTGATATCAGTCTAGCCTTCGTGAAGGTTTGTAACATGCAGGACATCTATTTAGGGTAAAACTACATTAAGGATCCGTCCGCCGAAAGAGTGCACTTGAAAATACCGTTTTGGTGTGATATACGTGAATTTTTCCCGATCACTTTGACATGGGATATGTTTGTATCGTGAATATTGAATGTACTACTGCATTACACAATATAAAACATGAAATGCGAATGAATTTTCACACCCATAACTTACGTACTATTTTCTTGTAACTTACGTGACGAAGATGAAACGGTAGCATACATTCCCCTATGTTATTAGTCTAGCTGTGTGTGTAGCTTGATATCAGTCTAGGATTCGTTATGATTTGAAACATGCAGGACATCTATTTAGGGTAAAACTACATTAAGAATCCGTCCGCCGAAAGAGTGCACTTGAAAATACCGTTTTGGTGTGATATGCGTGAATTTTTCCCGATCACTTTCATATGGGACATGTTTTTATAGTGAATACTGAATGTACTACTGCATTAGACAAGATAAAACATGAAATAGGAATGAGTTTTCACATCCATAACTTATGTACTATTTTCTTGTAACTTACGTGACGGAGATGAAAGGGTAGCATACATTCCCCTGTGTGGTTAATCTAGTTATATGTGCAGCTTGATATCAGTCTAGCCTTCGTGAAGGTTTCTAACATGCAGGACATCTATTTGGGGTAAGACCACATGAAGGATCCGTCCGCCGAAAGAGTGCACATGAAAATGCCTTTTTGGTGTGATATCCGTGAATTTTGTCGATCACTTTGATATGAACACATGTTTGTATCGTGAATACTGAATGTACTACTGCATTACACAAGATAAATCATGAAATGCGAATGAATTTTCACACCCATAACTTACGTACTATTTTCTTGTAACTTACGTGACGGAGATGAAAGGGTAGCATACATTCCCCTGTGTGGTTATTCTAGTTATATGTGCAGCTTGATATCAGTCTAGCCTTCGTGAAGGTTTCTAACATGCAGGACATCTATTTGGGGTAAGACCGCATGAAGGATCCGTCCCACGAAAGAGTGCACTTGAAAATACCTTTTTGTTTGATACAGGCCTGAATTGTTCTCGATCACTTTGATATGGGACATGTTTTTATCGTGAATACTGAATGTACTACTGCAACAAACAAGATAAAATATGAAATGGGAATTAGTTTTCACAACCATAAATTATGTACTATTTTCTTGTAACTTACGTGACGAAGATGAAACGGTAGCATACATTCCCCTATGTTGTTAATCTAGCTGTGTGTGTAGCTTGATATCAGTCTAGGATTCGTGATGATTTGAAATATGCAGGACATCTATTTAGGGTAAAACTACATTAAGGATCCGTCCGCCGAAAGAGTGCACTTGAAAATACCGTTTTGGTGTGATATGCGTGAATTTTTCCCGATCACTTTGATATGGGACATATTTTTATCGTGAATACTGAATGTACTACTGCATTAGACAAGATAAAACATGAAATAGGAATGAGTTTTCACACCCATAACTTATTTACTATTTTCTTGTAACTTACGTGACGGAGTTGAAAGGGTAACATACATTCCCCTTTGTGGTTAATCTAGTTATATGTGCAGCTTGCTATCAGTCTAGCCTTCGTGAAGGTTTGTAACATGCAGGACATCTATTTGGGGTAAGACCACATAAAGGATCCGTCCGCCGAAAGAGTGCACATGAAAATGCCGTTTTGGTGTGATATGCGAGAATTTTTCTCGATCACTTTTATATGGGACGTCTTTTTATCGTGAATACTGAATGTTCTACTGCAATAAACAAGATAAAACATCAAATGGGAATTAATTTTCACACCCACAAATTACGTACTATTTTCTTGTAACTTACGTGACGGAGATGAAAGGGTAACATACATTCCCCTGTGTGGTTAATCTAGTTATATGTGTGGCTTGATATCAGTCTAGCCTTCGTTAAGGTTCCTAACATGCAGGACATCTATTTGGGGTAAGACCACATGAAGGATCCGTCCGCCGAATGAGTATACATGGAAATGCCGTTTTGGTGCGATATCCTTGAATTTTTTCGATCACTTTCACATGGAACATTTTTGTTTCGTAAATACTGAATGTACTTCTGCATTAGATAAGATAAAACATGAAATGGGAATGAGTTTTCACAACCATAACTTACGTGCTATTTTCTTGTAACTTACGTGACGGAGAAGAAAGGGTAGCATACATTCCCCTTTGTGCTTAATCTAGTTTTGTGTGTAGATTGATATCAGTCTAGGATTCGTGAATATTTCTAACATGCAGGACATCTATTTGGGGTAAGACCACATTAAGGATCCGTCCGCCGAAAGCGTGCACTTGAAAATACCGTTTTGGTGTGATAGACGTGAATTTTTCCCGATCACTTTGATATGGGACATGTTTTTATCGTGAATACTGAATGTACTACTGCATTAGACAAAATAAAACATGAAATAGGAATGAGTTTTCACACCCATAACTTATGTACTATTTTCTTGTAACTTACGTGACGGAGATGAAAGGGTAGCATACATTCCCCTGTGTGGTTAATCAAGTTATATGTGTAGCTTGATATCAGTCTAGCCTTCGTGAAGTTTTCTAACATGCAGGACATCTATTTGGGGTAAGACAACATTAAGGATCCGTCCGCCGAAAGAATGCACATGATAATGCCGTCTTGGTGCCATATGCGTGAATTTTTCTCGATCACATTGATATGGGACGTCTTTTTATCGTGAATACTGAATGTTCTACTGCAATATACAAGATAAAACATCAAATGGGAATTAGTTTTCAAACCCATAAATTACGTACTATTTTCTTGTAACTTACTTGACTGAGATGAAAGGGTAGCATACATTCCCCTTTGTGCTTAATCTAGTTTTGTGTGTAGATTGATATCAGTCTAGGATTCGTGAATATTTCTAACATGCAGGACATCTATTTGGGGTAAGACCACATTAAGGATCCGTCCGCCGAAAGAGTGCACTTGAAAATACCGTTTTGGTGTGATATACGTGAATTTATCCCGATCACTTTGATATGGGACATGTTTTTATTGTGAATACTGAATGTACTACTCAATTAGACAAGATAAAACATGAAATAGGAATGAGTTTTCACACCCATAACTTATGTACTATTTTCTTGTAACTTACGTGACGGAGATGAAAGGGTAACATACATTCCCCTGTGTGGTTAATCTAGTTATATGTGTGGCTTGATATGAGTCTAGCCTTCGTGAAGGTTCCTAACATGCAGCACATCTATTTGGGGTAAGACCACATGAAGGATCCGTCCGCCGAAAGAGTGCACATGAAAATGCCTTTTTGGTGTGATATCCGTGAATTTTTTCGATCACTTTGACATGGGATATGTTTGTATCGTGAATACTGAATGTACTACTGCATTACACAATATAAAACATGAAATGCGAATGAATTTTCACACCCATAACTTACGTAGTATTTTCTTGTAACTTACGTGACGAAGATGAAACGGTAGCATACATTCCCCTATGTTATTAGTCTAGCTGTGTGTGTAGCTTGATATCAGTCTAGGATTCGTGACGATTTGAAACATGCAGGACATCTATTTAGGGTAAAACTACATTAAGAATCCGTCCGCCGAAAGAGTGCACTTGAAAATACCGTTTTGGTGTGATATGCGTGAATTTTTCCCGATCACTTTGATATGGGACATGTTTTTATCGTGAATACTGAATGTACTACTGCATTAGACAAGATAAAACATGAAATAGGAATGAGTTTTCACATCCATAACTTATGTACTATTTTCTTGTAACTTACGTGACGGAGATGAAAGGGTAGCATACATTCCCCTGTGTGGTTAATCTAGTTATATGTGCAGCTTGATATCAGTCTAGCCTTCGTGAAGGTTTCTAACATGCAGGACATCTATTTGGGGAAAGACCACATGAAGGATCCGTCCGCCGAAAGAGTGCACATGAAAATGCCTTTTTGGTGTGATATCCGTGAATTTTATCGATCACTTTGACATGGGACATGTTTGTATCGTGAATACTGAATGTACTACTGCATTACACAAGATAAAACATGAAATGCGAATGAATTTTCACACCCATAACTTACGTACTATTTTCTTGTAACTTACGTGACGGAGATGAAAGGGTAGCATACATTCCCCTGTGTGGTTAATCTAGTGATATGTGCAGCTTGATATCAGTCTAGCCTTCTTGAAGGTTTGTAACATGCAGGACATCTATTTCGGGTAAGACCACATAAAGGATCCGTCCGCCGAAAGAGTGCACATGAAAATGCCGTTTTGGTGTGATATGCGTGAATTTTTCTCGATCACTTTGATATGGGACGTCTTTTTATCGTGAATACTGAATGTTCTACTGCAATAAACAAGATATAACTTCAAATGGGAATTAGTTTTCACACCCACAAATTACGTACTATTATCTTGTAACTTACGTGACGGAGATGAAAGGGTAACATATATTCCCCTGTGTGGTTAATCTAGTTATATGTGTGGCTTGATATCAGTCTAGCCTTCGTGAAGGTTCCTAACATGCAGGACATCTATTTGGGGTAAGACCACATGAAGGATCCGTCCGCCGAATGAGTATACATGGAAATGCCGTTTAGGTTCGATATCCTTGAATTTTTTCGATCACTTTGACATGGAACATTTTTGTTTCGTGAATACTGAATGTACTACAGCATTAGACAAGATAAAACATGAAATATGAATGAGTTTTCACACCCATAACTTACGTACTTTTTTCTTGTAACTTACGTGACGAAGAAGAAAGGGTAGCATACATTCCCCTGTGTGGTTAATCTAATTTTGTATGTAGCTTGATATCAGTCTAGGATTCGTGAAGATTTCTAACATGCAGGACATCTATTTCGGGTAAGACCACATTAAGGATCCCTTCGCCGAAAGAGTGCACATGAAAATGCCGTTTTGGTGTGATATGCCTGAATTTTTCTCGATCACATTGATATGGGACGTCTTTTTATTGTGAATACTAAATGTTCTACTACTATACAAAATAAAACATCAAATGGGAATTAGTTTTCACACCCATCAATTACGTACTATTTTCTTGTAACTTACGTGACGGAGATGAAAGGGTAGCATACATTCCCCTGTGTGGTTAATCTAGTTATATGTGCAGCTTGATATCAGTCTAGCCTTCATGAAGGTTTGTAACATGCAGGACATCTATTTGGGGTAAGACCACATAAAAGATCCGTCCGCCGAAAGAGTGCACATGAATATGCCGTTTTGGTGTGATATGCGAGAATTTTTCTCGATCACTTTGATATGGGACGTCTTTTTGTCGTGAATACTGAATGTTCTACTGCAATAAACAAGATAAAACATCAAATGGGAATTAGTTTTCACACCCACAAATTACGTACTATTTTCTTGTAACTTACGTGACGGAGATGAAAGGGCAACATACATTCCCCTGTGTGGTTAATCTAGTTATATGTGTGGCTTGATATCAGTCTAGCCTTCGTGAAGGTTCCTAACATGCAGGACATCTATTTGGGGTAAGACCACATGAAGGATCCGTCCGCCGAATGAGTACACATGGAAATGCCGTTTTGGTGTTATATCCTTGAATTTTTTCGATCACTTTGTCATGGAACATTTTTGTTTCGTGAATACTGAATGTACTACAGCATTAGACAAGATAAAACATGAAACATGAATGAGTTTTCACACCCATAACTTACGTACTATTTTCTTGTAACTTACGTGACGAAGAAGAAAGGGTAGCATACATTCCCCTGTGTGGTTAATCTAGTTTTGTATGTAGCTTGATATCAGTCTAGGATTCGTGAAGATTTCTAACATGCAGGACATCTATTTCGGGTAAGACCACATTAAGGATCCCTTCGCCGAAAGAGTGCACATTAAAATGCCGTTTTGATGTGATATGCCTGAATTTTTCTCGATCACATTGATATGGGACGTCTTTTTATTGTGAATACTGAATGTTCTACTACTATACAAGATAAAACATCAAATGGGAATTAGTTTTCACACCCATAAATTTCGTACTATTTTCTTGTAACTTACGTGACGGAGATGAAAGGGTAGCATACATTCCCCTGTGTGGTTAATCTAGTTATATGTGTAGCTTGATATCAGTCTAGCCTTCGTGAAGGTTTCTAACATGTAGGACATCTATTTGGGGTAAGACCACATGAAGGATCCGTCCGCCGAAAGAGTACACATGGAAATGCCGTTTTGGTGCGATATCCTTGAATTGTTTCGATCACTTTGACATGGGACATGTTTATTTCGTGACTACTGAATGTACTTCTGCATTAGACAAGATAAAACATGAAATGGGAATGAGTTTTCACACCCATAACTTACGTGCTATTTTCTTGTAAATTACGTGACGGAGAAGAAAGGGTAGCATACATTCCCCTTTGTGCTTAATCTAGTTTTGTGTGTAGATTGATATCAGTCTAGGATTCGTGAATATTTCTAACATGCAGGACATCTATTTGGGGTAAGACCACATTAAGGATCCGTCCGCCGAAAGAGTGCACTTGAAAATACCGTTTTGGTGTGATATACGTGAATTTTTCCCGATCACATTGATATGGGACGTCTTTTTATTGTGAATACTGAATGTTCTAATGCAATATACAAGATAAAACATCAAATGGGAATTAGTTTTCAAACCCATAAATTACGTACTATTTTCTTGTAACTTACGTGACGGAAATGAAAGGGTAGCATACATTCCCCTTTGTGCTTAATCTAGTTTTGTGTGTAGGCTGATATCAGTCTAGGATTCGTGATGATTTGAAACATGCAGGACATCTATTTAAGGTAAAACTACACTAAGAATCCGTCCGCCGAAAGAGTACACTTGAAAATACCGTTTTGGTGTGATATGCGTGAATTTTTCCCGATCACTTTGATATGGGACATGTTTTTATCGTGAATACTTAATGTACTACTGCATAAGACAAGATAAAACATGAAATAGGAATGAGTTTTCAAATCCATAACTTATGTACTATTTTCTTGTAACTTACGTGACGGAGATGAAAGGGTAGCATACATTCCCCTGTGTGGTTAATCTAGTTATATGTGCAGCTTGATATCAGTCTAGCCTTCGTGAAGGTTTCTAACATGCAAGACATCTATTTGGGGTAAGACCACATGAAGGATCCGTCCGCCAAAAGAGTGCACATGAAAATGCCGTTTTGGTGTGATATGCGATAATTTTTCTCGATCACTTTGATATGGGACGTCTTTTTATCGTTAATACTGAATGTTCTACTGCAATAAACAAGATAAAACATCAAATGGGAATTAGTTTTCACACCCACAAATTACGTACTATTATCTTGTAACTTACGTGACGGAGATGAAAGGGTAACATATATTCCCCTGTGTGGTTAATCTAGTTATATGTGTGGCTTGATATCAGTCTAGCCTTCGTGAAGGTTCCTAACAAGCATGACATCTATTTGGGGTAAGACCACATTAAGGATCCGTCCGCCGAAAGAATGCACATGAAAATGCCATCTTGGTGTCATATGCGTGAATTTTTGTCGATCACATTGATATGGGACGTCTTTTTATCGTGAATACTGAATGTTCTACTGCAATATACAAGATAAAACATCAAATGGAAATTAATTTTCACACCCATAAATTACGTACTATTTTGTTGTAACTTACGTGACGGAGATGAAAGGGTAGCATACATTCCACTGTGTGGTTAATCTAGTTTTATGTGCAGCTTGATATCAGTCTAGCCTTCGTGAAGGTTCCTAACATGCAGGACATCTATTTGGGGTAAAACTACATTAAGGATCCGTCCGCCGAAAGAGTGCACTTGAAAATACCGTTTTGGTGTGATATGCGTGAATTTTTGCCGATCACTTTGATATGGGACATGTTTTTATCGTGAATACTGAATGTACTACTGCTTTAGACAAGATAAAACATGAAATAGGAATGAGTTTTCACACCCATAACTTATTTACTATTTTCTTGTAACGTACGTGACGGAGTTGAAAGGGTAACATACATTCCCCTGTGTGGTTAATCTAGTTATATGTGCAGCTTGCTATCAGTCTAGCCTTCGTGAAGGTTTGTAACATGCAGGACATCTATTTGGGGTAAGACCACATAAAGGATCCGTCCGCCGAAAGAGTGCACATGAAAATGCTGTTTTGGTGTGATATGCGATAATTTTTCTCGATCACTTTGATATGGGACGTCTTTTTATCGTGAATAGTGAATGTTCTACTGCAATAAACAAGATAAAACATCAAATGGGAATTAGTTTTCACACCCACAAATTACGTACTATATTCTTGTAACTTACGTGACGGAGACGAAAGGGTAACATACATTCCCCTGTGTGGTTAATCTAGTTATATGTGTGGCTTGATATCAGTCTAGCCTTCGTTAAGGTTCCTAACATGCAGGACATCTATTTGGGGTAAGACCTCATGAAGGATCCGTCCGCCGAATGAGTATACATCGGAATGCCGTTTTGGTGCGATATCCTTGAATTTTCTCGATCACTTTGACATGGAACATTTTTGTTTCGTGAATACTGAATGTACTACAGCATTAGACAAGATAAAACATGAAATATGAATGACTTTTTACACCCATAACTTACGTACTATTTTCTTGTAACTTACGTGACGAAGAAGAAAGGGTAGCATACATTCCCCTGTGTGGTTAATCTAGTTTTGTATGTAGCTTGATATCAGTCTAGGATTCGTGAAGATTTCTAACATGCAGGACATCTATTTCGGGTAAGACCACATTAAGGATCCCTTCGCCGAAAGAGTGCACATGAAAATGCCGTTTTGGTGTGATATGCCTGAATTTTTCTCGATGACATTGATATGGGACGTCTTTTTATTGTGAATACTGAATGTTCTACTACTATACAAGATAAAACATCAAATGGGAATTAGTTTTCACACCCATAAATTACGTACTATTTTCTTGTAACTTACGTGACGGAGATGAAAGGGTAGAATACATTCCACTGTGTGGTTAATCTAGTTTTATGTGCAGCTTGATATCAGTCTAGCCTTCGTGAAGGTTCCTAACATGCAGGACATCTATTTGGGGTAAAACTACATTAAGGATCCGTCCGCCGAAAGAATGCACATGACAATGCCGTCTTGGTGTTATATGCGTGAATTTTTCTCGATCACATTGATATGGGACGTCTTTTTATCGTGAATACTGAATGTTCTACTGCAATATACAAGATAAAACATCAAATGGAAATTAATTTTCACACCCATAACTTATGTACTATTTTCTTGTAACTTACGTGACGTAGATGAAAGGGTAGCATACATTCCCCTGTGTGGTTAATCTAGTTATATGTGCAGCTTGATATCAGTTTAGCCTTCGTGAAGGTTTCTAA
Source organism: Paraescarpia echinospica (assembly GCA_020002185.1). Classification (NCBI taxonomy): domain Eukaryota; kingdom Metazoa; phylum Annelida; class Polychaeta; order Sabellida; family Siboglinidae; genus Paraescarpia; species Paraescarpia echinospica. The sequence goes on along the minus strand of CM034534.1, from coordinate 21,569,802 downwards.
CATGCAGGACATCTATTTGGGGTAAGACCGCATGAAGGATCCGTCCGCCGAAAGAGTGCACTTGAAAATACCTTTTTGTTTGATACATGCGTGAATTGTTCTCGATCACTTTGATATGGGACATGTTTTTATCGTGAATACTGAATGTACTACTGCAACAAACAAGATAAAATATGAAATGGGAATTAGTTTTCACACCCATAAATTATGTACTATTTTCTTGTAACTTACGTGACGGAGATGAAAGGGTAACATACATTCCCCTGTGTGGTTAATCTAGTTATATGTGTAGCTTGATATCAGTCTAGCCTTCGTGAAGGTTTGTAACATGCAGGACATCTATTTAGGGTAAAACTACATAAAGGATCCGTCCGCCGAAAGAGTGCACTTGAAAATACCGTTTTGGTGTGATATACGTGAATTTTTCCCGATCACTTTGACATGGGATATGTTTGTATCGTGAATATTGAATGTACTACTGCATTACACAATATAAAACATGAAATGCGAATGAATTTTCACACCCATAACTTACGTACTATTTTCTTGTAACTTACGTGACGAAGATGAAACGGTAGCATACATTCCCCTATGTTATTAGTCTAGCTGTGTGTGTAGCTTGATATCAGTCTAGGATTCGTGATGATTTGAAACATGCAGGACATCTATTTAGGGTAAAACTACATTAAGAATCCGTCCGCCGAAAGAGTGCACTTGAAAATACCGTTTTGGAGTGATATGCGTGAATTTTTCCCGATCACTTTCATATGGGACATGTTTTTATCGTGAATACTGAATGTACTACTGCATTAGACAAGATAAAACATGAAATAGGAATGAGTTTTCACATCCATAACTTATGTACTATTTTCTTGTAACTTACGTGACGGAGATGAAAGGGTAGCATACATTCCCCTGTGTGGTTAATCTAGTTATATGTGCAGCTTGATATCAGTCTAGCCTTCGTGAAGGTTTCTAACATGCAGGACATCTATTTGGGGTAAGACCACATGAAGGATCCGTCCGCCGAAAGAGTACACATGAAAATGCATTTTTGGTGTGATATCCGTGAATTTTGTCGATCACTTTGACATGGGACATGTTTGTATCGTGAATACTGAATGTACTACTGCATTACACAAGATAAAACATGAAATGCGAATGAATTTTCACACCCATAACTTACGTACTATTTTCTTGTAACTTACGTGACGGAGATGAAAGGGTAGCATACATTCCCCTTTGTGCTTAATCTAGTTTTGTGTGTAGATTGATATCAGTCTAGGATTCGTGAATATTTCTAACATGCAGGACATCTATTTGGGGTAAGACCACATTAAGGATCCGTCCGCCGAAAGAGTGCACTTGAAAATACCGTTTTGGTGTGATATACGTGAATTTATCCCGATCACTTTGATATGGGACATGTTTTTATTGTGAATACTGAATGTACTACTGCATTAGACAATATAAAACATGAAATAGGAATGAGTTTTCACACCCATAACTTATGTACTATTTTCTTGTAACTTACGTGACGGAGATGAAAGGGTAACATACATTCCCCTGTGTGGTTAATCTAGTTATATGTGTGGCTTGATATGAGTCTAGCCTTCGTGAAGGTTCCTAACATGCAGGACATCTATTTGGGGTAAGACCACATGAAGGATCCGTCCGCCGAAAGAGTGCACATGAAAATGCCTTTTTGATGTGATATCCGTAAATTGTTTCGACCACTTTGACATGGGATATGTTTGTATCGTGAATACTGAATGTACTACTGCATTACACAAGATAAAATATGAAATGCGAATGAATTTTCACACCCATAAAGTACGTACTATTTTCTTGTAACTTACGTGACGAAGATGAAACGGTAGCATACATTCCCCTATGTTGTTAATCTAGCTGTGTGTGTAGCTTGATATCAGTCTATTATTCGTGATGATTTGAAACATGCAGGACATCTATTTAGGGTAAAACTACATTAAGGATCCGTCAGCCGAAAGAGTGCACTTGAAAATACCGTTTTGGTGTGATATGCGTGAATTTCTCCCGATCACTTTAATATGGGACATGTTTTTATCGTGAATACTGAATGTACTACTGCATTAGACAAGATAAAACATGAAATAGGAATGAGTTTTCACACCCATAACTTATGTACTATTTTCTGGTAACTTACGTGACGGAGATGAAAGGGTAGCATACATTCCCCTGTGTGGTTAATCTAGTTATATGTGCAGCTTGATATCAGTCTAGCCTTCGTGAAGGTTTATAACATGCAGGACATCTATTTGGGGTAAGACCACATGAAGGATCCGTCCGCCGAAAGAGTGCACATGAAAATGCCTTTTTGGTGTGATATCCGTGAATTTTGTCGATCACTTTGATATGAACACATGTTTGTATCGTGAATACTGAATGTACTACTGCATTACACAAGATAAATCATGAAATGCGAATGAATTTTCACACCCATAACTTACGTACTATTTTCTTGTAACTTACGTGACGGAGATGAAAGGGTAGCATACATTCCCCTGTGTGGTTATTCTAGTTATATGTGCAGCTTGATATCAGTCTAGCCTTCGTGAAGGTTTCTAACATGCAGGACATCTATTTGGGGTAAGACCGCATGAAGGATCCGTCCCACGAAAGAGTGCACTTGAAAATACCTTTTTGTTTGATACAGGCCTGAATTGTTCTCGATCACTTTGATATGGGACATGTTTTTATCGTGAATACTGAATGTACTACTGCAACAAACAAGATAAAATATGAAATGGGAATTAGTTTTCACAACCATAAATTATGTACTATTTTCTTGTAACTTACGTGACGAAGATGAAACGGTAGCATACATTCCCCTATGTTGTTAATCTAGCTGTGTGTGTAGCTTGATATCAGTCTAGGATTCGTGATGATTTGAAATATGCAGGACATCTATTTAGGGTAAAACTACATTAAGGATCCGTCCGCCGAAAGAGTGCACTTGAAAATACCGTTTTGGTGTGATATACGTGAATTTTTCCCGATCACTTTGTTATGGGACATATTTTTATCGTGAATACTGAATGTACTACTGCATTAGACTAGATAAAATATGAAATGGGAATTTGTTTTCACAACCATAAATTATGTACTATTTTCTTGTAACTTACGTGACGGAGATGAAAGGGTAGAATACATTCCCCTGTGTGGTTAATCTAGTTATATGTGTGGCTTGATATCAGTCTAGCCTTCGTGAAGGTTCCTAACAAGCAGGACATCTATTTGGGGTAAGACCACATTAAGGATCCGTCCGCCGAAAGAATGCACATGAAAATGCCGTCTTGGTGTCATATGCGTGAATTTTTGTCGATCACATTGATATGGGACGTCTTTTTATCGTGAATACTGAATGTTCTACTGCAATATACAAGATAAAACATGAAATGGAAATTAATTTTCACACCCATAAATTACGTACTATTTTGTTGTAACTTACGTGATGGAGATGAAAGGGTAGCATACATTCCACTGTGTGGTTAATCTAGTTTTATGTGCAGCTTGATATCAGTCTAGCCTTCGTGAAGGTTCCTAACATGCAGGACATCTATTTGGGGTAAAACTACATTAAGGATCCGTCCGCCGAAAGAATGCACATGATAATGCCGTCTTGGTGTTATATGCGTGAATTTTTCTCGATCACATTGATATGGGACGTCTTTTTATCGTGAATACTGAATGTTCTACTGCAATATAAAAGATAAAACATCAAATGGAAATTAATTTTCACACCCATAACTTACGTACTATTTTCTTGTAACTTACGTGACGTAGATGAAAGGGTAGCATACATTCCCCTGTGTGGTTAATCTAGTTATATGTGCAGCTTGATATCAGTTTAGCCTTCGTGAAGGTTTCTAACATGCAGGACATCTATTTGGGGTAAGACCGCATGAAGGATCCGTCCGCCGAAAGAGTGCACTTGAAAATACCTTTTTGTTTGATACATGCGTGAATTGTTCTCGATCACTTTGATATGGGACATGATTTTATCGTGAATACTGAATGTACTACTGCAACAAACAAGATAAAATATGAAATGGGAGTTAGTTTTCACACCCATAAATTATGTACTATTTTCTTGTAACTTACGTGACGGAGATGAAAGGGTAACATACATTCCCCTGTGTGGTTAATCTAGTTATATGTGTAGCTTGATATCAGTCTTTCCTTCGTGAAGGTTTGTAACATGCAGGACATCTATTTAGGGTAAAACTACATTAAGGATTCGTCCGCCGAAAGAGTGCACTTGAAAATACCGTTTTGGTGTGATATACGTGAATTTTTCCCGATCACTTTGACATGGGATATGTTTGTATCGTGAATACTGAATGTACTACTGCATTACACAATATAAAACATGAAATGCGAATGAATTTTCACACCCATAACTTACGTACTATTTTCTTGTAACTTACGTGACGAAGATGAAACGGTAGCATACATTCCCCTATGTTATTAGTCTAGCTGTGTGTGTAGCTTGATATCAGTCTAGGATTCGTGATGATTTGAAACATGCAGGACATCTATTTAGGGTAAAACTACATTAAGAATCCGTCCGCCGAAAGAGTGCACTTGAAAATACCGTTTTGGTGTGATATGCGTGAATTTTTCCCGATCACTTTCATATGGGACATGTTTTTATCGTGAATACTGAATGTACTACTGCATTAGACAAGATAAAACATGAAATAGGAATGAGTTTTCACACCCATAACTTATTTACTATTTTCTTGTAACTTACGTGACGGAGTTGAAAGGGTAACATACATTCCCCTGTGTGGTTAATCTAGTTATATGTGCAGCTTGCTATCAGTCTAGCCTTCGTGAAGGTTTGTAACATGCAGGACATCTATTTGGGGTAAGACCGCATGAAGGATCCGTCCGCCGAAAGAGTGCACTTGAAAATACCTTTTTGTTTGATACATGCGTGAATTGTTCTCGATCACTTTGATATGGGACATGATTTTATCGTGAATACTGAATGTACTACTGCAACAAACAAGATAAAATATGAAATGGGAGTTAGTTTTCACACCCATAAATTATGTACTATTTTCTTGTAACTTACGTGACGGAGATGAAAGGGTAACATACATTCCCCTGTGTGGTTAATCTAGTTATATGTGTAGCTTGATATCAGTCTTTCCTTCGTGAAGGTTTGTAACATGCAGGACATCTATTTAGGGTAAAACTACATTAAGGATCCGTCCGCCGAAAGAGTGCACTTGAAAATACCGTTTTGGTGTGATATACGTGAATTTTTCCCGATCACTTTGACATGGGATATGTTTGTATCGTGAATACTGAATGTACTACTGCATTACACAATATAAAACATGAAATGCGAATGAATTTTCACACCCATAACTTACGTACTATTTTCTTGTAACTTACGTGACGAAGATGAAACGGTAGCATACATTCCCCTATGTTATTAGTCTAGCTGTGTGTGTAGCTTGATATCAGTCTAGGATTCGTGATGATTTGAAACATGCAGGACATCTATTTAGGGTAAAACTACATAAAGAATCCGTCCGCCGCAAGAGTGCACTTGAAAATACCGTTTTGGTGTGATATGCGTGAATTTTTCCCGATCACTTTGTTATGGGACATATTTTTATCGTGAATACTGAATGTACTACTGCATTAGACTAGATAAAATATGAAATGGGAATTTGTTTTCACAACCATAAATTATGTACTATTTTCTTGTAACTTACGTGACGGAGATGAAAGGGTAGAATACATTCCCCTGTGTGGTTAATCTAGTTATATGTGTGGCTTGATATCAGTCTAGCCTTCGTGAAGGTTCCTAACAAGCAGGACATCTATTTGGGGTAAGACCACATTAAGGATCCGTCCGCCGAAAGAATGCACATGAAAATGCCGTCTTGGTGTCATATGCGTGAATTTTTTTCGATCACATTGATATGGGACGTCTTTTTATCGTGAATACTGAATGTTCTACTGCAATATACAAGATAAAACATGAAATGGAAATTAATTTTCACACCCATAAATTACGTACTATTTTGTTGTAACTTACGTGATGGAGATGAAAGGGTAGCATACATTCCACTGTGTGGTTAATCTAGTTTTATGTGCAGCTTGATATCAGTCTAGCCTTCGTGAAGGTTCCTAACATGCAGGACATCTATTTGGGGTAAAACTACATTAAGGATCCGTCCGCCGAAAGAATGCACATGATAATGCCGTCTTGGTGTTATATGCGTGAATTTTTCTCGATCACATTGATATGGGACGTCTTTTTATCGTGAATACTGAATGTTCTACTGCAATATAAAAGATAAAACATCAAATGGAAATTAATTTTCACACCCATAACTTACGTACTATTTTCTTGTAACTTACGTGACGTAGATGAAAGGGTAGCATACATTCCCCTGTGTGGTTAATCTAGTTATATGTGCAGCTTGATATCAGTTTAGCCTTCGTGAAGGTTTCTAACATGCAGGACATCTATTTGAGGTAAGACCGCATGAAGGATCCGTCCGCCGAAAGAGTGCACTTGAAAATACCTTTTTGTTTGATACATGCGTGAATTGTTCTCGATCACTTTGATATGGGACATGATTTTATCGTGAATACTGAATGTACTACTGCAACAAACAAGATAAAATATGAAATGGGAGTTAGTTTTCACACCCATAAATTATGTACTATTTTCTTGTAACTTACGTGACGGAGATGAAAGGGTAACATACATTACCCTGTGTGGTTAATCTAGTTATATGTGTAGCTTGATATCAGTCTTTCCTTCGTGAAGGTTTGTAACATGCAGGACATCTATTTAGGGTAAAACTACATTAAGGATCCGTCCGCCGAAAGAGTGCACTTGAAAATACCGTTTTGGTGTGATATACGTGAATTTTTCCCGATCACTTTGACATGGGATATGTTTGTATCGTGAATACTGAATGTACTACTGCATTACACAATATAAAACATGAAATGCGAATGAATTTTCACAACCATAACTTACGTACTATTTTCTTGTAACTTACGTGACGAAGATGAAATGGTAGCATACATTCCCCTATGTTATTAGTCTAGCTGTGTGTGTAGCTTGATATCAGTCTAGGATTCGTGATGATTTGAAACATGCAGGACATCTATTTAGGGTAAAACTACATTAAGAATCCGTCCGCCGAAAGAGTGCACTTGAAAATACCGTTTTGGTGTGATATGCGTGAATTTTTCCCGATCACTTTCATATGGGACATGTTTTTATCGTGAATACTGAATGTACTACTGCATTAGACAAGATAAAACATGAAATAGGAATGAGTTTTCACATCCATAACTTATGTACTATTTTCTTGTAACTTACGTGACGGAGATGAAAGGGTAGCATACATTCCCCTGTGTGGTTAATCTAGTTATATGTGCAGCTTGATATCAGTCTAGCCTTCGTGAAGGTTTCTAACATGCAGGACATCTATTTGGGGTAAGACCACATGAAGGATCCGTCCGCCGAAAGAGTGCACATGAAAATGCCTTTTTGGTGTGATATCCGTGAATTTTGTCGATCACTTTGACATGGGACATGTTTGTATCGTGAATACTGAATGTGCTACTGCATTACACAAGATAAAACATGAAATGCGAATGAATTTTCACACCCATAACTTACGTACTATTTTCTTGTAACTTACGTGACGGAGATGAAAGGGTAGCATACATTCCCCTGTGTGGTTAATCTAGTTATATGTGCAGCTTGATATAAGTCTAGCCTTCGTGAAGGTTTCTAACATGCAGGACATCTATTTGGGGTAAGACCACATTAAGGATCCGTCCGCCGAAAGAGTGCACTTGAAAATACCGTTTTGGTGTGATATACGTGAATTTTTCCCGATCACTTTGTTATGGGACATATTTTTATCGTGAATACTGAATGTACTACTGCATTAGACAAGATAAAATATGAAATGGGAATTAGTTTTCACAACCATAAATTATGTACTATTTTCTTGTAACTTACGTGACGAAGATAAAACGGTAGCATACATTCCCCTATGTTGTTAATCTAGCTGTGTGTGTAACTTGATATCAGTCTAGGATTCGTGATGATTTGAAATATGCAGGACATCTATTTAGGGTAAAACTACATTAAGGATCCGTCCGCCGAAAGAGTGCACTTGAAAATACCGTTTTGGTGTGATATGCGTGAATTTTTCCCGATCACTTTGATATGGGACATGTTTTTATCGTGAATACTGAATGTACTACTGCATTATACAAGATAAAACATGAAATGCGAATGAATTTTCACACCCATAACTTATTTACTATTTTCTTGTAACTTACGTGACGGAGTTGAAAGGGTAACATACACTCCCCTGTGTGGTTAATCTAGTTATATGTGCAGCTTGCTATCAGTCTAGCCTTCGTGAAGGTTTGTAACATGCAGGACATCTATTTGGGGTAAGACCGCATGAAGGATCCGTCCGCCGAAAGAGTGCACTTGAAAATACCTTTTTGTTTGATACATGCGTGAATTGTTCTCGATCACTTTGATATGGGACATGTTTTTATCGTGAATACTGAATGTACTACTGCAACAAACAAGATAAAATATGAAATGGGAATTAGTTTTCACACCCATAAATTATGTACTATTTTCTTGTAACTTACGTGACGGAGATGAAAGGGTAACATACATTCCCCTGTGTGGTTAATCTAGTTATATGTGTAGCTTGATATCAGTCTAGCCTTCGTGAAGGTTTGTAACATGCAGGACATCTATTTAGGGTAAAACTACATTAAGGATCCGTCCGCCGAAAGATTGCACATGAAAATACCGTTTTGGTGTGATATACGTGAATTTTTCCCGATCACTTTGACATGGGATATGTTTGTATCGTGAATACTGAATGTACTACTGCATTACACAATATAAAACATGAAATGCGAATGAATTTTCACACCCATAACTTACGTACTATTTTCTTGTAACTTACGTGACGAAGATGAAACGGTAGCATACATTCCCCTATGTTATTAGTCTAGCTGTGTGTGTAGTTTGATATCAGTCTAGGATTCGTGATGATTTGAAACATGCAGGACATCTATTTAGGGTAAAACTACATAAAGAATCCGTCCGCCGCAAGAGTGCACTTGAAAATACCGTTTTGGTGTGATATGCGTGAATTTTTCCCGATCACTTTCATATGGGACATGTTTTTATCGTGAATACTGAATGTACTACTGCATTAGACAAGATAAAACATGAAATAGGAATGAGTTTTCACATCCATAACTTATGTACTATTTTCTTGTACCTTACGTGACGGAGATGAAAGGGTAGCATACATTCCCCTGTGTGGTTAATCTAGTTATATGTGCAGCTTGATATCAGTCTAGCCTTCGTGAAGGTTTCTAACATGCAGGACTTCTATTTGGGGTAAGACCACATGAAGGATCCGTCCGCCGAAAGAGTGCACATGAAAATGCCTTTTTGGTGTGATATCCGTGAATTTTGTGATCACTTTGACATGGGACATGTTTGTATCGTGAATACTGAATGTACCACTGCATTACACAAGATAAAACATGAAATGCGAATGAATTTTCACACCCATAACTTACGTACTATTTTCTTGTAACTTACGTGACGGAGATGAAAGGGTAGCATACATTCCCCTGTGTGGTTAATCTAGTTATATGTGCAGCTTGATATCAGTCTAGCCTTCGTGAAGGTTTCTAACATGCAGGACATCTATTTGGGGTAAGACCGCATGAAGGATCCGTCCGCCGAAAGAGTGCACTTGAAAATACCTTTTTGTGTGATACATGCGTGAATTGTTCTCGATCACTTTGATATGGGACATGTTTTTATCGTGAATACTGAATGTACTACTGCAACAAACAAGATAAAATATGAAATGGGAATTAGTTTTCACACCAATAAATTATGTACTATTTTCTTGTAACTTACGTGACGGAGATAAAAGGGTAACATACATTCCCCTCTGTGGTTAATCTAGTTATATGTGTAGCTTGATATCAGTCTAGCCTTCGTGAAAGTTTCTAACATGCAGGACATCTATTTGGGGTAAGACCACATTAAGGATCCGTCCGCCGAAAGAGTGCACTTGAAAATACCGTTTTGGTGTGATATACGTGAATTTTTCCCGATCACTTTGTTATGGGACATATTTTTATCGTGAATACTGAATGTACTACTGCATTAGACAAGATAAAATATCAAATGGGAATTAGTTTTCACAACCATAAATTATGTACTATTTTCTTGTAACTTACGTGACGAAGATGAAACGGTAGCATACATTCCCCTATGTTGTTAATCTAGCTGTGTGTGTAGCTTGATATCAGTCTAGGATTCGTGATGATTTGAAATATGCAGGACATCTATTTAGGGTAAAACTACATTAAGGATCCGTCCGCCGAAAGAGTGCACTTGAAAATACCGTTTTGGTGTGATATGCGTGAATTTTTCCCGATCACTTTGATATGGGACATGTTTTTATCGTGAATACTGAATGTACTACTGCATTAGACAAGATAAAACATGAAATAGGAATGAGTTTTCACACCCATAACTTATTTACTATTTTCTTGTAACTTACGTGACGGAGTTGAAAGGGTAACATACATTCCCCTGTGTGGTTAATCTAGTTATATGTGCAGCTTGCTATCAGTCTAGCCTTCGTGAAGGTTTGTAACATGCAGGACATCTATTTGGGGTAAGACCACATAAAGGATCCGTCCGCCGAAAGAGTGCACATGAAAATACCGTTTTGGTGTGATATACGTGAATTTTTCCCGATCACTTTGATATGGGACATGTTTTTATCGTGAATACTGAATGTACTACTGCATTAGACAAAATAAAACATGAAATAGGAATGAGTTTTCACACCCATAACTTATGTACTATTTTCTTGTAACTTACGTGATGGAGATGAAAGGGTAGCATACATTCCCCTGTGTGGTTAATCAAGTTATATGTGTAGCTTGATATCAGTCTAGCCTTCGTGAAGTTTTCTAACATGCAGGACATCTATTTGGGGTAAGACAACATTAAGGATCCGTCCGCCGAAAGAATGCACATGATAATGCCGTCTTGGTGTCATATGCGTGAATTTTTCTCGATCACGTTGATATGGGACGTCTTTTTATCGTGAATACTGAATGTTCTACTGCAATATACAAGATAAAACATCAAATGGGAATTAGTTTTCAAACCCATAAATTACGTACTATTTTCTTGTAACTTACGTGACGGAGATGAAAGGGTAGCATACATTCCCCTTTGTCTTAATCTAGTTTTGTGTGTAGATTGATATCAGTCTAGGATTCGTGAATATTTCTAACATGCAGGACATCTATTTGGGGTAAGACCACATTAAGGATCCGTCCGCCGAAAGAGTGCACTTGAAAATACCGTTTTGGTGTGATATACGTGAATTTATCCCGATCACTTTGATATGGGACATGTTTTTATTGTGAATACTGAATATTCTACTGCTTTAGACAATATAAAACATGAAATAGGAATGAGTTTTCACACCCATAACTTATGTACTATTTTCTTGTAACTTACGTGACGGAGATGAAAGGGTAACATACATTCCCCTGTGTGGTTAATCTAGTTATATGTGTGGCTTGATATCAGTCTAGCCTTCGTGAAGGTTCCTAACATGCAGGACATCTATTTGGGGTAAGACCACATGAAGGATCCGTCCGCCGAAAGAGTGCACATGAAAATGCCTTTTTGGTGTGATATCCGTGAATTTTTTCGATCACTTTGACATGGGATATGTTTGTATCGTGAATACTGAATGTACTACTGCATTACACAATATAAAACATGAAATGCGAATGAATTTTCACACCCATAACTTACGTAGTATTTTCTTGTAACTTACGTGACGAAGATGAAACGGTAGCATACATTCCCCTATGTTATTAGTCTAGCTGTGTGTGTAGCTTGATATCAGTCTAGGATTCGTGACGATTTGAAACATGCAGGACATCTATTTAGGGTAAAACTACATTAAGAATCCGTCCGCCGAAAGAGTGCACTTGAAAATACCGTTTTGGTGTGATATGCGTGAATTTTTCCCGATCACTTTGATACGGGACATGTTTTTATCGTGAATACTGAATGTACTACTGCATTAGACAAGATAAAACATGAAATAGGAATGAGTTTTCACATCCATAACTTATGTACTATTTTCTTGTAACTTACGTGACGGAGATGAAAGGGTAGCATACTTTCCCCTGTGTGGTTAATCTAGTTATATGTGCAGCTTGATATCAGTCTAGCCTTCGTGAAGGTTTCTAACATGCAGGACATCTATTTGGGGTAAGACCACATGAAGGATCCGTCCGCCGAAAGAGTGCACATGAAAATGCCTTTTTGGTGTGATATCCATGAATTTTGTCGATCACTTTGACATGGGACATGTTTGTATCGTGAATACTGAATGTGCTACTGCATTACACAAGATAAAACATGAAATGCGAATGAATTTTCACACCCATAACTTACGTACTATTTTCTTGTAACTTACGTGACGGAGATGAAAGGGTAGCATACATTCCCCTGTGTGGTTAATCTAGTTATATGTGCAGCTTGATATAAGTCTAGCCTTCGTGAAGGTTTCTAACCTGCAGGACATCTATTTGGGGTAAGACCGCATGAAGGATCCGTCCGCCGAAAGAGTGCACTTGAAAATACCTTTTTGTTTGATACATGCGTGAATTGTTCTCGATCACTTTGATATGGGACATGTTTTTATCGTGAATACTGAATGAACTACTGCAACAAACAAGATAAAATATGAAATGGGAATTAGTTTTCACACCAATAAATTATGTACTATTTTCTTGTAACTTACGTGACGGAGATGAAAGGGTAACATACATTCCCCTGTGTGGTTAATCTAGTTATATATGTAGCTTGATATCAGTCTAGCCTTCGTGAAAGTTTCTAACATGCAGGACATCTATTTGGGGTAAGACCACATTAAGGATCCGTTCGCCGAAAGAGTGCACTTGAAAATACCGTTTTGGTGTGATAAACGTGAATTTTTCCCGATCACTTTGTTATGGGACATATTTTTATCGTGAATACTGAATGTACTACTGCATTAGACAAGATAAAATATGAAATGGGAATTAGTTTTCACAACCATAAATTATGTACTATTTTCTTGTAACTTACGTGACGAAGATGAAACGGTAGCATACATTCCCCTATGTTGTTAATCTAGCTGTGTGTGTAGCTTGATATCAGTCTAGGATTCGTGATGATTTGAAATATGCAGGACATCTATTTAGGGTAAAACTACATTAAGGATCCGTCCGCCGAAAGAGTGCACTTGAAAATACCGTTTTGGTGTGATATGCGTGAATTTTTGCCGATCACTTTTATATGGGACATGTTTTTATCGTGAATACTGAATGTACCACTGCATTATACAAGATAAAACATGAAATAGGAATGAGTTTTCACACCCATAACTTATTTACTATTTTCTTGTAACTTACGTGACGGAGTTGAAAGGGTAACATACATTCCCCTGTGTGGTTAATCTAGTTATATGTGCAGCTTGCTATCAGTCTAGCCTTCGTGAAGGTTTGTAACATGCAGGACATCTATTTGGGGTAAGACCGCATGAAGGATCCGTCCGCCGAAAGAGTGCACTTGAAAATACCTTTTTGTTTGATACATGCGTGAATTGTTCTCGATCACTTTGATATGGGACATGTTTTTATCGTGAATACTGAAAGTACTACTGCAACAAACAAGATAAAATATGAAATGGGAATTAGTTTTCACACCCATAAATTATGTACTATTTTCTTGTAACTTACGTGACGGAGATGAAAGGGTAACATACATTCCCCTGTGTGGTTAATCTAGTTATATGTGTAGCTTGATATCAGTCTAGCCTTCGTGAAGGTTTGTAACATGCAGGACATCTATTTAGGGTAAAACTACATTAAGGATCCGTCCGCCGAATGAGTGCACATGAAAATACCGTTTTGGTGTGATATACGTGAATTTTTCCCGATCACTTTGACATGGGATATGTTTGTATCGTGAATACTGAATGCACTACTGCATTACACAATATAAAACATGAAATGCGAATGAATTTTCACACCCATAACTTACGTACTATTTTCTTGTAACTTACGTGACGAAGATGAAACGGTAGCATACATTCCCCTATGTTATTAGTCTAGCTGTGTGTGTAGCTTGATATCAGTCTAGGATTCGTGATGATTTGAAACATGCAGGACATCTATTTAGGGTAAAACTACATTAAGAATCCGTCCGCCGAAAGAGTGCACTTGAAAATACCGTTTTGGTGTGATATGCGTGAATTTTTCCCGATCACTTTCATATGGGACATGTTTTTATCGTGAATACTGAATGTACTACTGCATTAGACAAGATAAAACATGAAATAGGAATGAGTTTTCACATCCATAACTTATGTACTATTTTCTTGTACCTTACGTGACGGAGATGAAAGGGTAGCATACATTCCCCTCTGTGGTTAATCTAGTTATATGTGCAGCTTGATATCAGTCTAGCCTTCGTGAAGGTTTCTAACATGCAGGACTTCTATTTGGGGTAAGACCACATGAAGGATCCGTCCGCCGAAAGAGTGCACATGAAAATGCCTTTTTGGTGTGATATCCGTGAATTTTGTCGATCACTTTGACCTGGGACATGTTTGTATCGTGAATACTGAATGTACTACTGCATTACACAAGATAAAACATGAAATGCGAATGAATTTTCACACCCATAACTTACGTACTATTTTCTTGTAACTTACGTGACGGAGATGAAAGGGTAGCATACATTCCCCTGTGTGGTTAATCTAGTTATATGTGCAGCTTGATATAAGTCTAGCCTTCGTGAAGGTTTCTAACCTGCAGGACATCTATTTGGGGTAAGACCGCATGAAGGATCCGTCCGCCGAAAGAGTGCACTTGAAAATACCTTTTTGTTTGATACATGCGTGAATTGTTCTCGATCACTTTGATATGGGACATGTTTTTATCGTGAATACTGAATGAACTACTGCAACAAACAAGATAAAATATGAAATGGGAATTAGTTTTCACACCAATAAATTATGTACTATTTTCTTGTAACTTACGTGACGGAGATGAAAGGGTAACATACATTCCCCTGTGTGGTTAATCTAGTTATATATGTAGCTTGATATCAGTCTAGCCTTCGTGAAAGTTTCTAACATGCAGGACATCTATTTGGGGTAAGACCACATTAAGGATCCGTTCGCCGAAAGAGTGCACTTGAAAATACCGTTTTGGTGTGATAAACGTGAATTTTTCCCGATCACTTTGTTATGGGACATATTTTTATCGTGAATACTGAATGTACTACTGCATTAGACAAGATAAAATATGAAATGGGAATTAGTTTTCACAACCATAAATTATGTACTATTTTCTTGTAACTTACGTGACGAAGATGAAACGGTAGCATACATTCCCCTATGTTGTTAATCTAGCTGTGTGTGTAGCTTGATATCAGTCTAGGATTCGTGATGATTTGAAACATGCAGGACATCTATTTAGGGTAAAACTACATTAAGGATCCGTCCGCCGAAAGAGTGCACTTGAAAATACCGATTTGGTGTGATATACGGGAATTTTTCCCGATCACTTTGATATAGGACATGTTTTTATCGTGAATACTGAATGTACTACTGCATTAGACAAAATAAAACATGAAATAGGAATGAGTTTTCACACCCATAACTTATGTACTATTTTCTTGTAACTTACGTGACGGAGATGAAAGGGTAACATACATTCCCCTGTGTGGTTAATCTAGTTATATGTGTGGCTTGATATCAGTCTAGCCTTCGTGAAGGTTCCTCACATGCAGGACATCTATTTGGGGTAAGACCACATGAAGGATCCGTCCGCCGAAAGAGTGCACATGAAAATGCCTTTTTGGTGTGATATCCGTGAATTTTTTCGATCACTTTGACATGGGATATGTTTGTATCGTGAATACTGAATGTACCACTGCATTACACAAGATAAAACATGTAATGTGAATTAATTTTCACACCCATAACTTACGTACTATTTTCTTGTAACTTACGTGACGAAGATGAAACGGTAGCATACATTCCCCTATGTTGTTAATCTAGCTGTGTGTGTAGCTTGATATCAGTCTAGGATTCGTGATGATTTGAAACATGCAGGACATCTATTTAGGGTAAAACTACATTAAGGATCCGTCCGCCGAAAGAGTGCACTTGAAAATACCGATTTGGTGTGATATACGGGACTTTTTCCCGATCACTTTGATATGGGACATGTTTTTATCGTGAATACTGAATGTACTACTGCATTAGACAAAATAAAACATGAAATAGGAATGAGTTTTCACACCCATAACTTATGTACTATTTTCTTGTAACTTACGTGACGGAGATGAAAGGGTAGCATACATTCCCCTTTGTGCTTAATCTAGTTTTGTGTGTAGATTTATATCAGTCTAGGATTCGTGAATATTTCTAACATGCAGGACATCTATTTGGGGTAAGACCACATTAAGGATCCGTCCGCCTAAAGAGTGCACATGAAAATACCGTTTTGGTGTGATATACGTGAATTTTTCACGATCACTTTGATATGGGACATGTTTTTATCGTGAATACTGAATGTACTACTGCATAAGACAAAATAAAACATGAAATAGGAATGAGTTTTCACACCCATAACTTATGTACTATTTTCTTGTAACTTACGTGACGGAGATGAAAGGGTAGCAAACATTCCCCTGTGTGGTTAATCTAGTTATATGTGTAGCTTGATATCAGGCTAGCCTTCGTGAAGTTTTCTAACATGCAAGACATCTATTTGGGGTAAGACAACATTAAGGATCCGTCCGCCGAAAGAATGCACATAAAAATGCCGTGTTGGTGTCATATGCGTGAATTTTCTCGATCACATTGATATGGGACGTCTTTTTATCATGAATATTGAATGTTCTACTGCAATATACATGATAAAACATCAAATGGGAATTAGTTTTCAAACCCATAAATTACGTACTATTTTCTTGTAACTTACGTGACGGAGATGAAAGGGTAGCATACATTCCCCTTTGTGCTTAATCTAGTTTTGTGTGTAGATTTATATCAGTCTAGGATTCGTGAATATTTCTAACATGCAGGACATCTATTTGGGGTAAGACTACATTAAGGATCCGTCCGCCGAAAGAGTGCACTTGAAAATACCGTTTTGGTGTGATATACGTGAATTTTTCGCGATCATTTTGATATGGGACATGTTTTTATCGTGAATACTGAATGTACTACTGCATTAGACAAGATAAAACATGAAATAGGAATGAGTTTTCACACCCATAACTAATGTACTATTTTCTTGTAACTTACGTGACGGAGATGAAAGGGTAACATACATTCCCCTGTGTGGTTAATCTAGTTATATGTGTGGCTTGATATGAGTCTAGCCTTCGTGAAGGTTCCTAACATGCAGGACATCTATTTGGGGTAAGCCCACATGAAGGATCCGTCCGCCGAAAGAGTGCACATGAAAATGCCTTTTTGGTGTGATATCCGTGAATTTTTTCGATCACTTTGACATGGGATATGTTTGTATCGTGAATACTGAATGTACTACTGCATTACACAATATAAAACATGAAATGCGAATGAATTTTCACACCCATAACTTACGTACTATTTTCTTGTAACTTACGTGACGGAGATGAAAGGGTAGCGTACATTCCCCTGTGTGGTTAATCTAGTTATATGTGCAGCTTGATATCAGTCTAGCCTTCGTGAAGGTTTCTAACATGCAGGACATCTATTTGGGGTTAGACCACATGAAGGATCCGTCCGCCGAAAGAATGCACATGAAAATGCCGTCTTGGTGTCATATGCGTGAATTTTTCTCGATCACATTGATATGGGCCGTCTTTTTATCGTGAATACTGAATGTTCTACTGCAATATATAAGATAAAACATCAAATGGGAATTAGTTTTCACACCCATAAATTACGTACTATTTTTTTGTAACTTACGTGACGGAGATGAAAGGGTAACATACATTCCCCTGTGTGGTTAATCTAGTTATATGTGTGGCTTGATATCAGTCTAGCCTTCGTGAAGGTTCCTCACATGCAGGACATCTATTTGGGGTAAGACCACATTAAGGATCCATCCGCCGAAAGAGTGCACATGAAAATGCCGTTTTGGTGTGATATGCGTTAATTTTTCTCGATCACTTTGATATGGGACGTCTTATTATCGTGAATACGGAATGTTCTACTGCAACAAACAAGATAAAACATCAAATGGGAATTAGTTTTCACACCCATAAATTACGTACTATTTTCTTGTAACTTACGTGACGGAGATGAAAGGGTAGCATACATTCCCCTGCGTGGTTAACCTAGTTATATGTGTAGCTTGATATCAGTCTAGCCTTCGTGAAGGTTTCTAACATGCAGGACATATATTTGGGGTTAAACCGCATGAAGGATCCGTCCGCCGAAAGAGTGCACTTGAAAATACCTTTTTGTGTGATACATGTGTGAATTGTTCTCGATCACTTTGATATGGGACATGTTTTTATCGTGAATACTGAATGTACTACTGCAACAAACAAGATAAAATATGAAATGGGAATTAGTTTTCATACCCATAAATTATGTACTATTTTCTTGTAACTTACGTGACGAAGATGAAACGGTAGCATACATTCCCCTATGTTGTTAATCTAGCTGTGTGTTTAGCTTGATATCAGTCTAGGATTCGTGATGATTTGAAACATGAAGGATATCTATTTAGGGTAAAACTACATTAAGGATCCGTCCGCCGAAAGAGTGCACTTGAAAATACCGTTTTGGTGTGATATGCGTGAATTTTTCCCGATCACTTTGATATGGGACATGTTTTTATCGTGAATAATGAATGTACTACTGCATTAGACAAGATAAAACATGAAATAGGAATGAGTTTTCAAACCCATAACTTATGTACTATTTTCTTGTAACTTACGGGACGGAGTTGAAAGGGTAACATACATTCCCCTGTGTGGATAATCTAGTTATATGTGCAGCTTGCTATCAGTCTAGCCTTCGTGAAGGTTTTTAACATGCAGGACATCTATTTGGGGTAAGACCACATAAAGGATCCGTCCGCCGAAAGAGTGCACATGAAAATGCCGTTTTGGTGTGATATGTGAGAATTTTTCTCGATCACTTTGATATGGGACGTCTTTTTATCGTGAATACTGAATGTTCTACTTCAATAAACAAGATAAAGCATCAAATGGGAATTAGTTTTCACACCCACAAATTACGTACTACTTTCTTGTAACTTACGTGACGGAGATGAAAGGGTAGCATACATTCCCCTGCGTGGTTAACCTAGTTATATGTGTAGCTTGATATAAGTCTAGCCTTCGTGAAGGTTTCTAACATGCAGGACATCTATTTGGGGTTAGACCGCATGAAGGATCCGTCCGCCGAAAGAGTGCACTTGAAAATACCTTTTTGTGTGATACATGCGTGAATTGTTCTCGATCACTTTGATATGGGACATGTTTTTATCGTGAATACTGAATGTACTACTGCAACAAACAAGATAAAATATGAAATGGGAATTAATTTTCACACCCATAAATTATGTACTATTTTCTTGTAACTTACGTGACGAAGATGAAACGGTAGCATACATTCCCCTATGTTGTTAATCTAGCTGTGTTTGTAGCTTGATATCAGTCTAGGATTCGTGATGATTTGAAACATGCAGGACATCTATTTAGGGTAAAACTACATTAAGGATCCGTCCGCCGAAAGAGTCCACTTGAAAATACCGTTTTGGTGTGATATGCGTGAATTTTTCCCGAACACTTTGATATGGGACATGTTTTTATCGTGAATACTGAATGTACTACTGCATTAGACAAGATAAAACATGAAATAGGAATGAGTTTTCAAACCCATAACTTATGTACTATTTTCTTGTAACTTACGTGACGGAGTTGAAAGGGTAACATACATTCCCCTGTGTGGTTAATCTAGTTATATGTGCAGCTTGCTATCAGTCTAGCCTTCGTTGAGGTTCCTAACATGCAGGACATCTATTTGGGGTAAGACCACATGAAGGTTCCATCCGCCGAATGAGTATACATGGAAATGCCGTTTTGGTGCGATATCCTTGAATTTTTTCGATCACTTTGACATGGAACATTTTTGTTTCGTGAATACTGAATGTACTACGGCATTAGACAAGATAAAACATGAAATATGAATGAGTTTTCACACCCATAACTTACGTACTATTTTCTTGTAACTTACGTGACGAAGAAGAAAGGGTAGCATACATTCCCCTGTGTGGGTAATCTAGTTTTGTATGTAGCTTGATATCAGTCTAGGATTCGTGAAGATTTCTAACATGCAGGACATCTATTTCGGGTAAGACCACATTAAGGATCCCTTCGCCGAAAGAGTGCACATGAAAATGCCGTTTTGGTGTGATATGCCTGAATTTTTCTCGATCACATTGATATGGGACGTTTTTTGTGTGAATACTGAATGTTCTACTACTATACAAGATAAAACATCAAATGGGAATTAGTTTTCACACCCATAAATTACGTACTATTTTCTTGTAATTTACGTGACGGAGATGAAAGGGTAGCATACATTCCCCTGTGTGGTTAATCTAGTTATATGTGTAGCTTGATATCAGTCTAGCCTTCGTGAAGGTTTCTAACATGTAGGACAACTATTTGGGGTAAGACCACATGAAGGATCCGTCCGCCGAAAGAGTACACATGGAAATGCCGTTTTGGTGCGATATCCTTGAATTGTTTCGATCACTTTGACATGGGACATGTTTGTTTCGTGACTACTGAATGTACTTCTGCATTAGACAAGATAAAACATGAAATGGGAATGAGTTTTCACACCCATAACTTACGTGCTATTTTCTTGTAACTTACGTGACGGAGAAGAAAGGGTAGCATACATTCCCCTTTGTGCTTAATCTAGTTTTGTGTGTAGATTGATATCAGTCTAGGATTCGTGAATATTTCTAACATGCAGGACATCTATTTGGGGTAAGACCATATTAAGGATCCGTCCGCCGAAAGAGTGCACTTGAAAATACCGTTTTGGTGTGATATACGTGAATTTTTCCCGATCACTTTGATATGGGACATGTTTTTATCGTGAATACTGAATGTACTACTGCATTAGACAAGATAAAACATGAAATAGGAATGAATTTTCACACCCATAACTTATGTACTATTTTCTTGTAACTTACGTGACGGAGATGAAAGGGTAGCATACATTCCCCTGTGTGGTTAATCTATTTATATGTGTAGCTTGATATCAGTCTAGCCTTCGTGAAGGTTTCTAACATGCAGGACATCTATTTGGGGTAAGACCACATTAAGGATCCGTCCGCCGAAAGAATGCACATGAAAATGCCGTCTTGGTGTCATATGCGTGAATTTTTCTCGATAACGTTGATATGGGACGTCTTTTTATCGTGAATACTGAATGTTCTACTGCAATATACAAGATAAAACATCAAATGGGAATTAGTTTTCACACCCATAAATTACGTACTATTTTCTTGTAACTTACGTGACGGAGATGAAAGGGTAACATACATTCCCCTGTGTGGTTAATCTAGTTATATGTGTGGCTTGATATCAGTCTAGCCTTCGTGAAGGTTCCTCACATGCAGGACATCTATTTGGGGTAAGACCACATGAAGGATCCGTCCGCCGAAAGAGTGCACATGAAAATGCCTTTTTGGTGTGATATCCGTGAATTTTTCGATCACTTTGACATGGGATATGTTTGTATCGTGAATACTGAATGTACCACTGCATTACACAAGATAAAACATGTAATGTGAATTAATTTTCACACCCATAACTTACGTACTATTTTCTTGTAACTTACGTGACGAAGATGAAACGGTAGCATACATTCCCCTATGTTGTTAATCTAGCTGTGTGTGTAGCTTGATATCAGTCTAGGATTCGTGATGATTTGAAACATGCAGGACATCTATTTAGGGTAAAACTACATTAAGGATCCGTCCGCCGAAAGAGTGCACTTGAAAATACCGTTTTGGTGTGATATACGGGAATTTTTCCCGATCACTTTGATATGGGACATGTTTTTATCGTGAATACTGAATGTACTACTGCATTAGACAAAATAAAACATGAAATAGGAATGAGTTTTCACACCCATAACTTATGTACTATTTTCTTGTAACTTACGTGACGGAGATGAAAGGGTAGCATACATTCCCCTGTGTGGTTAATCTAGCTTGATATCAGTCTAGCCTTCGTGAAGTTTCTAACATGCAGGACATCTATTTGGGGTAAGACCACATTAAGGATCCGTCCGCCGAAAGAATGCACTTCGTGAAGGTTTCTAACATGGTGGACTACTCTATTTGGGGTAAGACCACATTACATTCCCCTGTGTGGTTAATCCTTGATATCAGTCTAGCCTTCGTGAAGGACATGCAGGACATCTATTTGGGGTAAGACCACATGAAGGATCCGTGAAAGAGTGCACATGTGCCTTGGTGTGTCGTGAATATCGATCACTTTGACATGATATTTTTCTCGATCACGTTGAAATGGGACGTCTTTTTATCGTGAATACTGAATGTTCTACTGCAATATACAAGATAAAACATCAAATGGGAATTAGTTTTCACACCCATAAATTACGTACTATTTTCTTGTAACTTACGTGACGGAGATGAAAGGGTAACATACATTCCCCTGTGTGGTTAATCTAGTTATATGTGTGGCTTGATATCAGTCTAGCCTTCGTGAAGGTTCCTCACATGCAGGACATCTATTTGGGGTAAGACCACATGAAGGATCCGTCCGCCGAAAGAGTGCACATGAAAATGCCTTTTTGGTGTGATATCCGTGAATTTTTTCGATCACTTTGACATGGGATATGTTTGTATCGTGAATACTGAATGTACCACTGCATTACACAAGATAAAACATGTAATGTGAATTAATTTTCACACCCATAACTTACGTACTATTTTCTTGTAACTTACGTGACGAAGATGAAACGGTAGCATACATTCCCCTATGTTGTTAATCTAGCTGTGTGTGTAGCTTGATATCAGTCTAGGATTCGTGATGATTTGAAACATGCAGGACATCTATTTAGTGTAAAACTACATTAAGGATCCGTCCGCCGAAAGAGTGCACTTGAAAATACCGTTTTGGTGTGATATACGGGAATTTTCCCCGATCACTTTGATATGGGACATGTTTTTATCGTGAATACTGAATGTTCTACTGCATTAGACAAAATAAAACATGAAATAGGAATGAGTTTTCACACCCATAACTTATGTACTATTTTCTTGTAACTTACGTGACGGAGATGAAAGGGTAGCATACATTCCTCTGTGTGGTTAATCTAGTTATATGTGTAGCTTGATATCAGTCTAGCCTTCGTGAAGGTTTCTAACATGCAGGACATCTATTTGGGGTAAGACCACATGAAGGATCCGTCCGCCGAAAGAATGCACATGAAAATGCCGTCTTGGTGTCATATGCGTGAATTTTTCTCGATCACATTGATATGGGACGTCTTTTTATCGTGAATACTGAATGTTCTACTGCAATATATAAGATAAAACATCAAATGGGAATTAGTTTTCACACCCATAAATTACGTACTATTTTCTTATAACTTACGTGACGGAGATGAAAGGGTAACATACATTCCCCTGTGTGGTTAATCTAGTTATATGTGTGGCTTGATATCAGTCTAGCCTTCGTGAAGGTTCCTCACATGCAGGACATCTATTTGGGGTAAGACCACATGAAGGATCCGTCCGCCGAAAGAGTGCACATGAAAATGCCTTTTTGGTGTCATATGCGTGAATTTTTCTCGATCACGTTGATATGGGACGTCTTTTTATCATGAATACTGAATGTTCTACAGCAATATACATGATAAAACATCAAATTGGAATTAGTTTTCAAACCCATAAATTACGTACTATTTTCTTGTAACTTACATGACGGAGATGAAAGGGTAGCATACATTCCCGTTTGTGCTTAATCTAGTTTTGTGTGTAGATTGATATCAGTCTAGGATTCGTGAATATTTCTAACATGCAGGACATCTATTTGGGGTAAGACTACATTAAGGATCCGTCCGCCGAAAGAGTGCACATGAAAATACCGTTTTGGTGTGATATACGTGAATTTTTCCCGATCACTTTGATATGGGACATGTTTTATCATGAATACTGAATGTACTACTGCATTAGACAAAATAAAACGTGAAATAGAAATCAGTTTTCACACCCATAACTTATGTACTATTTTCTTGTAACTTACGTGACGGAGATGAAAGGGTAGCATACATTCCCCTTTGTGCTTAATCTAGTTTTGTGTGTAGAATGATATCAGTCTAGGATTCGTGAAGTTTTCTAACATGCAGGACATCTATTTGGGGTAAGACAACATTAAGGATCCGTCCGCCGAAAGAATGCACATGAAAATGCCGTCTTGGTGTCATATGCGTGAATTTCTCTCGATCACATTGATATGGGACGTCTTTTTATCGTGAATACTGAATGTTCTACTGCAATATACATGATAAAACATCAAATGGGAATTAGTTTTCAAACCCATAAATTACGTACTATTTTCTTGTAACTTACGTGACGGAGATGAAAGGGTAGCATACATTCCCCTTTGTGCTTAATCTAGTTTTGTGTGTAGAATGATATCAGTCTAGGATTCGTGAATATTTCTAACATGCAGGACATCTATTTGGGGTAAGACCACATTAAGGATCCGTCCGCCGAAAGAGTGCACTTGAAAATACCGTTTTGGTGTGATATACGTGAATTTTTCGCGATCACTTTGATATGGGACATGTTTTTATCGTGAATACTGAATGTACTACTGCATTAGACAAGATAAAACATGAAATAGGAATGAGTTTTCAAACCCATAACTTATGTACTATTTTCTTGTAACTTACGTGACGGAGATGAAAGGGTAACATACATTCCCCTGTGTGGTTAATCTAGTTATATGTGCAGCTTGATATCAGTCTAGCCTTCGTGAAGGTTTCTAACATGCAGGACATCTATTTGGGGTAAGACCACATGAAGGATCCGTCCGCCGAAAGAGTGCACATGAAAATGCCTTTTTGGTGTGATATCCGTGAATTTTATCGATCACTTTGACATGAGACATGTTTGTATCGTGAATACTGAATGTACTACTGCATTACACTAGATAAAACATGAAATGCGAATGAATTTTCACACCCATAACTTACGTACTATTTTCTTGCAACTTACGTGACGGAGATGGAAGGGTAGCATACATTCCCCTGTGTGGTTAATCTAGTTATATGTGCAACTTGATATCAGTCTAGCCTTCGTTTAGGTTTGTAACATGCAGGACATCTATTTCGGGTAAGACCACATAAAGGATCCGTCCGCCGAAAGAGTGCAAATGAAAATGCCGTTTTGGTGTGATATGCGAGAATTTTTCTCGATCACTTTGATATGGGACGTCTTTTTATCGTGAATACTGAATGTTCTACTGCAATATACATGATAAAACATCAAATGGGAATTAGTTTTAAAACCCATAAATTACGTACTATTTTCTTGTAACTTACGTGACGGAGATGAAAGGGTAGTATACATTCCCCTTTGTGTTTAATCTAGTTTTGTGAGTAGATTGATATCAGTCTAGGATTCGTGAATATTTATAACATGCAGGACATCTATTTGGGGTAAGACCACATTAAGGATCCGTCCGCCGAAAGAGTGCACTTGAAAATACCGTTTTGGTGTGATATACGTGAATTTTTCCCGATCACTTTGATATGGGACATGTTTTTATCGTGAATACTGAATGTACTACTGCATTAGACAAGATAAAACAAAAAATAGGAGTGAGTTTTCAAACCCATAACTTATGTACTATTTTCTTGTAACTTACGTGACGGAGATGAAAGGGTAACATACGTTCCCCTGTGTGGTTAATCTAGTTATATGTGTGGCTTGATATCAGTCTAGCATTCGTGAAGGTTCCTAACATGCAGGACATCTATTTGGGGTAAGACCACATGAAGGATCCGTTCGCCGAAAGAGTGCACATGAAAATACCTTTTTGGTGTGATATCCGTGAATTTTTTCGATCACTTTGACATGGGATATGTTTGTATCGTGAATACTGAATGTACTACTGCATTACACAATATAAAACATGAAATGCGAATGAATTTTCACACCCATAACTTACGTACTATTTTCTTGTAACTTACGTGACGAAGATGAAACGGTAGCATACATTCCCCTATGTTGTTAATCTAGCTGTGTGTGTAGCTTGATATCAGTCTAGGATTCGTGATGATTTGAAACATGCAGGACATCTATTTAGGGTAAAACTACATTAAGAATCCGTCCGCCGAAAGAGTGCACTTGAAAATACTGTTTCGGTGTGATATGCGTGAATTTTTCCCGATCACTTTAATGTGGGACATGTTTTTATCGTGAATACTGAATGTACTACTGCATTAGACAAGATAAAACATGAAATAGGAATGAGTTTTCACATCCATAACTTATGTACTATTTTCTTGTAACTTACGTGACGGAGATGAAAGGGTAGCATACATTCCCCTGTGTGGTTAATCTAGTTATATGTGCAGCTTGATATCAGTCTAGCCTTCGTGAAGGTTTCTAACATGCAGGACATCTATTTGGGGTAAGACTACATGAAGGATCCGTCCGCCGAAAGAGTGCAAATGAAAATGCCTTTTTGGTGTGATATCCGTGAATTTTTTCGATCACGTTGACATGGGACATGTTTGTATCGTGAATACTGAATGTACTACTGCATTACACAAGATAAAACATGAAATGCGAATGAATTTTCACACCCATAACTTACGTACTATTTTCTTGTAACTTACGTGACGGAGATGAAAAGGTAGCATACATTCCCCTGTGTGGTTAATCTAGTTATATGTGCAGCTTGATATCAGTCTAGCCTTCGTTAAGGTTTGTAACATGCAGGACATCTATTTCGGGTAAGACCACATAAAGGATCCGTCCGCCGAAAGAGTGCACATGAAAATGCCGTTTTGGTGTGATATGCGTGAATTTTTTTCGATCACTTTGATATGGGACGTCTTTTTATCGTGAATACTGAATGTTCTACTGCAATAAACAAGATAAAACATAAAATGGGAATTAGTTTTCACACCCACAAATTACGTACTATTTTCTTGTAACTTACGTGACGGAGATGAAAGGGTAACATACATTCCCCTGTGTGGTTAAACTAGTTATATGTGTGGCTTGCTATCAGTCTAGCCTTCGTTAAGTTTCCTAACATGCAGGACATCTATTTGGGGTAAGACCACATGAAGGATCCGTCCGCCGAATGAGTATACATGGAAATGCCGTTTTGGTGCGATATCCTTGAATTTTTTCGATCACTTTGACATGGAACATTTTTGTTTCGTAAATACTGAATGTACTTCTGCATTAGACAAGATAAAACATGAAATGGGAATGAGTTTTCACAACCATAACTTACGTACTATTTTCTTGTAACTTACATGACGGAGATGAAAGGGTAGCATACATTCCCCTGCGTGGTTAACCTAGTTATATGTGTAGCTTGATATCAGTCTAGCCTTCGTGAAGGTTTCTAACATGCAGGACATCTATTTGGGGTTAGACCGCATGAAGGATCCGTCCGCCGAAAGAGTGCACTTGAAAATACCTTTTTGTGTGATACATGCGTGAATTGTTCTCGATCACTTTGATATGGGACATGTTTTTATCGTGAATACTGAATGTACTACTGCAACAAACAAGATAAAATATGAAATGGGAATTAGTTTTCTCACCCATAAATTATGTACTATTTTCTTGTAACTTACGTGACGAAGATGAAACGGTAGCATACATTCCCCTATGTTGTTAATCTAGCTGTGTTTGTAG
The DNA here is from genome assembly GCA_020002185.1 of Paraescarpia echinospica. Classification (NCBI taxonomy): domain Eukaryota; kingdom Metazoa; phylum Annelida; class Polychaeta; order Sabellida; family Siboglinidae; genus Paraescarpia; species Paraescarpia echinospica. The sequence goes on along the minus strand of CM034534.1, from coordinate 21,541,656 downwards.
CTTGATATCAGTCTAGGATTCGTGATGATTTGAAACATGCAGGACATCTATTTAGGGTAAAACTACATTAAGGATCCGTCCGCCGAAAGAGTCCACTTGAAAATACCGTTTTGGTGTGATATGCGTGAATTTTTCCCGAACACTTTGATATGGGACATGTTTTTATCGTGAATACTGAATGTACTACTGCATTAGACAAGATAAAACATGAAACAGGAATGAGTTTTCAAACCCATAACTTATGTACTATTTTCTTGTAACTTACGTGACGGAGTTGAAAGGGTAACATACATTCCCCTGTGTGGTTAATCTAGTTATATGTGCAGCTTGCTATCAGTCTAGCCTTCGTTAAGGTTCCTAACATGCAGGACATCTATTTGGGGTAAGACCACATGAAGGATCCATCCGCCGAATGAGTATACATGGAAATGCCGTTTTGGTGCAATATCCTTGAATTTTTTCGATCAGTTTGACATGGAACATTTTTGTTTCGTGAATACTGAATGTACTACAGCATTAGACAAGATAAAACATGAAATATGAATGAGTTTTCACACCCATAACTTACGTACTATTTTCTTGTAACTTACGTGACGAAGAAGAAAGGGTAGCATACATTCCCCTGTGTGGGTAATCTAGTTTTGTATGTAGCTTGATGTCAGTCTAGGATTCGTGAAGATTTCTAACATGCAGGACATCTATTTCGGGTAAGACCACATTAAGGATCCCTTCGCCGAAAGAGTGCACATGAAAATGCCGTTTTGGTGTGATATGCCTGAATTTTTCTCGATCACATTGATATGGGACGTTTTTTGTGTGAATACTGAATGTTCTACTACTATACAAGATAAAACATCAAATGGGAATTAGTTTTCACACCCATAAATTACGTACTATTTTCTTGTAATTTACGTGACGGAGATGAAAGGGTAGCATACATTCCCCTGTGTGGTTAATCTAGTTATATGTGTAGCTTGATATCAGTCTAGCCTTCGTGAAGGTTTCTAACATGTAGGACAACTATTTGGGGTAAGACCACATGAAGGATCCGTCCGCCGAAAGAGTACACATGGAAATGCCGTTTTGGTGCGATATCCTTGAATTGTTTCGATCACTTTGACATGGGACATGTTTGTTTCGTGACTACTGAATGTACTTCTGCATTAGACAAGACAAAACATGAAATGGGAATGAGTTTTCACACCCATAACTTACGTGCTATTTTCTTGTAACTTACGTGACGGAGAAGAAAGGGTAGCATACATTCCCCTTTGTGCTTAATCTAGTTTTGTGTGTAGATTGATATCAGTGTAGGATTCGTGAATATTTCTAACATGCAGGACATCTATTTGGGGTAAGACCATATTAAGGATCCGTCCGCCGAAAGAGTGCACTTGAAAATACCGTTTTGGTGTGATATACGTGAATTTTTTCCGATCACTTTGATATGGGACATGTTTTTATCGTGAATACTGAATGTACTACTGCATTATACAAGATAAAACATGAAATAGGAATGAGTTTTCACACCCATAACTTATGTACTATTTTCTTGTAACTTACGTGACGGAGATGAAAGGGTAGCATACATTCCCCTGTGTGGTTAATCTATTTATATGTGTAGCTTGATATCAGTCTAGCCTTCGTGAAGGTTTCTAACATGCAGGACATCTATTTGGGGTAAGACCACATTAAGGATCCGTCCGCCGAAAGAATGCACATGAAAATGCCGTCTTGGTGTCATATGCGTGAATTTTTCTCGATCACGTTGATATGGGACGTCTTTTTATCGTGAATACTGAATGTTCTACTGCAATATACAAGATAAAACATCAAATGGGAATTAGTTTTCACACCCATAAATTACGTACTATTTTCTTGTAACTTACGTGACGGAGATGAAAGGGTAACATACATTCCCCTGTGTGGTTAATCTAGTTATATGTGTGGCTTGATATCAGTCTAGCCTTCGTGAAGGTTCCTCACATGCAGGACATCTATTTGGGGTAAGACCACATGAAGGATCCGTCCGCCGAAAGAGTGCACATGAAAATGCCTTTTTGGTGTGATATCCGTGAATTTTTTCGATCACTTTGACATGGGATATGTTTGTATCGTGAATACTGAATGTACCACTGCATTACACAAGATAAAACATGTAATGTGAATTAATTTTCACACCCATAACTTACGTACTATTTTCTTGTAACTTACGTGACGGAGATGAAAGGGTAGCATACATTCCCCTGTGTGGTTAATCTAGTTATATGTGCAGCTTGATATAAGTCTAGCCTTCGTGAAGGTTTCTAACATGCAGGACATCTATTTGGGGTAAGACCGCATGAAGGATCCGTCCGCCGAAAGAGTGCACTTGAAAATACCTTTTTGTTTGATACATGCGTGAATTGTTCTCGATCACTTTGATATGGGACATGTTTTTATCGTGAATACTGAATGTACTACTGCAACAAACAAGATAAAATATGAAATGGGAATTAGTTTTCACACCAATAAATTATGTACTATTTTCTTGTAACTTACGTGACGGAGATGAAAGGGTAACATACATTCCCCTGTGTGGTTAATCTAGTTATATGTGTTGCTTGATATCAGTCTAGCCTTCGTGAAAGTTTCTAACATGCAGGACATCTATTTGGGGTAAGACCACATGAAGGATCCGTTCGCCGAAAGAGTGCACATGAAAATGCCTTTTTGGTGTGATATCCGTGAATTTTTTCGATCACTTTGACATGGGACATGTTTGTATCGTGAATACTGAATATACTACTGCATTACACAAGATAAAACATGAAATGCGAATGAATTTTCACACCCATAACTTACGTACTATTTTCTTGTAACTTACGTGACGTAGATGAAAGGGTAGCATACATTCCCCTGTGTGGTTAATCTAGTTATATGTGCAGCTTGATATCAGTCTAGCCTTCGTGAAGGTTTCTAACATGCAGGACATCTATTTGGGGTAAGACCGCATGAAGGATCCGTCCGCCGAAAGAGTGCACTTGAAAATACCTTTTTGTGTGATACATGCGTGAATTGTTCTCGATCACTTTGATATGGGACAAATTTTTATCGTGAATACTGAATGTACTACTGCAACAAACAAGATAAAATATGAAATGGGAATTAGTTTTCACACCCATAAATTATGTACTATTTTCTTGTAACTTACGTGACGGAGATGAAAGGGTAACATACATTCCCCTGTGTGGTTAATCTAGTTATATGTGTAGCTTGATATCAGTCTAGCCTTCGTGAAAGTTTCTAACATGCAGGACATCTATTTGTGTTAAGACCACATGAAGGATCCGTCCGCCGAAAGAGTGCACATGAAAATGCCTTTTTGGTGTGATATCCGTGAATTTGTTCGATCACTTTGACAAGAGACATGTTTGTATCGTGAATACTGAATGTACTTCTGCATTACACAAGATAAAACATGAAATGCGAATTAATTTTCACACCCATAACTTACGTACTATTTTCTTGTAACTTACGTGACGAAAATGAAACGGTAGCATACATTCCCCTATGTTGTTAATCTAGCTGTGTGTGTAGCTTGATATCAGTCTAGGATTCGTGATGATTTGAAACATGCAGGAAATCTATTTAGGGTAAAACTACATTAAGAATCCGTTCGCCGAAAGAGTGCACTTGAAAATACCGTTTGGTGTGATATGCGTGAATTTTTCCCGATCACTTTGATATGGGACATGTTTTTATCGTGAATACTGAATGTACTACTGCATTAGACAAGATAAAACATGAAATAGGAATGAGTTTTCACACCCATAACTTATTTACTATTTTCTTGTAACTTACGTGACGGAGTTGAAAGGGTAACATACATTCCCCTGTGTGGTTAATCTAGTTATGTGTGCAGCTTGCTATCAGTCTAGCCTTCGTGAAGGTTTGTAACATGCAGGACATCTATTTGGGGTAAGACCACATAAAGGATCCGTCCGCCGAAAGAGTGCACATGAAAATGCCGTTTTGGTGTGATATGCGAGAATTTTTCTCGATCACTTTTATATGGGACGTCTTTTTATCGTGAATACTGAATGTTCTACTGCAATAAACAAGATAAAACATCAAATGGGAATTAGTTTTCACACCCACAAATTACGTACTATTTTCTTGTAACTTACGTGACGGAGATGAAAGGGTAACATACATTCCCCTGTGTGGTTAATCTAGTTATATGTGTGGCTTGATATCAGTCTAGCCTTCGTTTAGGTTCCTTACATGCAGGACATCTATTTGGGGTAAGACCACATGAAGGATCCGTCCGCCGAATGAGTATACATGGAAATGCCGTTTTGGGGCGATATCCTTGAATTTTTTCGATCACTTTGACATGGAACATTTTTGTTTCGTAAATACTGAATGTACTTCTGCATTAGATAAGATAAAACATTAATTGGGAATGAGTTTTCACAACCATAACTTACGTGCTATTTTCTTGTAACTTACGTGACGGAGAAGAAAGGGTAGCATACATTCCCCTTTGTGCTTAATCTAGTTTTGTGTGTAGATTGATATCAGTCTAGGATTCGTGAATATTTCTAACATGCAGGACATCTATTTGGGGTAAGACCACATTAAGGATCCGTCCGCCGAAAGAGTGCTCTTGAAAATACAGTTTTGGTGTGATAGACGTGAATTTTTCCCGATCACTTTGATATGGGACATGTTTTTATCGTGAATACTGAATGTACTACTGCATTAGACAAGATAAAACATGAAATGGGAATGAGTTTTCACAACCATAACTTACGTACTATTTTCTTGTAACTTACGTGACGGAGATGAAAGGGTAGCATACATTCCCCTGCGTTGTTAACCTAGTTATATGTGTAGCTTGATATCAGTCTAGCCTTCGTGAAGGTTTCTAACATGCAGGACATCTATTTGGGGTTAGACCGCATGAAGGATCCGTCCGCCGAAAGAGTGCACTTGAAAATACCTTTTTGTGTGATACATGCGTGAATTGTTCTCGATCACTTTGATATGGGACATGTTTTTATCGTGAATACTGAATGTACTACTGCAACAAACAAGATAAAATATGAAATGGGAATTAGTTTTCACACCCATAAATTATGTACTATTTTCTTGTAACTTACGTGACGAAGATGAAACGGTAGCATACATTCCCCTATGTTGTTAATCTAGCTGTGTTTGTAGCTTGATATCAGTCTAGGATTCGTGATGATTTGAAACATGCAGGACATCTATTTAGGGTAAAACTACATTAAGGATCCGTCCGCCGAAAGAGTCCACTTGAAAATACCGTTTTGGTGTGATATGCGTGAATTTTTCCCGAACACTTTGATATGGGACATGTTTTTATCGTGAATACTGAATGTACTACTGCATTAGACAAGATAAAACATGAAACAGGAATGAGTTTTCAAACCCATAACTTATGTACTATTTTCTTGTAACTTACGTGACGGAGTTGAAAAGGTAACATACATTCCCCTGTGTGGTTAATTTAGTTATATGTGCAGCTTGCTATCAGTCTAGCCTTCGTTAAGGTTCCTAACATGCAGGACATCTATTTGGGGTAAGACCACATGAAGGATCCATCCGCCGAATGAGTATACATGGAAATGCCGTTTTGGTGCAATATCCTTGAATTTTTTCGATCACTTTGACATGGAACATTTTTGTTTCGTGAATACTGAATGTACTACAGCATTAGACAAGATAAAACATGAAATATGAATGAATTTTCACACCCATAACTTACGTACTATTTTCTTGTAACTTACGTGACGAAGAAGAAAGGGTAGCATACATTCCCCTGTGTGGGTAATCTAGTTTTGTATGTAGCTTGATATCAGTCTAGGATTCGTGAAGATTTCTAACATGCAGGACATCTATTTCGGGTAAGACCACATTAAGGATCCCTTCGCCGAAAGAGTGCACATGAAAATGCCGTTTTGGTGTGATATGCCTGAATTTTTCTCGATCACATTGATATGGGACGTTTTTTTTTGTGAATACTGAATGTTCTACTACTATACAAGATAAAACATCAAATGGGAATTAGTTTTCACACCCATAAATTACGTACTATTTTCTTGTAACTTACGTGACGGAGATGAAAGGGTAGCATACATTCCCCTGTGTGGTTAATCTAGTTATATGTGTAGCTTGATATCAGTCTAGCCTTCGTGAAGGTTTCTAACATGTAGGACAACTATTTGGGGTAAGACCACATGAAGTATCCGTCCGCCGAAAGAGTACACATGGAAATGCCGTTTTGGTGCGATATCCTTGATTTGTTTCGATCACTTTGACATGGGACATGTTTGTTTCGTGACTACTGAATGTACTTCTGCATTAGACAAGACAAAACATGAAATGGGAATGAGTTTTCACACCCATAACTTACGTGCTATTTTCTTGTAACTTACGTGACGGAGAAGAAAGGGTAGCATACATTCCCCTTTGTGCTTAATCTAGTTTTGTGTGTAGATTGATATCAGTGTAGGATTCGTGAATATTTCTAACATGCAGGACATCTATTTGGGGTAAGACCATATTAAGGATCCGTCCGCCGAAAGAGTGCACTTGAAAATACCGTTTTGGTGTGATATACGTGAATTTTTTCCGATCACTTTGATATGGGACATGTTTTTATCGTGAATACTGAATGTACTACTGCATTAGACAAGATAAAACATGAAATAGGAATGAGTTTTCACACCCATAACTTATGTACTATTTTCTTGTAACTTACGTGACGAAGATGAAAGGGTAGCATACATTCCCCTATGTTGCTAATCTAGCTATGTGTGTAGCTTGGTATCAGTCTAGGATTCGTGATGATTTGAAACATGCAGGACATCTATTTGGGGTAAGACCACATTAAGGATCCGTCCGCCGAAAGAATGCACATGAAAATGCCGTCTTGGTGTCATATGCGTGAATTTTTCTCGATCACGTTGATATGGGACGTCTTTTTATCGTGAATACTGAATGTTCTACTGCAATATACAAGATAAAACATCAAATGGGAATTAGTTTTCACACCCATAAATTACGTACTATTTTCTTGTAACTTACGTGACGGAGATGAAAGGGTAACATACATTCCCCTGTGTGGTTAATCTAGTTATATGTGTGGCTTGATATCAGTCTAGCCTTCGTGAAGGTTCCTCACATGCAGGACATCTATTTGGGGTAAGACCACATGAAGGATCCGTCCGCCGAAAGAGTGCACATGAAAATGCCTTTTTGGTGTGATATCCGTGAATTTTTTCGATCACTTTGACATGGGATATGTTTGTATCGTGAATACTGAATGTACCACTGCATTACACAAGATAAAACATGTAATGTGAATTAATTTTCACACCCATAACTTACGTACTATTTTCTTGTAACTTACGTGACGAAGATGAAACGGTAGCATACATTCCCCTATGTTGTTAATCTAGCTGTGTGTGTAGCTTGATATCAGTCTAGGATTCGTGATGATTTGAAACATGCAGGACATCTATTTAGGGTAAAACTACATTAAGGATCCGTCCGCCGAAAGAGTGCACTTGAAAATACCGATTTGGTGTGATATACGGGAATTTTTCCCGATCACTTTGATATGGGACATGTTTTTATCGTGAATACTGAATGTACTACTGCATTAGACAAAATAAAACATGAAATAGGAATGAGTTTTCACACCCATAACTTATGTACTATTTTCTTGTAACTTACGTGACGGAGATGAAAGGGTAGCATACATTCCCCTGTGTGGTTAATCTAGTTATATGTGTAGCTTGATATCAGTCTAGCCTTCGTGAAGGTTTCTAACATGCAGGACATCTATTTGGGGTAAGACCACATGAAGGATCCGTCCGCCGAAAGAATGCACATGAAAATGCCGTCTTGGTGTCATATGCGTGAATTTTTCTCGATCACATTGATATGGGACGTCTTTTTATCGTTAATACTGAATGTTCTACTGCAATATATAAGATAAAACATCAAATGGGAATTAGTTTTCACACCCATAAATTACGTACTATTTTCTTTTAACTTACGTGACGGAGATGAAAGGGTAACATACATTCCCCTGTGTGGTTAATCTAGTTATATGTGTGGCTTGATATCAGTCTAGCCTTCGTGAAGGTTCCTCACATGCAGGACATCTATTTGGGGTAAGACCACATGAAGGATCCGTCCGCCGAAAGAGTGCACTTGAAAATACCGTTTTGGTGTGATATACGGGAATTTTTCCCGATCACTTTGATATGGGACATGTTTTTGTCGTGAATACTGAATGTACTACTGCATTAGACAAAATAAAACATGAAATAGGAATGAGTTTTCACACCCATAACTTATGTACTATTTTCTTGTAACTTACGTGACGGAGATGAAAGGGTAGCATACATTCCCCTTTGTGCTTAATCTAGTTTTGTGTGTAGATTTATATCAGTCTAGGATTCGTGAATATTTCTAACATGCAGGACATCTATTTGGGGTAAGACCACATTAAGGATCCGTCCGCCGAAAGAGTGCACATGAAAATACCGTTTTGGTGTGATATACGTGAATTTTTCACGATCACTTTGATATGGGACATGTTTTTATCGTGAATACTGAATGTACTACTGCATAAGACAAAATAAAACATGAAATAGGAATGAGTTTTCACACCCATAACTTATGTACTATTTTCTTGTAACTTACGTGACGGAGATGAAAGGGTAGCATACATTCCCCTGTGTGGTTAATCTAGTTATATGTGTAGCTTGATATCAGGCTAGCCTTCGTGAAGTTTTCTAACATGCAGGACATCTATTTGGGGTAAAACAACATTAAGGATCCGTCCGCCGAAAGAATGCACATAAAAATGCCGTGTTGGTGTCATATGCGTGAATTTTCTCGATCACATTGATATGGGACGTCTTTTTATCATGAATATTGAATGTTCTACTGCAATATACATGATAAAACATCAAATGGGAATTAGTTTTCAAACCCATAAATTACGTACTATTTTCTTGTAACTTACGTGACGGAGATGAAAGGGTAGCATACATTCCCCTTTGTGCTTAATCTAGTTTTGTGTGTAGATTTATATCAGTCTAGGATTCGTGAATATTTCTAACATGCAGGACATCTATTTGGGATAAGACTACATTAAGGATCCGTCCGCCGAAAGAGTGCACTTGAAAATACCGTTTTGGTGTGATATAGTTGAATTTTTCGCGATCATTTTGATATGGGACATGTTTTTATCGTGAATGCTGAATGTACTACTGCATTAGACAAGATAAAACATGAAATAGGAATGAGTTTTCACACCCATAACTAATGTACTATTTTCTTGTAACTTCCGTGACGGAGATGAAAGGGTAACATACATTCCCCTGTGTGGTTAATCTAATTATATGTGTGGCTTGATATGAGTCTAGCCTTCGTGAAGGTTCCTAACATGCAGGACATCTATTTGGGGTAAGCCCACATGAAGGATCCGTCCGCCGAAAGAGTGCACATGAAAATGCCTTTTTGGTGTGATATCCTTGAATTTTTTCGATCACTTTGACATGGGATATGTTTGTATCGTGAATACTGAATGTACTACTGCATTACACAATATAAAACATGAAATGCGAATGAATTTTCACACCCATAACTTACGTACTATTTTCTTGTAACTTACGTGACGAAGATGAAACGGTAGCATACATTCCCCTATGTTGTTAATCTAGCTGTGTGTGTAGCTTGATATCAGTCTAGGATTCGTGATGATTTGAAACATGCAGGACATCTATTTAGGGTAAAACTACATTAAGGATCCGTCCGCCGAAAGAGTGCACTTGAAAATACCGTTTTGGTGTGATATACGGGAATTTTTCCCGATCACTTTGATATGGGACATGTTTTTATCGTGAATACTGAATGTACTACTGCATTAGACAAAATAAAACATGAAATAGGAATGAGTTTTCACACCCATAACTTATGTACTATTTTCTTGTAACTTACGTGACGGAGATGAAAGGGTAGCATACATTCCCCTGTGTGGTTAATCTAGTTATATGTGTAGATTGATATCAGTCTAGCCTTCGTGAAGGTTTCTAACATGCAGGACATCTATTTGGGGTAAGACCACATTAAGGATCCGTCCGCTGAAAGAATGCACATGAAAATGCCGTCTTGGTGTCATATGCGTGAATTTTTCTCGATCACATTGATATGGGACGTCTTTTTATCGTGAATACTGAATGTTCTACTGCAATATATAAGATAAAACATCAAATGGGAATTAGTTTTCACACCCATAAATTACGTACTATTTTCTTTTAACTTACGTGACGGAGATGAAAGGGTAACATACATTCCCCTGTGTGGTTAATCTAGTTATATGTGTGGCTTGATATCAGTCTAGCCTTCGTGAAGGTTCCTCACATGCAGGACATCTATTTGGGGTAAGACCACATGAAGGATCCGTCCGCCGAAAGAGTGCACATGAAAATGCCTTTTTGGTGTGATATCCGTGAATTTTTTCGATCACTTTGACATGGGATATGTTTGTATCGTGAATACTGAATGTACCACTGCATTACACAAGATAAAACATGTAATGTGAATTAATTTTCACACCCATAACTTACGTACTATTTTCTTGTAACTTACGTGACGAAGATGAAACGGTAGCATACATTCCCCTATGTTGTTAATCTAGCTGTGTGTGTAGCTTGATATCAGTCTAGGATTCGTGATGATTTGAAACATGCAGGACATCTATTTAGGGTAAAACTACATTAAGGATCCGTCCGCCGAAAGAGTGCACTTGAAAATACCGTTTTGGTGTGATATACGGGAATTTTTCCCGATCACTTTGATATGGGACATGTTTTTGTCGTGAATACTGAATGTACTACTGCATTAGACAAAATAAAACATGAAATAGGAATGAGTTTTCACACCCATAACTTATGTACTATTTTCTTGTAACTTACGTGACGGAGATGAAAGGGTAGCATACATTCCCCTTTGTGCTTAATCTAGTTTTGTGTGTAGATTTATATCAGTCTAGGATTCGTGAATATTTCTAACATGCAGGACATCTATTTGGGGTAAGACCACATTAAGGATCCGTCCGCCGAAAGAGTGCTCTTGAAAATACCGTTTTGGTGTGATATACGTGAATTTTTCCCGATCACTTTGATATGGGACATGTTTTTATCGTGAATACTGAATGTACTACTGCATTAGACAAGATAAAACATAAAATAGGAATGAGTTTTCACACCCATAACTTATGTACTATTTTCTTGTAACTTACGTGACGGAGATGAAAGGGTAACATACGTTCCCCTGTGTGGTTAATCTAGTTATATGTGTGGCTTGATATCAGTCTAGCCTTCGTGAAGGTTCCTAACATGTAGGACATCTATTTGGGGTAAGACTACATTAAGGATCCGTCCGCCGAAAGAGTGCACTTGAAAATACCGTTTTGGTGTGATATACGTGAATTTTTCGCGATCACTTTGATATGGGACATGTTTTTATCGTGAATACTGAATGTACTACTGCATTAGACAAGATAAAACATGAAATAGGAATGAGTTTTCACACCCATAACTTATGTACTATTTTCTTGTAACTTACGTGACGGAGATGAAAGGGTAACATACATTCTCCTGTGTGGTTAATCTAGTTATATGTATGGCTTGATATCAGTCTAGCCTTCGTGAAGGTTCCTAACATGCAGGACATCTATTTGGGGTAAGACCACATGAAGGATCCGTCCGCCGAAAGAGTGCACATGAAAATGCCTTTTTGGTGTGATATCCGTGAATTTTTTCGATCACTTTGACATGGGATATGTTTGTATCGTGAATACTGAATGTACTACTGCATTACACAATATAAAACATGAAATGCGAATGAATTTTCACACCCATAACTTACGTACTATTTTCTTGTAACTTACGTGACGGAGATGAAAGGGTAACATACATTCCCCTGTGTGGTTAATCTAGTTATATGTGCAGCTTGATATCAGTCTAGCCTTCGTGAAGGTTTCTAACATGCAGGACATCTATTTGGGGTAAGACCACATGAAGGATCCGTCCGCCGAAAGAATGCACATGAAAATGCCGTCTTGGTGTCATATGCGTGAATTTTTCTCGATCACATTGATATGGGACGTCTTTTTATCGTGAATACTGAATGTTCTACTGCAATATATAAGATAAAACATCAAATGGGAATTAGTTTTCACACCCATAAATTACGTACTATTTTCTTTTAACTTACGTGACGGAGATGAAAGGGTAACATACATTCCCCTGTGTGGTTAATCTAGTTATATGTGTGGCTTGATATCAGTCTAGCCTTCGTGAAGGTTCCTCACATGCAGGACATCTATTTGGGGTAAGACCACATGAAGGATCCGTCCGCCGAAAGAGTGCACATGAAAATGCCTTTTTGGTGTGATATCCGTGAATTTTTTCGATCACTTTGACATGGGATATGTTTGTATCGTGAATACTGAATGTACCACTGCATTACACAAGATAAAACATGTAATGTGAATTAATTTTCACACCCATAACTTACGTACTATTTTCTTGTAACTTACGTGACGAAGATGAAACGGTAGCATACATTCCCCTATGTTGTTAATCTAGCTGTGTGTGTAGCTTGATATCAGTCTAGGATTCGTGATGATTTTAAACATGCAGGACATCTATTTAGGGTAAAACTACATTAAGGATCCGTCCGCCGAAAGAGTGCACTTGAAAATACCGTTTTGGTGTGATATACGGGAATTTTTCCCAATCACTTTGATATGGGACATGTTTTTATCGTGAATACTGAATGTACTACTGCATTAGACAAAATAAAACATGAAATAGGAATGAGTTTTCACACCCATAACTTATGTACTATTTTCTTGTAACTTACGTGACGGAGATGAAAGGGTAGCATACATTCCCCTGTGTGGTTAATCTAGTTATATGTGTAGCTTGATATCAGTCTAGCCTTCGTGAAATTTTCTAACATGCAGGACATCTATTTGGTGTAAGACAACATTAAGGATCCGTCCGCCGAAAGAATGCACATAAAAATGCCGTGTTGGTGTCATATGCGTGAATTTTCTCGATCACATTGATATGGGACGTCTTTTTATCATGAATATTGAATGTTCTACTGCAATATACATGATAAAACATCAAATGGGAATTAGTTTTCAAACCCATAAATTACGTACTATTTTCTTGTAACTTACGTGACGGAGATGAAAGGGTAACATACATTCCCCTTTGTGCTTAATCTAGTTTTGTGTGTAGATTTATATCAGTCTAGGATTCGTGAATATTTCTAACATGCAGGACATCTATTTGGGGTAAGACTACATTAAGGATCCGTCCGCCGAAAGAGTGCACTTGAAAATACCGTTTTGGTGTGATATACGTGAATTTTTCGCGATCACTTTGATATGGGACATGTTTTTATCGTGAATACTGAATGTACTACTGCATTAGACAAGATAAAACATGAAATAGGAATGAGTTTTCACACCCATAACTTATGTACTATTTTCTTGTAACTTACGTGACGGAGATGAAAGGGTAACATACATTCCCCTGTGTGGTTAATCTAGTTATATGTGTGGCTTGATATCAGTCTAGCCTTCGTGAAGGTTCCTAACATGCAGGACATCTATTTGGGGTAAGACCACATGAAGGATCCGTCCGCCGAAAGAGTGCACATGAAAATGCCTTTTTGGTGTGATATCCGTGAATTTTTTCGATCACTTTGACATGGGATATGTTTGTATCGTGAATACTGAATGTACTACTGCATTACACAATATAAAACATGAAATGCGAATGAATTTTCACACCCATAACTTACGTACTATTTTCTTGTAACTTACGTGACGGAGATGAAAGGGTAGCATACATTCCCCTGTGTGGTTAATCTAGTTATATGTGCAGCTTGATATCAGTCTAGCCTTCGTGAAGGTTTCTAACATGCAGGACATCTATTTGGGGTAAGACCACATGAAGGATCCGTCCGCCGAAAGAGTGCACATGAAAATGCCGTTTTGGTGTGATATGCGTGAATTTTTCTCGATCACATTGATATGGGACGTCGTTTTATCGTGAATACTGAATGTTCTACTGCTATACAAGATAAAACATCAAATGGGAATTAGTTTTCACACCCATAAATTACGTACTATTTTCTTGTAACTTACGTGACGAAGATGAAAGGGTAACATACATTCCCCTGTGTGGTTAATCTAGTTATATGTGTGGCTTGATATCAGTCTAGCCTTCGTGAAGGTTCCTCACATGCAGGACATCTATTTGGGGTAAGACCACATGAAGGATCCGTCCGCCGAAAGAGTGCACATGAAAATGCCTTTTTGGTGTGATATCCGTGAATTTTTTCGATCACTTTGACATGGGATATGTTTGTATCGTGAATACTGAATGTACCACTGCATTACACAAGATAAAACATGTAATGTGAATTAATTTTCACACCCATAACTTACGTACTATTTTCTTGTAACTTACGTGACGAAGATGAAACGGTAGCATACATTCCCCTATGTTGTTAATCTAGCTGTGTGTGTAGCTTGATATCAGTCTAGGATTCGTGATGATTTTAAACATGCAGGACATCTATTTAGGGTAAAACTACATTAAGGATCCGTCCGCCGAAAGAGTGCACTTGAAAATACCGTTTTGGTGTGATATACGGGAATTTTTCCCAATCACTTTGATATGGGACATGTTTTTATCGTGAATACTGAATGTACTACTGCATTAGACAAAATAAAACATGAAATAGGAATGAGTTTTCACACCCATAACTTAGGTACTATTTTCTTGTAACTTACGTGACGGAGATGAAAGGGTAGCATACATTCCCCTGTGTGGTTAATCTAGTTATATGTGTAGCTTGATATCAGTCTAGCCTTCGTGAAGTTTTCTAACATACAGGACATCTATTTGGGGTAATACAACATTAAGGATCCGTCCGCCGAAAGAATGCACATGAAAATGCCGTCTTGGTGTCATATGCGTGAATTTTTCTCGATCACATTGATATGGGACGTCTTTTTATCGTGAATACTGAATGTTCTACTGCAATATACAAGATAAAACATCAAATGGGAATTAGTTTTCAAACCTATAAATTACGTACTATTTTCTTGTAACTTACGTGACGGAGATGTAATGGTAGCATACATTCCCATTTGTGCTTAATCTAGTTTTGTTTGTAGATTGATATCAGGCTAGGATTCGTGAATATTTCTAACATGCAGGACATCTATTTGGGGTAAGACCACATTAAGGATCCGTCCGCCGAAAGAGTGCACATGAAAATACCGTTTTGGTGTGATATACGTGAATTTTTCGCGATCACTTTGATATGGGACATGTTTTTATCGTGAATACTGAATGTACTACTGCATAAGACAAAATAAAACATGAAAGAGGAATGAGTTTTCACACCCATAACTTATGTACTATTTTCTTGTAACTTACGTGACGGAGATGAAAGGGTAGCATACATTCCCCTGTGTGGTTAATCTAGTTATATGTGTAGCTTGATATCAGTCTAGCCTTCGTGAAGTTTTCTAACATGCAGGACATCTATTTGGGGTAAGACAACATTAAGGATCCGTCCGCCAAAAGAATGCACATAAAAATGCCGTGTTGGTGTCATATGCGTGAATTTTTCTCGATCACGTTGATATGGGACGTCTTTTTATCATGAATACTGAATGTTCTACTGCAAGATACATGATAAAACATCAAATGGGAATTAGTTTTCAAACCCATAAATTACGTACTATTTTCTTGTAACTTACGTGACGGAGATGAAAGGGTAGCATACATTCCCCTTTGTGCTTAATCTAGTTTTGTGTGTAGATTGATATCAGTCTAGGATTCGTGAATATTTCTAACATGCAGGACATCTATTTGGGGTAAGACCACATTAAGGATCCGTCCGCCGAAAGAGTGCATTTGAAAATACCGTTTTGGTGTGATATACGTGAATTTTTCGCGATCACTTTGATATGGGACATGTTTTTATCGTGTATACTGAATGTACTACTGCATTAGACAAGATAAAACATGAAATAGGAATGAGTTTTCACACCCATAACTTATGTACTATTTTCTTGTAACTTACGTGACGGAGATGAAAGGGTATCATACATTCCCCTGTGTGGTTAATCTAGTTATATGTGTGGCTTGATATGAGTCTAGCCTTCGTGAAGGTTCCTAACATGCAGCACATCTATTTGGGGTAAGACCACATGAAGGATCCGTCCGCCGAACGAGTGCACATGAAAATGCCTTTTTGGTGTGATATCCGTGAATTTTTTCGATCACTTTGACATGGGATATGTTTGTATCGTGAATACTGAATGTACTACTGCATTACACAATATAAAACATGAAATGCGAATGAATTTTCACACCCATAACTTACGTACTATTTTCTTGTAACTTACGTGACGGAGATGAAAGGGTAGCATACATTCCCCTGTGTGGTTAATCTAGTTATATGTGCAGCTTGATATCAGTCTAGCCTTCGTGAAGGTTTGTAACATGCAGGACATCTATTTCGGATAAGACCACATAAAGGATCCGTCCGCCGAAAGAGTGCACATGAAAATGCCGTTTTGGTGTGATATGCGAGAATTTCTCTCGATCACTTTGATATGGGACGTCTTTTTATCGTGAATACTGAATGTTCTACTGCAATATACATGATAAAACATCAAATGGGAATTAGTTTTAAAACCCATAAATTACGTACTATTTTCTTGTAACTTACGTGACGGAGATGAAAGGGTAGCATACATTCCCCTTTGTGCTTAATCTAGTTTTGTGTGTAGATTGATATCAGTCTAGGATTCGTGAATATTTCTAACATGCAGGACATCTATTTGGGGTAAGACCGTATTAAGGATCCGTCCGCCGAAAGAGTGCACATGAAAATACCGTTTTGATGTGATATACGTGAATTTTTCCCGATCACTTTGATATGGGACATGTTTTTATCGTGAATACTGAATGTACTACTGCATAAGACAAAATAAAACATGAAATAGGAATGAGTTTTCACACCCATAACTTATGTACTATTTTCTTGTAACTTACGTGACGGAGATGAAAGGGTAGCATACATTCCCCTGTGTGGTAAATCTAGTTATATGTGTAGCTTGATATCAGTCTAGCCTTCGTGAAGTTTTCTAACATGCAGGACATCTATTTGGGGTAAGACAACATTAAGGATCCGTCCGCCGAAAGAATGCACATGAAAATGCCGTGTTGGTGTCATATGCGTGAATTTTTCTCGATCACATTGATATGGGACGTCTTTTTATCGTGAATACTGAATGTTCTACTGCAATATACTGATAAAACATCAAATGGGAATTAGTTTTCAAACCCATAAATTACGTACTATTTTCTTGTAAATTACGTGACGGAGATGAAAGGGTAGCATACATTCCCCTTTGTGCTTAATCTAGTTTTGTGTGTAGATTGATATCAGTCTAGGATTCGTGAATATTTCTAACATGCAGGACATCTATTTGGGGTAAGACCACATTAAGGATCCGTCCGCCGAAAGAGTGCACTTGAAAATACCGTTTTGGTGTGATATACGTGAATTTTTCGCGATCACTTTGATATGGGACATGTTTTTATCGTGAATACTGAATGTACTACTGCATTAGACAAGATAAAACATGAAATAGGAATGAGTTTTCACACCCATAACTTATGTACTATTTTCTTGTAACTTACGTGACGGAGATGAAAGGGTAGCATACATTCCCCTGTGTGGTTAATCTAGTT
>CM034534.1:21490527-21522762 GCA_020002185.1 Paraescarpia echinospica | reverse complement strand
GTTTTATTTTGTCTAATGCAGTAGTACATTCAGTATTCATGATAAAAACATGTCCCATATCAAAGTGATCGGGAAAAATTCACGTATATCACACCAAAACGGTATTTTCATGTGCACTCTTTCGGCGGACGGATCCTTAATGTGGTCTCACCCCAAATAGATGTCCTGCATGTTAGAAATATTCACGAATCCTAGACTGATATCAATCTACACACAAAACTAGATTAAGCACAAAGGGGAATGTATGCTACCATTTCATCTCCGTCACGTAAGTTACAAGAAAATAGTACGTAATTTATAGGTTTGAAAACTAATTCCCATTTGATGTTTTATCTTGTATATTGCAGTAGAACATTCAGTATTCACGATAAAAAGACGTCCCATATCAATGTGATCGAGAAAAATTCACGCATATGGCACCAAGACGGCATTTTCATGTGCATTCTTTCGGCGGACGGATCCTTAATGTTGTCTTACCCCAAATAGATGTCCTGCATGTTAGAAAACTTCACGAAGGCTAGACTGATATCAAGCTACACATATAACTTGATTAACCACACAGGGGAATGTATGCTACCCTTTCATCTCCGTCACGTAAGTTACAAGAAAATAGTACATAAGTTATGGGTGTGAAAACTCATTCCTATTTCATGTTTTATTTTGTCTAATGCAGTAGTACATTCAGTATTCACGACAAAAACATGTCCCATATCAAAGTGATCGGGAAAAATTCCCGTATATCACACCAAAACGGTATTTTCAAGTGCACTCTTTCGGCGGACGGATCCTTAATGTAGTTTTACCCTAAATAGATGTCCTGCATGTTTCAAATCATCACGAATCCTAGACTGGTATCAAGCTACACACACAGCTAGATTAACAACATAGGGGAATGTATGCTACCGTTTCATCTTCGTCACGTAAGTTACAAGAAAATAGTACGTAAGTTATGGGTGTGAAAATTAATTCACATTACATGTTTTATCTTGTGTAATGCAGTGGTACATTCAGTATTCACGATACAAACATATCCCATGTCAAAGTGATCGAAAAAATTCACGGATATCACACCAAAAAGGCATTTTCATGTGCACTCTTTCGGCGGACGGATCCTTCATGTGGTGTTACCCCAAATAGATGTCCTGCATGTGAGGAACCTTCACGAAGGCTAGACTGATATCAAGCCACACATATAACTAGATTAACCACAGAGGGGAATGTATGTTACCCTTTCATCTCCGTCACGTAAGTTAAAAGAAAATAGTACGTAATTTATGGGTGTGAAAACTAATTCCCATTTGATGTTTTATCTTATATATTGCAGTAGAACATTCAGTATTCACGATAAAAAGACGTCCCATATCAATGTGATCGAGAAAAATTCACGCATATGACACCAAGACGGCATTTTCATGTGCATTCTTTCAGCGGACGGATCCTTAATGTGGTCTTACCCCAAATAGATGTCCTGCATGTTAGAAACCTTCACGAAGGCTAGACTGATATCAATCTACACATATAACTAGATTAACCACACAGGGGAATGTATGCTACCCTTTCATCTCCGTCACGTAAGTTACAAGAAAATAGTACATAAGTTATGGGTGTGAAAACTCATTCCTATTTCATGTTTTATTTTGTCTAATGCAGTAGTACATTCAGTATTCACGATAAAAACATGTCCCATATCAAAGTGATCGGGAAAAATTCCCGTATATCACACCAAAACGGTATTTTCAAGTGCACTCTATCGGCGGACGGATCCTTAATGTAGTTTTACCCTAAATAGATGTCCTGCATGTTTCAAATCATCACGAATCCTAGACTGATATCAAGCTACACACACAGCTAGATTAACAACATAGGGGAATGTATGCTACCGTTTCATCTTCGTCACGTAAGTTACAAGAAAATAGTACGTAAGTTATGGGTGTGAAAATTAATTCACATTACATGTTTTATCTTGTGTAATGCAGTGGTACATTCAGCATTCACGATACAAACATATCCCATGTCAAAGTGATCGAAAAAATTCACGGATATCACACCAAAAAGGCATTTTCATGTGCACTCTTTCGGCGGACGGATCCTTCATGTGGTCTAACCCCAAATAGATGTCCTGCATGTTAGAAACCTTCACGAAGGCTAGACTGATATCAAGCTGCACATATAACTAGATTAACCACACAGGGGAATGTATGCTACCCTTTCATCTCCGTCACGTAAGTTACAAGAAAATAGTACGTAAGTTATGGGTGTGAAAATTCATTCGCATTTCATGTATTATATTGTGTAATGCAGTAGTACATTCAGTATTCACGATACAAACATATCCCATGTCAAAGTGATCGAAAAAATTCACGGATATCACACCAAAAAGGCATTTTCATGTGTACTCTTTCGGCGGACGGATCCTTCATGTGGGCTTACCCCAAATAGATGTCCTGCATGTTAGGAACCTTCACGAAGGCTAGACTCATATCAAGCCACACATATAACTAGATTAACCACACAGGGGAATGTATGTTACCCTTTCATCTCCGTCACGTAAGTTACAAGAAAATAGTACATTAGTTATGGGTGTGAAAACTCATTCCTATTTCATGTTTTATCTTGTCTAATGCAGTAGTACATTCAGTATTCACGATAAAAACATGTCCCATATCAAAATGATCGCGAAAAATTCACGTATATCACACCAAAACGGTATTTTCAAGTGCACTCTTTCGGCGGACGGATCCTTAATGTAGTCTTACCCCAAATAGATGTCCTGCATGTTAGAAATATTCACGAATCCTAGACTGATATAAATCTACACACAAAACTAGATTAAGCACAAAGGGGAATGTATGCTACCCTTTCATCTCCGTCACGTAAGTTACAAGAAAATAGTACGTAATTTATGGGTTTGAAAACTAATTCCCATTTGATGTTTTATCATGTATATTGCAGTAGAACATTCAATATTCATGATAAAAAGACGTCCCATATCAATGTGATCGAGAAAATTCACGCATATGACACCAACACGGCATTTTTATGTGCATTCTTTCGGCGGACGGATCCTTAATGTTGTCTTACCCCAAATAGATGTCCTGCATGTTAGAAAACTTCACGAAGGCTAGCCTGATATCAAGCTACACATATAACTAGATTAACCACACAGGGGAATGTATGCTACCCTTTCATCTCCGTCACGTAAGTTACAAGAAAATAGTACATAAGTTATGGGTGTGAAAACTCATTCCTATTTCATGTTTTATTTTGTCTTATGCAGTAGTACATTCAGTATTCACGATAAAAACATGTCCCATATCAAAATGATCGTGAAAAATTCATGTATATCACACCAAAACGGTATTTTCATGTGCACTCTTTCGGCGGACGGATCCTTAATGTGGTCTTACCCCAAATAGATGTCCTGCATGTGAGGAACCTTCACTAAGGCTAGACTGATATCAAGCCACACATATAACTAGATTAACCACACAGGGGAATGTATGCTACCGTTTCATCTTCGTCACGTAAGTTACAAGAAAATAGTACGTAAGTTATGGGTGTGAAAATTAATTCACATTACATGTTTTATCTTGTGTAATGCAGTGGTACATTCAGTATTCACGATAAAAACATATCCCATGTCAAAGTGATCGATAAAATTCACGGATATCACACCAAAAAGGCATTTTCATGTGCACTCTTTCGGCGGACGGATCCTTCATGTGGTCTTACCCCAAATAGATGTCCTGCATGTGAGGAACCTTCACGAAGGCTAGACTGATATCAAGCCACACATATAACTAGATTAACCACACAGGGGAATGTATGTTACCCTTTCATCTCCGTCACGTAAGTTACAAGAAAATAGTACGTAATTTATGGGTGTGAAAACTAATTCCCATTTGATGTTTTATCTTGTATATTGCAGTAGAACATTCAGTATTCACGATAAAAAGACGTCCCATATCAACGTTATCGAGAAAAATTCACGCATATGACACCAAGACGGCATTTTCATGTGCATTCTTTCGGCGGACGGATCCTTAATGTGGTCTTACCCCAAATAGATGTCCTGCATGTTAGAAACCTTCACGAAGGCTAGACTGATATCAAGCTACACATATAAATAGATTAACCAAACAGGGGAATGTATGCTACCCTTTCATCTCCGTCACGTAAGTTACAAGAAAATAGTACATAAGTTATGGGTGTGAAAATTCATTCCTATTTCATGTTTTATCTTGTCTAATGCAGTAGTACATTCAGTATTCACGATAAAAACATGTCCCATATCAAAGTGATCGGGAAAAATTCACGTATATCACACCAAAACGGTATTTTCAAGTGCACTCTTTCGGCGGACGGATCCTTAATGTGGTCTTACCCCAAATATATGTCCTGCATGTTAGAAATATTCACGAATCCTAGACTGATATCAATCTACACACAAAACTAGATTAAGCACAAAGGGGAATGTATGCTACCCTTTCTTCTCCGTCACGTAAGTTACAAGAAAATAGCACGTAAGTTATGGGTGTGAAAACTCATTCCCATTTCATGTTTTATCTTGTTTAATGGAGAAGTACATTCAGTAGTCACGAAACAAACATGTCCCATGTCAAAGTGATCGAAACAATTCAAGGATATCGCACCAAAACGGCATTTCCATGTGTACTCTTTCGGCGGACGGATCCTTCATGTGGTCTTACCCCAAATAGTTGTCCTACATGTTAGAAACCTTCACGAAGGCTAGACTGATATCAAGCTACACATATAACTAGATTAACCACACAGGGGAATGTATGCTACCCTTTCAACTCCGTCACGTAAGTTACAAGAAAATAGTACGTAATTTATGGGTGTGAAAACTAATTCCCATTTGATGTTTTATCTTGTATAGTAGTAGAACATTCAGTATTCACACAAAAAACGTCCCATATCAATGTGATCGAGAAAAATTCAGGCATATCACACCAAAACGGCATTTTCATGTGCACTCTTTCGGCGAAGGGATCCTTAATGTGGTCTTACCCGAAATAGATGTCCTGCATGTTAGAAATCTTCACGAATCCTAGACTGATATCAAGCTACATACAAAACTAGATTACCCACACAGGGGAATGTATGCTACCCTTTCTTCTTCGTCACGTAAGTTACAAGAAAATAGTACGTAAGTTATGGGTGTGAAAACTCATTCATATTTCATGTTTTATCTTGTCTAATGCTGTAGTACATTCAGTATTCACGAAACAAAAATGTTCCATGTCAAAGTGATCGAAAAAATTCAAGGATATCGCACCAAAACGGCATTTCCATGTATACTCATTCGGCGGATGGAACCTTCATGTGGTCTTACCCCAAATAGATGTCCTGCATGTTAGGAACCTCAACGAAGGCTAGACTGATAGCAAGCTGCACATATAACTAGATTAACCACACAGGGGAATGTATGTTACCCTTTCAACTCCGTCACGTAAGTTACAAGAAAATAGTACATAAGTTATGGGTTTGAAAACTCATTCCTATTTCATGTTTTATCTTGTCTAATGCAGTAGTACATTCAGTATTCACGATAAAAACATGTCCCATATCAAAGTGTTCGGGAAAAATTCACGCATATCACACCAAAACGGTATTTTCAAGTGGACTCTTTCGGCGGACGGATCCTTAATGTAGTTTTACCCTAAATAGATGTCCTGCATGTTTCAAATCATCACGAATCCTAGACTGATATCAAGCTACAAACACAGCTAGATTAACAACATAGGGGAATGTATGCTACCGTTTCATCTTCGTCACGTAAGTTACAAGAAAATAGTACATAATTTATGGGTGTGAAAATTAATTCCCATTTCATATTTTATCTTGTTTGTTGCAGTAGTACATTCAGTATTCACGATAAAAACATGTCCCATATCAAAGTGATCGAGAACAATTCACGCATGTATCA
This sequence comes from Paraescarpia echinospica, assembly GCA_020002185.1. Classification (NCBI taxonomy): domain Eukaryota; kingdom Metazoa; phylum Annelida; class Polychaeta; order Sabellida; family Siboglinidae; genus Paraescarpia; species Paraescarpia echinospica. The sequence goes on along the minus strand of CM034534.1, from coordinate 21,516,812 downwards.
CACAAAAAGGTATTTTCAAGTGCACTCTTTCGGCGGACGGATCCTTCATGCGGTCTAACCCCAAATAGATGTCCTGCATGTTAGAAACCTTCACGAAGGCTAGACTGATATCAAGCTACACATATAACTAGGTCAACCACGCAGGGGAATGTATGCTACCCTTTCATCTCCGTCACGTAAGTTACAAGAAAGTAGTACGTAATTTGTGGGTGTGAAAACTAATTCCCATTTGATGTTTTATCTTGTTTATTGCAGTAGAACATTCAGTATTCACGATAAAAAGACGTCCCATATCAAAGTGATCGAGAAAAATTCTCACATATCACACCAAAACGGCATTTTCATGTGCACTCTTTCGGCGGACGGATCCTTTATGTGGTCTTACCCCAAATAGATGTCCTGCATGTTAAAAACCTTCACGAAGGCTAGACTGATAGCAAGCTGCACATATAACTAGATTAACCACACAGGGGAATGTATGTTACCCTTTCAACTCCGTCACGTAAGTTACAAGAAAATAGTACATAAGTTATGGGTTTGAAAACTCATTCCTATTTCATGTTTTATCTTGTCTAATGCAGTAGTACATTCATTATTCACGATAAAAACATGTCCCATATCAAAGTGATCGGGAAAAATTCACGCATATCACACCAAATCGGTATTTTCAAGTGCACTCTTTCGGCGGACGGATCCTTAATGTAGTTTTACCCTAAATAGATGTCCTGCATGTTTCAAATCATCACGAATGCTAGACTGATATCAAGCTACAAACACAGCTAGATTAACAACATAGGGGAATGTATGCTACCGTTTCATCTTCGTCACGTAAGTTACAAGAAAATAGTACATAATTTATGGGTGTGAAAATTAATTCCCATTTCATATTTTATATTGTTTGTTGCAGTAGTACATTCAGTATTCTCGATAAAAACATGTCCCATATCAAAGTGATCGAGAACAATTCACGCATGTATCACACAAAAAGGTATTTTCAAGTGCACTCTTTCGGCGGACGGATCCTTCATGCGGTCTAACCCCAAATAGATGTCCTGCATGTTAGAAACCTTCACGAAGGCTAGACTGATATCAAGCTACACATATAACTAGGTTAACCACGCAGGGGAATGTATGCTACCCTTTCATCTCCGTCACGTAAGTTACAAGAAAGTAGTACGTAATTTGTGGGTGTGAAAACTAATTCCCATTTGATGTTTTATCTTGTTTATTGCAGTAGAACATTCAGTATTCACGATAAAAAGACGTCCCATATCAAAATGATCGAGAAAAATTCTCACATATCACACCAAAACGGCATTTTCATGTGCACTCTTTCGGCGGACGGATCCTTTATGTGGTCTTACCCCAAATAGATGTCCTGCATGTTAAAAACCTTCACGAAGGCTAGACTGATAGCAAGCTGCACATATAACTAGATTAACCACACAGGGGAATGTATGTTACCCTTTCAACTCCGTCAAGTAAGTTACAAGAAAATAGTACATAAGTTATGGGTTTGAAAACTCATTCCTATTTCATGTTTTATCTTGTCTAATGCAGTAGTACATTCATTATTCACGATAAAAACATGTCCCATATCAAAGTGATCGGGAAAAATTCACGTATATCACACCAAAACGGTATTTTCAAGTGCACTCTTTCGGCGGACGGATCCTTAATGTGGTCTTACCCCAAATAGATGTCCTGCATGTTATAAATATTCACGAATCCTAGACTGATATCAATCTACTCACAAAACTAGATTAAACACAAAGGGGAATGTATACTACCCTTTCATCTCCGTCACGTAAGTTACAAGAAAATAGTACGTAATTTATGGGTTTTAAAACTAATTCCCATTTGATGTTTTATCATGTATATTGCAGTAGAACATTCAGTATTCACGATAAAAAAGACGTCCCATATCAAAGTGATCGAGAAAAATTCTCGCATATCACACCAAAACGGCATTTTCATGTGCACTCTTTCGGCGGACGTATCCTTTATGTGGTCTTACCCGAAATAGATGTCCTGCATGTTACAAACCTTCACGAAGGCTAGACTGATATCAAGTTGCACATATAACTAGATTAACCACACAGGGGAATGTATGCTACCCTTCCATCTCCGTCACGTAAGTTACAAGAAAATAGTACGTAAGTTATGGGTGTGAAAATTCATTCGCATTTCATGTTTTATCTAGTGTAATGCAGTAGTACATTCAGTATTCACGATACAAACATGTCTCATGTCAAAGTGATCGATAAAATTCACGGATATCACACCAAAAAGGCATTTTCATGTGCACTCTTTCGGCGGACGGATCCTTCATGTGGTCTTACCCCAAATAGATGTCCTGCATGTTAGAAACCTTCACGAAGGCTAGACTGATATCAAGCTGCACATGTAACGAGATTAACCACACAGGGGAATGTATGCTACCCTTTCATCTCCGTCACGTAAGTTACAAGAAAATAGTACATAAGTTATGGATGTGAAAACTCATTCCTATTTCATGTTTTATCTTGTCTAATGCAGTAGTACATTCAGTATTCACGATAAAAACATGTCCAATATCAAAGTGATCGCGAAAAATTCACGTATATCACACCAAAACGGTATTTTCAAGTGCACTCTTTCAGCGGACGGATCCTTAATGTGGTCTTACCCCAAATAGATGTCCTGCATGTTATAAATATTCACGAATCCTAGACTGATATCAATCTACACACAAAACTAGATTAAGCACAAAGGGGAATGTATGCTACCCTTTCATCTCCGTCACGTAAGTTACAAGAAAATAGTACGTAATTTATGGGTTTTAAAACTAATTCCCATTTGATGTTTTATCATGTATATTGCAGTAGAACATTCAGTATTCACGATAAAAAGACGTCCCGTATCAAAGTGATCGAGAAGAATTCTCGCATATCACACCAAAACGGCATTTTCATGTGCACTCATTCGGCGGACGGATCCTTTATGTGGTCTTACCCGAAATAGATGTCCTGCATGTTACAAACCTTCACGAAGGCTAGACTGATATCAAGTTGCACATATAACTAGATTAACCACACAGGGGAATGTATGCTACCCTTCCATCTCCGTCACGTAAGTTACAAGAAAATAGTACGTAAGTTATGGGTGTGAAAATTCATTCGCATTTCATGTTTTATCTAGTGTAATGCAGTAGTACATTCAGTATTCACGATACAAACATGTCTCATGTCAAAATGATCGATAAAATTCACGGATATCACACCAAAAAGGCATTTTCATGTGCACTCTTTCGGCGGACGGATCCTTCATGTGGTCTTACCCCAAATAGATGTCCTGCATGTTAGAAACCTTCACGAAGGCTAGACTGATATCAAGCTGCACATATAACTAGATTAACCACACAGGGGAATATATGCTAGCCTTTCATCTTCGTCACGTAAGTTACAAGAAAATAGTACATAAGTTATGGATGTGAAAACTCATTCCTATTTCATGTTTTATCTTGTCTAATGCAGTAGTACATTCAGTATTCACGATAAAAACATGTCCCATATCAAAGTGATCGGGACAAATTCACGCATATCACACCAAAACGGTATTTTCAAGTGCACTCTTTCGGCGGACGGATTCTTAATGTAGTTTTACCCTAAATAGATGTCCTGAATGTTTCAAATCATCACGAATCCTAGACTGATATCAAGCTACACACACAGCTAGATTAACAACATAGGGGAATGTATGCTACCGTTTCCTTTTCGTCACGTAAGTTACAAGAAAATAGTACGTAAGTTATGGGTGTGAAAATTCATTCGCATTTCATGTTTTATATAGTGTAATGCAGTAGTACATTCAGTATTCACGATACAAACATATCCCATGTCAAAGTGATCGAAAAAATTCACGGATATCACACCAAAAAGGCATTTTCATGTGCACTCTTTCAGCGGACGGATCCTTCATGTGGTCTAACCCCAAATAGATGTCCTGCATGTTAGGAACCTTCACGAAGGCTAGACTGATATCAAGCCACACATATAACTAGATTAACCACACAGGGGAATGTATGTTACCCTTTCATCTCCGTCACGTAAGTTACAAGAAAATAGTACATAAGTTATGGGTGTGAAAACTCATTCCTATTTCATGTTTTATCTTGTCTAATGCAGTAGTACATTCAGTATTCACGATAAAAACATGTCCCATATCAAAATGATCGCGAAAAATTCACGTATATCACACCAAAACGGTATTTTCAAGTGCACTCTTTCGGCGGACGGATCCTTAATGTAGTCTTACCCCAAATAGATGTCCTGCATGTTAGAAATATTCACGAATCCTAGACTGATATCAATCTACACACAAAACTAGATTAAGCACAAAGGGGAATGTATGCTACCCTTTCATCTCCGTCACGTAAGTTACAAGAAAATAGTACATAAGTTATGGGTGTGAAAACTCATTTCTATTTCACGTTTTATTTTGTCTAATGCAGTAGTACATTCAGTATTCACGATAAAAACATGTCCCATATCAAAGTGATCGGGAACAATTCACGTATATCACACCAAAACGGTATTTTCATGTGCACTCTTTCGGCGGACGGATCCTTAATGTGGTCTTACCCCAAATAGATGTCCTGCATGTTAGAAATATTCACGAATCCTAGACTGATATCAATCTACACACAAAACTAGATTAAGCACAAAGGGGAATGTATGCTACCCTTTCATCTCCGTCACGTAAGTTACAAGAAAATAGTACGTAATTTATGGGTTTTAAAACTAATTCCCATTTGATGTTTTATCATGTATATTGCAGTAGAACATTCAGTATTCACGATAAAAAGACGTCCCATATCAAAGTGATCGAGAAAAATTCTCGCATATCACACCAAAACGGCATTTTCATGTGCACTCTTTCGGCGGACGGATCCTTTATGTGGTCTTACCCCAAATAGATGTCCTGCATGTTACAAACCTTCACGAAGGCTAGACTGATAGCAAGCTGCACATATAACTAGATTAACCACACAGGGGAATGTATGTTACCCTTTCAACTCCGTCACGTAAGTTACAAGAAAATAGTACATAAGTTACGGGTGTGAAAACTCATTCCTATTTCATGTTTTATCTTGTCTAATGCAGTAGTACATTCAGTATTCACGATAAAAACATGTCCCATATCAAAGTGATCGGGAAAAATTCACGCATATCACACCAAAACGGTATTTTCAAGTGCACTCTTTCGGCGGACGGATTCTTAATGTAGTTTTACCCTAAATAGATGTCCTGAATGTTTCAAATCATCACGAATCCTAGACTGATATCAAGCTACACACACAGCTAGATTAACAACATAGGGGAATGTATGCTACCGTTTCATTTTCGTCACGTAAGTTACAAGAAAATAGTACGTAAGTTATGGGTGTGAAAATTCATTCGCATTTCATGTTTTATATTGTGTAATGCAGTAGTACATTCAGTATTCACGATACAAACATATCCCATGTCAAAGTGATCGAAAAAATTCACGGATATCACACCAAAAAGGCATTTTCATGTGCACTCTTTCGGCGGACGGATCCTTCATGTGGTCTTACCCCAAATAGATGTCCTGCATGTTAGAAACCTTCACGAAGGCTAGACTGATATCAAGCTACACATATAACTAGATTAACCACACAGGGGAATGTATGCTACCCTTTCATCTCCGTCACGTAAGTTACAAGAAAATAGTACGTAATTTATGGGTGTGAAAACTAATTCCCATTTGATGTTTTATCTTGTATATTGCAGTAGAACATTCAGTATTCACGATAAAAAGACGTCCCATATCAACGTTATCGAGAAAAATTCACGCATATGACACCAAGACGGCATTTTCATGTGCATTCTTTCGGCGGACGGATCCTTAATGTGGTCTTACCCCAAATAGATGTCCTGCATGTTAGAAACCTTCACGAAGGCTAGACTGATATCAAGCTACACATATAAATAGATTAACCACACAGGGGAATGTATGCTACCCTTTCATCACCGTCACGTAAGTTACAAGAAAATAGTACATAAGTTATGGGTGTGAAAACTCATTCCTATTTCATGTTTTATTTTGTCTAATGCAGTAGTACATTCAGTATTCACGATAAAAACATGTCCCATATCAAAGTGATCGGGAAAAAGTCCCGTATATCACACCAAATCGGTATTTTCAAGTGCACTCTTTCGGCGGACGGATCCTTAATGTAGTTTTACCCTAAATAGATGTCCTGCATGTTTCAAATCATCACGAATCCTAGACTGATATCAAGCTACACACACAGCTAGATTAACAACATAGGGGAATGTATGCTACCGTTTCATCTTCGTCACGTAAGTTACAAGAAAATAGTACGTAAGTTATGGGTGTGAAAATTAATTCACATTACATGTTTTATCTTGTGTAATGCAGTGGTACATTCAGTATTCACGATACAAACATATCCCATGTCAAAGTGATCGAAAAAATTCACGGATATCACACCAAAAAGGCATTTTCATGTGCACTCTTTCGGCGGACGGATCCTTCATGTGGTCTTACCCCAAATAGATGTCCTGCATGTGAGGAACCTTCACGAAGGCTAGACTGATATCAAGCCACACATATAACTAGATTAACCACACAGGGGAATGTATGTTACCCTTTCATCTCCGTCACGTAAGTTACAAGAAAATAGTACGTAATTTATGGGTGTGAAAACTAATTCCCATTTGATGTTTTATCTTGTATATTGCAGTAGAACATTCAGTATTCACGATAAAAAGACGTCCCATATCAATGTGATCGAGAAAAATTCACGCATATGACACCAAGACGGCATTTTCATGTGCATTCTTTCGGCGGACGGATCCTTAATGTGGTCTTACCCCAAATAGATGTCCTGCATGTTAGAAACCTTCACGAAGGCTAGACTGATATCAAGCTACACATATAACTAGATTAACCACACAGGGGAATGTATGCTACCCTTTCATCTCCGTCACGTAAGTTACAAGAAAATAGTACATAAGTTATGGGTGTGAAAATTCATTCCCATTTCATGTTTTATCTTGTTAATGCAGTAGTACATTCAGTATTCACGATAAAAACATGTCCCATATCAAAGTGATCGGGAAAAATTCACGTATATCACACCAAAACGGTATTTTCAAGTGCACTCTTTCGGCGGACGGATCCTTAATATGGTCTTACCCCAAATAGATGTCCTGCATGTTAGAAATATTCACGAATCCTAGACTGATATCAATCTACACACAAAACTAGATTAAGCACAAAGGGGAATGTATGCTACCCTTTCTTCTCCGTCACGTAAGTTACAAGAAAATAGCACGTAAGTTATGGGTGTGAAAACTCATTCCCATTTCATGTTTTGTCTTGTCTAATGCAGAAGTACATTCAGTAGTCACGAAACAAACATGTCCCATGTCAAAGTGATCGAAACAATTCAAGGATATCGCACCAAAACGGCATTTCCATGTATACTCATTCGGCGGATGGAACCTTCATGTGGTCTTACCCCAAATAGATGTCCTGCATGTTAGAAATATTCACGAATCCTAGACTGATATAAATCTACACACAAAACTAGATTAAGCACAAAGGGGAATGTATGCTACCCTTTCATCTCCGTCACGTAAGTTACAAGAAAATAGTACATAAGTTATGGGTGTGAAAACTCATTCATATTTCATGTTTTATCTTGTCTAATGCTGTAGTACATTCAGTATTCACGATAAAAACATGTCCCATATCAAAGTGTTCGGGAAAAATTCTCACATATCACACCAAAACGGCATTTTCATGTGCACTCTTTCGGCGGACGGATCCTTTATGTGGTCTTACCCCAAATAGATATCCTGCATGTTAAAAACCTTCACGAAGGCTAGACTGATAGCAAGCTGCACATATAACTAGATTAACCACACAGGGGAATGTATGTTACCCTTTCAACTCCGTCACGTAAGTTACAAGAAAATAGTACATAAGTTATGGGTTTGAAAACTCATTCCTATTTCATGTTTTATCTTGTCTAATGCAGTAGTACATTCATTATTCACGATAAAAACATGTCCCATATCAAAGTGATCGGGAAAAATTCACGTATATCACACCAAAACGGTATTTTCAAGTGCACTCTTTCGGCGGACGGATCCTTAATGTGGTCTTACCCCAAATAGATGTCCTGCATGTTATAAATATTCACGAATCCTAGACTGATATCAATCTACTCACAAAACTAGATTAAACACAAAGGGGAATGTATACTACCCTTTCATCTCCGTCACGTAAGTTACAAGAAAATAGCACGTAAGTTATGGGTGTGAAAACTCATTCCCATTTCATGTTTTGTCTTGTCTAATGCAGAAGTACATTCAGTAGTCACGAAACAAACATGTCCCATGTCAAAGTGATCGAAACAATTCAAGGATATCGCACCAAAACGGCATTTCCATGTATACTCATTCGGCGGATGGAGCCTTCATGTGGTCTTACCCCAAATAGATGTCCTGCATGTTAGAAATATTCACGAATCCTAGACTGATATAAATCTACACACAAAACTAGATTAAGCACAAAGGGGAATGTATGCTACCCTTTCATCTCCGTCACGTAAGTTACAAGAAAATAGTACATAAGTTATGGGTGTGAAAACTCATTCATATTTCATGTTTTATCTTGTCTAATGCTGTAGTACATTCAGTATTCACGATAAAAACATGTCCCATATCAAAGTGTTCGGGAAAAATTCTCACATATCACACCAAAACGGCATTTTCATGTGCACTCTTTCGGCGGACGGATCCTTTATGTGGTCTTACCCCAAATAGATATCCTGCATGTTAAAAACCTTCACGAAGGCTAGACTGATAGCAAGCTGCACATATAACTAGATTAACCACACAGGGGAATGTATGTTACCCTTTCAACTCCGTCACGTAAGTTACAAGAAAATATTACATAAGTTATGGGTTTGAAAACTCATTCCTATTTCATGTTTTATCTTGTCTAATGCAGTAGTACATTCATTATTCACGATAAAAACATGTCCCATATCAAAGTGATCGGGAAAAATTCACGTATATCACACCAAAACGGTATTTTCAAGTGCACTCTTTCGGCGGACGGATCCTTAATGTGGTCTTATCCCAAATAGATGTCCTGCATGTTATAAATATTCACGAATCCTAGACTGATATCAATCTACTCACAAAACTAGATTAAACACAAAGGGGAATGTATACTACCCTTTCATCTCCGTCACGTAAGTTACAAGAAAATAGTACGTAATTTATGGGTTTTAAAACTAATTCCCATTTGATGTTTTATCATGTATATTGCAGTAGAACATTCAGTATTCACGATAAAAAAGACGTCCCATATCAAAGTGATCGAGAAAAATTCTCGCATATCACACCAAAACGGCATTTTCATGTGCACTCTTTCGGCGGACGGATCCTTTATGTGGTCTTACCCGAAATAGATGTCCTGCATGTTACAAACCTTCACGAAGGCTAGAATGATATCAAGTTGCACATATAACTAGATTAACCACACAGGGGAATGTATGCTACCCTTCCATCTCCGTCACGTAAGTTACAAGAAAATAGTACGTAAGTTATGGGTGTGAAAATTCATTCGCATTTCATGTTTTATCTAGTGTAATGCAGTAGTACATTCAGTATTCACGATACAAACATGTCTCATGTCAAAATGATCGATAAAATTCACGGATATCACACCAAAAAGGCATTTTCATGTGCACTCTTTCGGCGGACGGATCCTTCATGTGGTCTTACCCCAAATAGATGTCCTGCATGTTAGAAACCTTCACGAAGGCTAGACTGATATCAAGCTGCACATATAACTAGATTAACCACACAGGGGAATATATGCTAGCCTTTCATCTTCGTCACGTAAGTTACAAGAAAATAGTACATAAGTTATGGATGTGAAAACTCATTCCTATTTCATGTTTTATCTTGTCTAATGCAGTAGTACATTCAGTATTCACGATAAAAACATGTCCCATATCAAAGTGATCGGGACAAATTCACGCATATCACACCAAAACGGTATTTTCATGTGCACTCTTTCGGCGGACGGATTTTTAATGTAGTTTTACCCTAAATAGATGTCCTGAATGTTTCAAATCATCACGAATCCTAGACTGATATCAAGCTACACACACAGCTAGATTAACAACATAGGGGAATGTATGCTACCGTTTCATTTTCGTCACGTAAGTTACAAGAAAATAGTACGTAAGTTATGGGTGTGAAAATTCATTCGCATTTCATGTTTTATATTGTGTAATGCAGTAGTACATTCAGTATTCACGATACAAACATATCCCATGTCAAAGTGATCGAAAAAATTCACGGATATCACACCAAAAAGGCATTTTCATGTGCACTCTTTCAGCGGACGGATCCTTCATGTGGTCTTACCCCAAATAGATGTCCTGCATGTTAGGAACCTTCACGAAGGCTAGACTGATATCAAGCCATACATATAACTAGATTAACCACACAGGAGAATGTATGTTACCCTTTCATCTCCGTCACGTAAGTTACAAGAAAATAGTGCATAAGTTATGGGTGTGAAAACTCATTCCTATTTCATGTTTTATCTTGTCTAATGCAGTAGTACATTCAGTATTCACGATAAAAACATGTCCCATATCAAAGTGATCGCGAAAAATTCACGTATATCACACCAAAACGGTATTTTCAAGTGCACTCTTTCGGCGGACGGATCCTTAATGTGGTCTTACCCCAAATAGATGTCCTGCATGTTATAAATATTCACGAATCCTAGACTGATATCAATCTACACACAAAACTAGATTAAGCACAAAGGGGAATGTATGCTACCCTTTCATCTCCGTCACGTAAGTTACAAGAAAATAGTACGTAATTTATGGGTTTGAAAACTAATTCCCATTTGATGTTTTATCATGTATACTGCAGTAGAACATTCAGTATTCACGATAAAAAGACGTCCCATATCAATGTGATCGAGAGAAATTCACGCATATGACACCAAGACGGCATTTTCATGTGCATTCTTTCGGCGGACGGATCCTTAATGTTGTCTTACCCCAAATAGATGTCCTGCATGTTAGAAAACTTCACGAAGGCTAGACTGATATCAAGCTACACATATAACTAGATTAACCACACAGGGGAATGTATGCTACCCTTTCATCTCCGTCACGTAAGTTACAAGAAAATAGTACATAAGTTATGGGTGTGAAAACTCATTTCTATTTCACGTTTTATTTTGTCTAATGCAGTAGTACATTCAGTATTCATGATAAAAACATGTCCCATATCAAAGTGATCGGGAAAAATTCACGTATATCACACCAAAACGGTATTTTCATGTGCACTCTTTCGGCGGACGGATCCTTAATGTGGTCTTACCCCAAATAGATGTCCTGCATGTTAGAAATATTCACGAATCCTAGACTGATATCAATCTACACACAAAACTAGATAAAGCACAAAGGGGAATGTATGCTACCCTTTCATCTCCGTCACGTAAGTTACAAGAAAATAGTACGTAATTTATGGGTTTTAAAACTAATTCCCATTTGATGTTTTATCATGTATATTGCAGTAGAACATTCAGTATTCACGATAAAAAGACGTCCCATATCAAAGTGATCGAGAAAAATTCTCGCATATCACACCAAAACGGCATTTTCATGTGCACTCTTTCGGCGGACGGATCCTTTATGTGGTCTTACCCGAAATAGATGTCCTGCATGTTAGAAACCTTCACGAAGGCTAGACTGATATCAAGCTGCACATATAACTAGATTAACCACACAGGGGAATGTATGCTACCCTTTCATCTCCGTCACGTAAGTTACAAGAAAATAGTACGTAAGTTATGGGTGTGAAAATTCATTCGCATTTCATGTTTTATATTGTGTAATGCAGTAGTACATTTAGTATTCACGATACAAACATATCCCATATCAAAGTGATCGAAAAAATTCACGGATATCACACCAAAAAGGCATTTTCATGTGCACTCTTTGGGCGGACGGATCCTTCATGTGGTCTTACCCCAAATAGATGTCCTGCATGTTAGGAACCTTCACGAAGGCTAGACTCATATCAAGCCACACATATAACTAGATTAACCACACAGGGGAATGTATGTTACCCTTTCATCTCCGTCACGTAAGTTACAAGAAAATAGTACATAAGTTATGGGTGTGAAAACTCATTCCTATTTCATGTTTTATCTTGTCTAATGCAGTAGTACATTCAGTATTCACGATAAAAACATGTCCCATATCAAAGTGATCGCGAAAAATTCACGTATATCACACCAAAACGGTATTTTCAAATGCACTCTTTCGGCGGACGGATCCTTAATGTGGTCTTACCCCAAATAGATGTCCTGCATGTTAGAAATATTCACGAATCCTAGACTGATATCAGTCTACACACAAAACTAGATTAAGCACAAAGGGGAATGTATGCTACCCTTTCATCTCCGTCACGTAAGTTACAAGAAAATAGTACGTAATTTATGGGTTTGAAAACTAATTCCCATTTGATGTTTTATCTTGTATATTGCAGTAGAACATTCAGTATTCATGATGAAAAGACGTCCCATATCAATGTGATCGAGAAAAATTCACGCATATGACACCAATACGGCATTATCATGTGCATTCTTTCGGCGGACGGATCCTTAATGTTGTCTTACCCCAAATAGATGTCCTGCATGTTAGAAAACTTCACGAAGGCTAGACTGATATCAAGCTACACATATAACTTGATTAACCACACAGGGGAATGTATGCTACCCTTTCATCTCCGTCACGTAAGTTACAAGAAAATAGTACATAAGTTATGGGTGTGAAAACTCATTCCTATTTCATGTTTTATTTGGTCTAATGCAGTAGTACATTCAGTATTCACGATAAAAACATGTCCCAAATCAAAGTGATCGGGAAAAATTCACGTATATCACACCAAAACGGTATTTTCAAGTGCACTCTTTCGGCGGACGGATCGTTAATGCGGTCTTACCCCAAATATATGTCCTGCATGTTAGAAACTTTCACGAAGGCTAGACTGATATCAAGCTACACATATAACTAGATTAACCACACAGGGGAATGTATGTTACCCTTTCATCTCCGTCACGTATGTTACAAGAAAATAGTACATAATTTATGGGTGTGAAAACTAATTCCCATTTCATATTTTATCTTGTTTGTTGCAGTAGTACATTCAGTATTCACGATAAAAACATGTCCCATATCAAAGTGATCGAGAACAATTCACGCATGTATCAAACAAAAAGGTATTTTCAAGTGCACTCTTTCGGCGGACGGATCCTTCATACGGTCTTACCCCAAATAGATGTCCTGCATGTTAGAACCCTTCACGAAGGCTAGACTGATATCAAGCTGCACATATAACTAGATTAACCACACAGGGGAATGTATGCTACCCTTTCATCTACGTCACGTAAGTTACAAGAAAATAGTACGTAAGTTATGGGTGTGAAAATTCATTCGCATTTCATGTTTTATCTTGTGTAATGCAGTAGAATATTCAGTATTCACGATAAAAACATGTCCCATATCAAAGTGATCGGGAAAAATTCACGTATATCACTCCAAAACGGTATTTTCAAGTGCACTCTTTCGGCGGACGGATCCTTAATGTGGTCTTACCCCAAATAGATGTCCTGCATGTTAGAAATATTCACGAATCCTAGACTGATATCAATCTATACACAAAACTAGATTAAGCACAAAGGGGAATGTATGCTACCCTTTCATCTCCGTCACGTAAGTTACAAGAAAATAGTACGTAATTTATGGGTTTGAAAACTAATTCCCATTTGATGTTTTATCTTGTATATTGCAGTAGAACATTCAGTATTCATGATGAAAAGACGTCCCATATCAATGTGATCGAGAAAAATTCACGCATATGACACCAATACGGCATTATCATGTGCATTCTTTCGGCGGACGGATCCTTAATGTTGTCTTACCCCAAATAGATGTCCTGCATGTTAGAAAACTTCACGAAGGCTAGACTGATATCAAGCTACACATATAACTTGATTAACCACACAGGGGAATGTATGCTACCCTTTCATCTCCGTCACGTAAGTTACAAGAAAATAGTACATAAGTTATGGGTGTGAAAACTCATTCCTATTTCATGTTTTATTTGGTCTAATGCAGTAGTACATTCAGTATTCACGATAAAAACATGTCCCAAATCAAAGTGATCGGGAAAAATTCACGTATATCACACCAAAACGGTATTTTCAAGTGCACTCTTTCGGCGGACGGATCCTTAATGCGGTCTTACCCCAAATATATGTCCTGCATGTTAGAAACTTTCACGAAGGCTAGACTGATATCAAGCTACACATATAACTAGATTAACCACACAGGGGAATGTATGTTACCCTTTCATCTCCGTCACGTAAGTTACAAGAAAATAGTACATAATTTATGGGTGTGAAAACTAATTCCTATTTCATATTTTATCTTGTTTGTTGCAGTAGTACATTCAGTATTCACGATAAAAACATGTCCCATATCAAAGTGATCGAGAACAATTCACGCATGTATCAAACAAAAAGGTATTTTCAAGTGCACTCTTTCGGCGGACGGATCCTTCATACGGTCTTACCCCAAATAGATGTCCTGCATGTTAGAACCCTTCACGAAGGCTAGACTGATATCAAGCTGCACATATAACTAGATTAACCACACAGGGGAATGTATGCTACCCTTTCATCTACGTCACGTAAGTTACAAGAAAATAGTACGTAAGTTATGGGTGTGAAAATTCATTCGCATTTCATGTTTTATCTTGTGTAATGCAGTAGAATATTCAGTATTCACGATACAAACATGTCCCATGTCAAAGTGATCGAAAAAATTCACGGATATCACACCAAAAAGGCATTTTCATGTGCACTCTTTCGGCGAACGGATCCTTCATGTGGTCTTACCCCAAATAGATGTCCTGCATGTTTCAAATCGTCATGAATCCTAGACTGATATCAAGCTACACACACAGCTAGACTAATAACATAGGGGAATGTATGCTACCGTTTCATCTTCGTCACGTAAGTTACAAGAAAATACTACGTAAGTTATGGGTGTGAAAATTCATTCGCATTTCATGTTTTATATTGTGTAATGCAGTAGTACATTCAGTATTCACGATACAAACATATCCCATGTCAAAGTGATCGAAAAAATTCACGGATATCACACCAAAAAGGCATTTTCATGTGCACTCTTTCAGCGGACGGATCCTTCATGTGGTCTAACCCCAAATAGATGTCCTGCATGTTAGGAACCTTCACGAAGGCTAGACTGATATCAAGCCACACATATAACTAGATTAACCACACAGGGGAATGTATGTTACCCTTTCATCTCCGTCACGTAAGTTACAAGAAAATAGTACATAAGTTATGGGTGTGAAAACTCATTCCTATTTCATGTTTTATATTGTCTAATGCAGTAGAACATTCAGTATTCACATTAAAAACATGTCCCATATCAAAGTGATCGGGATAAATTCACGTATATCACACCAAAACGGTATTTTCAAGTGCACTCTTTCGGCGGACGGATCCTTAATGTGGTCTTACCCCAAATAGATGTCCTGCATGTTAGAAATATTCACGAATCCTAGACTGATATCATTCTACACACAAAACTAGATTAAGCACAAAGGGGAATGTATGCTACCCTTTCATCTCCGTCACGTAAGTTACAAGAAAATAGTACGTAATTTATGGGTTTGAAAACTAATTCCCATTTGATGTTTTATCATGTATACTGCAGTAGAACATTCAGTATTCACGATAAAAAGACGTCCCATATCAATGTGATCGAGAGAAATTCACGCATATGACACCAAGACGGCATTTTCATGTGCATTCTTTCGGCGGACGGATCCTTAATGTTGTCTTACCCCAAATAGATGTCCTGCATGTTAGAAAACTTCACGAAGGCTAGACTGATATCAAGCTACACATATAACTAGATTAACCACACAGGGGAATGTATGCTACCCTTTCATCTCCGTCACGTAAGTTACAAGAAAATAGTACATAAGTTATGGGTGTGAAAACTCATTTCTATTTCACGTTTTATTTTGTCTAATGCAGTAGTACATTCAGTATTCATGATAAAAACATGTCCCATATCAAAGTGATCGGGACAAATTCACGTATATCACACCAAAACGGTATTTTCATGTGCACTCTTTCGGCGGACGGATCCTTAATGCGGTCTTACCCCAAATATATGTCCTGCATGTTAGAAACTTTCACGAAGGCTAGACTGATATCAAGCTACACATATAACTAGATTAACCACACAGGGGAATGTATGTTACCCTTTCATCTCCGTCACGTAAGTTACAAGAACATAGTACATAATTTATGGGTGTGAAAACTAATTCCTATTTCATATTTTATCTTGTTTGTTGCAGTAGTACATTCAGTATTCACGATAAAAACATGTCCCATATCAAAGTGATCGAGAACAATTCACGCATGTATCAAACAAAAAGGTATTTTCAAGTGCACTCTTTCGGCGGACGGATCCTTCATACGGTCTTACCCCAAATAGATGTCCTGCATGTTAGAACCCTTCACGAAGGCTAGACTGATATCAAGCTGCACATATAACTAGATTAACCACACAGGGGAATGTATGCTACCCTTTCATCTACGTCACGTAAGTTACAAGAAAATAGTACGTAAGTTATGGGTGTGAAAATTCATTCGCATTTCATGTTTTATCTTGTGTAATGCAGTAGAATATTCAGTATTCACGATACAAACATGTCCCATGTCAAAGTGATCGAAAAAATTCACGGATATCACACCAAAAAGGCATTTTCATGTGCACTCTTTCGGCGAACGGATCCTTCATGTGGTCTTACCCCAAATAGATGTCCTGCATGTTTCAAATCGTCATGAATCCTAGACTGATATCAAGCTACACACACAGCTAGACTAATAACATAGGGGAATGTATGCTACCGTTTCATCTTCGTCACGTAAGTTACAAGAAAATACTACGTAAGTTATGGGTGTGAAAATTCATTCGCATTTCATGTTTTATATTGTGTAATGCAGTAGTACATTCAGTATTCACGATACAAACATATCCCATGTCAAAGTGATAGAAACAATTCACGGATATCACACCAAAAAGGCATTTTCATGTGCACTCTTTCGGCGGACGGATCCTTCATGTGGTCTTACCCCAAATAGATGTCCTGCATGTTAGGAACCTTCACGAAGGCTAGACTGATATCAAGCCACACATATAACTAGATTAACCACACAGGGGAATGTATGTTACCCTTTCATCTCCGTCACGTAAGTTACAAGAAAATAGTACATAAGTTATGGGTGTGAAAACTCATTCCTATTTCATGTTTTATATTGTCTAATGCAGTAGAACATTCAGTATTCACATTAAAAACATGTCCCATATCAAAGTGATCGGGATAAATTCACGTATATCACACCAAAACGGTATTTTCAAGTGCACTCTTTCGGCGGACGGATCCTTAATGTGGTCTTACCCCAAATAGATGTCCTGCATGTTAGAAATATTCACGAATCGTAGACTGATATCAATCTACACACAAAACTAGATTAAGCACAAAGGGGAATGTATGCTACCCTTTCATCTCCGTCACGTAAGTTACAAGAAAATAGTACGTAATTTATGGGTTTGAAAACTAATTCCCATTTGATGTTTTATCTTGTATATTGCAGTAGAACATTCAGTATTCACGATAAAAAGACGTCCCATATCAATGTGATCGAGAAAAATTCACGCATATGACACCAAGACGGCATTATCACGTGCATTCTTTCGGCGGACGGATCCTTAATGTTGTCTTACCCCAAATAGATGTCCTGCATGTTAGAAAACTTCACGAAGGCTAGACTGATATCAAGCTACACATATAACTTGATTAACCACACAGGGGAATGTATGCTACCCTTTCATCTCCGTCACGTAAGTTACAAGAAAATAGTACATAAGTTATGGGTGTGAAAACTCATTCCTATTTCATGTTTTATTTTGTCTAATGCAGTAGTACATTCAGTATTCACGATAAAAACATGTCCCATATCAAAGTGATCGGGAAAAATTCACGTCTATCACACCAAAACGGTATTTTCAAGAGCACTCTTTCGGCGGACGGATCCTTAATGTGGTCTTACCCCAAATAGATGTCCTGCATGTTAGAAATATTCACGAATCCTAGACTGATATCAATCTACACACAAAACTAGATTAAGCACAAAGGGGAATGTATGCTACCCTTTCTTCTCCGTCACGTAAGTTACAAGAAAATAGCACGTAAGTTATGGTTGTGAAAACTCATTCCCAATTCATGTTTTTTCTTATCTAATGCAGAAGTACATTCAGTATTTACGAAACAAAAATGTTCCATGTCAAAGTGATCGAAAAAATTCAAGGATATCGCCCCAAAACGGCATTTCCATGTATACTCATTCGGCGGACGGATCCTTCATGTGGTCTTACCCCAAATAGATGTCCTGCATGTAAGGAACCTAAACGAAGGCTAGACTGATATCAAGCCACACATATAACTAGATTAACCACACAGGGGAATGTATGTTACCCTTTCATCTCCGTCACGTAAGTTACAAGAAAATAGTACGTAATTTGTGGGTGTGAAAACTAATTCCCATTTGATGTTTTATCTTGTTTATTGCAGTAGAACATTCAGTATTCACGATAAAAAGACGTCCCATATAAAAGTGATCGAGAAAAATTCTCGCATATCACACCAAAACGGCATTTTCATGTGCACTCTTTCGGCGGACGGATCCTTTATGTGGTCTTACCCCAAATAGATGTCCTGCATGTTACAAACCTTCACGAAGGCTAGACTGATAGCAAGCTGCACATATAACTAGATTAACCACACAGGGGAATGTATGTTACCCTTTCAACTCCGTCACGTAAGTTACAAGAAAATAGTAAATAAGTTATGGGTGTGAAAACTAATTCCTATTTCATGTTTTATCTTGTCTAATGCAGTAGTACATTCAGTATTCACGATAAAAACATGTCCCATATCAAAGTGATCGGGAAAAATTCACGCATATCACACCAAAACGGTATTTTCAAATGCACTCTTTCGGCGGACGGATCCTTAATGTAGTTTTACCCTAAATAGATGTCCTGCATATTTCAAATCATCACGAATCCTAGACTGATATCAAGCTACACACACAGCTAGATTAACAACATAGGGGAATGTATGCTACCGTTTCATCTTCGTCACGTAAGTTACAAGAAAATAGTGCATAATTTATGGTTGTGAAAACTAATTCCCATTTCATATTTTATCTTGTCTAATGCAGTAGTACATTCAGTATTCACGATAAAAATATGTCCCATAACAAAGTGATCGGGAAAAATTCACGTTTATCACACCAAAACGGTATTTTCAAGTGCACTCTTTCGGCGAACGGATCCTTAATGTGGTCTTACCCCAAATAGATGTCCTGCATGTTAGAAACTTTCACGAAGGCTAGACTGATATCAAGCTACACATATAACTAGATTAACCACACAGGGGAATGTATGTTACCCTTTCATCTCCGTCACGTAAGTTACAAGAAAATAGTACATAATTTATTGGTGTGAAAACTAATTCCCATTTCATATTTTATCTTGTTTGTTGCAGTAGTACATTCAGTATTCACGATAAAACATGTCCCATATCAAAGTGATCGAGAACAATTCACGCATGTATCACACAAAAAGGTATTTTCAAGTGCACTCTTTCGGCGGACGGATCCTTCATGCGGTCTTACCCCAAATAGATGTCCTGCATGTTAGAAACCTTCACGAAGGCTAGACTGATATCAAGCTGCACATATAACTAGATTAACCACACAGGGGAATGTATGCTACCCTTTCATCTCCGTCACGTAAGTTACAAGAAAATAGTACGTAAGTTATGGGTGTGAAAATTCATTCGCATTTCATGTTTTATCTTGTGTAATGCAGTAGTACATTCAGTATTCACGATACAAACATGTCCCATGTCAAAGTGATCGAAAAAATTCACGGATATCACACCAAAAAGGCATTTTCATGTGCACTCTTTCGGCGGACGGATCCTTCATGTGGTCTTACCCCAAATAGATGTCCTGCATGTTAGGAACCTTCACGAAGGCTAGACTTATATCAAGCAGCACATATAACTAGATTAACCACACAGGGGAATGTATGCTACCCTTTCATCTCCGTCACGTAAGTTACAAGAAAATAGTACATAATTTATGGTTGTGAAAACTAATTCCCATTTCATATTTTATCTTGTTTGTTGCAGTAGTACATTCAGTATTCACGATAAAAACATGTCCCATATCAAAGTGATCGAGAACAATTCACGCATGTATCACAAAAAAAGGTATTTTCAAGTGCACTCTTTCGGCGGACGGATCCTTCATGCGGTCTTACCCCAAATAGATGTCCTGCATGTTAGAAACCTTCACGAAGGCTAGACTGATATCAAGCTGCACATATAACTAGATTAACCACACAGGGGAATGTATGCTACCCTTTCATCTCCGTCACGTAAGTTACAAGAAAATAGTACGTAAGTTATGGGTGTGAAAATTCATTCGCATTTCATGTTTTATCTTGTGTAATGCAGTAGTACATTCAGTATTCACGATACAAACATGTCCCATGTCAAAGTGATCGACAAAATTCACGGATATCACACCAAAAAGGCATTTTCATGTGCACTCTTTCGGCGGACGGATCCTTCATGTGGTCTTACCCCAAATAGAAGTCCTGCATGTTAGAAACCTTCACGAAGGCTAGACTGATATCAAGCTGCACATATAACTAGATTAACCACACAGGGGAATGTATGCTACCCTTTCATCTCCGTCACGTAAGGTACAAGAAAATAGTACATAAGTTATGGATGTGAAAACTCATTCCTATTTCATGTTTTATCTTGTCTAATGCAGTAGTACATTCAGTATTCACGATAAAAACATGTCCCATATGAAAGTGATCGGGAAAAATTCACGCATATCACACCAAAACGGTATTTTCAAGTGCACTCTTTCGGCGGACGGATTCTTAATGTAGTTTTACCCTAAATAGATGTCCTGCATGTTTCAAATCATCACGAATCCTAGACTGATATCAAGCTACACACACAGCTAGACTAATAACATAGGGGAATGTATGCTACCGTTTCATCTTCGTCACGTAAGTTACAAGAAAATAGTACGTAAGTTATGGGTGTGAAAATTCATTCGCATTTCATGTTTTATATTGTGTAATGCAGTAGTGCATTCAGTATTCACGATACAAACATATCCCATGTCAAAGTGATCGGGAAAAATTCACGTATATCACACCAAAACGGTATTTTCATGTGCACTCTTTCGGCGGACGGATCCTTAATGTAGTTTTACCCTAAATAGATGTCCTGCATGTTAGAAACCTTCACGAAGGCTAGACTGATATCAAGCTACACATATAACTAGATTAACCACACAGGGGAATGTATGTTACCCTTTCATCTCCGTCACGTAAGTTACAAGAAAATAGTACATAATTTATGGGTGTGAAAACTAATTCCCATTTCATATTTTATCTTGTTTGTTGCAGTAGTACATTCAGTATTCACGATAAAAACATGTCCCATATCAAAGTGATCGAGAACAATTTACGCATGTATCAAACAAAAAGGTATTTTCAAGTGCACTCTTTCGGCGGACGGATCCTTCATGCGGTCTTACCCCAAATAGATGTCCTGCATGTTAGGAACCTTCACGAAGGCTAGACTGATATCAAGCCACACATATAACTAGATTAACCACACAGGGGAATGTATGTTACCCTTTCATCTCCGTCACGTAAGTTACAAGAAAATAGTACGTAAGTTATGGGTGTGAAAACTCATTCCTATTTCATGTTTTATCTTGTGTAATGCAGTAGTACATTCAGTATTCACGATACAAACATGTCCCATGTCAAAGTGATCGACAAAATTCACGAATATCACACCAAAAAGGCATTTTCATGTGCACTCTTTCGGCGGACGGATCCTTCATGTGGTCTTACCCCAAATCGAAGTCCTGCATGTTAGAAACCTTCACGAAGGCTAGACTGATATCAAGCTGCACATATAACTAGATTAACCACACAGGGGAATGTATGCTACCCTTTCATCTCCGTCACGTAAGTTACAAGAAAATAGTACATAAGTTATGGGTGTGAAAACTCATTCCTATTTCATGTTTTATCTTGTCTAATGCAGTAGTACATTCAGTATTCACGATAAAAACATGTCCCATATCAAAGTGATCGGGACAAATTCACGCATATCACACCAAAACGGTATTTTTAAGTGCACTCTTTCGGCGGACGGATCCTTAATGTAGTTTTACCCTAAATAGATGTCCTGCATGTTTCAAATCATCACGAATGCTAGACTGATATCTAGCTACACACACAGCTAGATTAACAACATAGCGGAATGTATCCTACCGTTTCATCTTCGTCACGTAAGTTACAAGAAAATAGTACGTAAGTTATGGGTGTGAAAACTAATTCCCATTTGATGTTTTATCTTGTATATTGCAGTAGAACATTCAGTATTCACGATAAAAAGACGTCCCATATCAATGTGATCGAGAAAAATTCACGCACATCACACCAAAACGGCATTTTCATGTGCACTCTTTCGGCGGACGGATCCTTAATGTGGTTTTACCCAAAATAGATGTCCTGCATGTTAAAAATATTCACGAATCCTAGACTGATATCAATCTACACACAAAACTAGATTAAGCACAAAGGGGAATGTATGCTACCCTTTCTTCTCCGTCACGTAAGTTACAACAAAATAGTACGTAAGTTATGGGTGTGAAAACTCATTCCTATTTCATTTTTTATCTTGTCTAATGCAGTAGTACATTCAGTATTCACGATAAAAACATGTCCCATATCAAAGTGATCGAGAACAATTCACGCATGTATCAAACAAAAAGGTATTTTCAAGTGCACTCTTTGGGCGGACGGATCCTTCATGCGGTCTTACCCCAAATAGATGTCCTGCATGTTACAAACCTTCACGAAGGCTAGACTGATAGCAAGCTGCACATATAACTAGATTAACCACACAGGGGAGTGTATGTTACCCTTTCAACTCCGTCACGTAAGTTACAAGAAAATAGTAAATAAGTTATGGGTGTGAAAATTCATTCGCATTTCATGTTTTATCTTGTATAATGCAGTAGTACATTCAGTATTCACGATAAAAACATGTCCCATATGAAAGTGATCGGGAAAAATTCACGCATATCACACCAAAACGGTATTTTCAAGTGCACTCTTTCGGCGGACGGATTCTTAATGTAGTTTTACCCTAAATAGATGTCCTGCATGTTTCAAATCATCACGAATCCTAGACTGATATCAAGCTACACACACAGCTAGACTAATAACATAGGGGAATGTATGCTACCGTTTCATCTTCGTCACGTAAGTTACAAGAAAATAGTACGTAAGTTATGGGTGTGAAAATTAATTCGCATTTCATGTTTTATCTTGTGTAATGCAGAAGTACATTCAGTATTCACGATAGAAACATGTCTCCTGTCAAAGTGATCGAACAAATTCACGGATATCACACCAAAAAGGCATTTTCATGTGCACTCTTTCGGCGGACGGCTCCTTCATGTGGTCTTAACACAAATAGATGTCCTGCATGTTAGAAACTTTCACGAAGGCTAGACTGATATCAAGCTACACATATAACTAGATTAACCACACAGGGGAATGTATGTTACCCTTTCATCTCCGTCACGTAAGTTACAAGAAAATAGTACATAATTTATCGGTGTGAAAACTAATTCCCATTTCATATTTTATCTTGTTTGTTGCAGTAGTACATTCAGTATTCACAATAAAAACTTGACCCATATCAAAGTGATCGAGAACAATTCACGCATGTATCACACAAAAAGGTATTTTCAAGTGCACTCTTTCGGCGGACGGATCCTTCATGCGGTCTTACCCCAAATAGATGTCCTGCATGTTAGAAACCTTCACGAAGGCTAGACTTATATCAAGCTGCACATATAACTAGATTAACCACACAGGGGAATGTATGCTACCCTTTCATCTCCGTCACGTAAGTTACAAGAAAATAGTACGTAAGTTATGGGTGTGAAAATTCATTCGCATTTCATGTTTTATCTTGTGTAATGCAGTAGTACATTCAGTATTCACGATACAAACATGTCCCATGTCAAAGTGATCGAAAAAATTCACGCATATCACACCAAAACGGTATTTTCAAGTGCACTCTTGCGGCGGACGGATTCTTAATGTAGTTTTACCCTAAATAGATGTCCTGCATGTTTCAAATCATCACGAATCCTAGACTGATATCAAGCTACACACACAGCTAGACTAATAACATAGGGGAATGTATGCTACCGTTTCATCTTCGTCACGTAAGTTACAAGAAAATAGTACGTAAGTTATGGGTGTGAAAATTCATTCGCATTTCATGTTTTATATTGTGTAATGCAGTAGTACATTCAGTATTCACGATACAAACATATCCCATGTCAAAGTGATCGGGAAAAATTCACGTATATCACACCAAAACGGTATTTTCATGTGCACTCTTTCGGCGGACGGATCCTTAATGTAGTTTTACCCTAAATAGATGTCCTGCATGTTAGAAACCTTCACGAAGGCTAGACTGATATCAAGCTACACATATAACTAGATTAACCACACAGGGGAATGTATGTTACCCTTTCATCTCCGTCACGTAAGTTACAAGAAAATAGTACATAATTTATGGGTGTGAAAACTAATTCCCATTTCATATTTTATCTTGTTTGTTGCAGTAGTACATTCAGTATTCACGATAAAAACATGTCCCATATCAAAGTGATCGAGAACAATTCACGCATGTATCAAACAAAAAGGTATTTTCAAGTGCACTCTTTCGGCGGACGGATCCTTCATGCGGTCTTACCCCAAATAGATGTCCTGCATGTTACAAACCTTCACGAAGGCTAGACTGATAGCAAGCTGCACATATAACTAGATTAACCACACAGGGGAATGTATGTTACCCTTTCAACTCCGTCACGTAAGTTACAAGAAAATAGTAAATAAGTTATGGGTGTGAAAACTCATTCCTATTTCATGTTTTATCTTGTATAATGCAGTGGTACATTCAGTATTCACGATAAAAACATGTCCCATATAAAAGTGATCGGCAAAAATTCACGCATATCACACCAAAACGGTATTTTCAAGTGCACTCTTTCGGCGGACGGATCCTTAATGTAGTTTTACCCTAAATAGATGTCCTGCATATTTCAAATCATCACGAATCCTAGACTGATATCAAGCTACACACACAGCTAGATTAACAACATAGGGGAATGTATGCTACCGTTTCATCTTCGTCACGTAAGTTACAAGAAAATAGTACATAATTTATGGTTGTGAAAACTAATTCCCATTTCATATTTTATCTTGTCTAATGCAGTAGTACATTCAGTATTCACGATAAAAATATGTCCCATAACAAAGTGATCGGGAAAAATTCACGTTTATCACACCAAAACGGTATTTTCAAGTGCACTCTTTCGGCGAACGGATCCTTAATGTGGTCTTACCCCAAATAGATGTCCTGCATGTTAGAAACTTTCACGAAGGCTAGACTGATATCAAGCTACATATATAACTAGATTAACCACACAGGGGAATGTATGTTACCCTTTCATCTCCGTCACGTAAGTTACAAGAAAATAGTACATAATTTATTGGTGTGAAAACTAATTCCCATTTCATATTTTATCTTGTTTGTTGCAGTAGTTCATTCAGTATTCACGATAAAAACATGTCCCATATCAAAGTGATCGAGAACAATTCACGCATGTATCAAACAAAAAGGTATTTTCAAGTGCACTCTTTCGGCGGACGGATCCTTCATGCGGTCTTACCCCAAATAGATGTCCTGCAGGTTAGAAACCTTCACGAAGGCTAGACTTATATCAAGCTGCACATATAACTAGATTAACCACACAGGGGAATGTATGCTACCCTTTCATCTCCGTCACGTAAGTTACAAGAAAATAGTACGTAAGTTATGGGTGTG
>CM034534.1:21444266-21489527 GCA_020002185.1 Paraescarpia echinospica | reverse complement strand
GACTGATATCAAGCTACACACACAGCTAGATTAACAACATAGGGGAATGTATGCTACCGTTTCATCTTCGTCACGTAAGTTACAAGAAAATAGTACATAATTTATGGGTGTGAAAACTAATTCCCATTTCATATTTTATTTGTTTGTTGCAGTAGTACATTCAGTATTCACGATAAAAACATGTCCCATATCAAAGTGATCGAGAACAATTTACGCATGTATCACACAAAAAGGTATTTTCAAGTGCACTCTTTCGGCGGACGGATCCTTCATGCGGTCTAACCCCAAATAGATGTCCTGCATGTTAGAAATCTTCACGAAGGCTAGACTGATATCAAGCTGCACATATAACTAGATTAACCACACAGGGGAATGGATGCTACCCTTCATCTCCGTCACGTAAGTTACAAGAAAATAGTACGTAAGTTATGGGTGTGAAAATTCATTCGCATTTCATGTTTTATCTTGTGTAATGCAGTAGTACATTCCAGTATTCACGATACAAACATGTCCCATGTCAAAGTGATCAGAAAAATTCACGGATATCACACCAAAGGCATTTTCATGTCGCATCTCTTTCGGCGGACGGATCCCTTCGTAGTCTTACCCCAAATAGATGTCAGCATATTTGAAACCTTCACGAAGGCTAGACTGATATCCAAGCTGCACATATAACTAGATTAACCACACAGGGAATGTATGCTACCCTTTCATCTCCGTCACGTAAAGTTACAAGAAAATAGTACCTAATTGTGGGTGTGAAACTGAATTCCCCATTTGATGTTTTATCTTGTTTGTTGCAGTAGAGACATTCAATTATTCACCGATAAAAACATGTCCCATATTAAAGTGATCGGGAAAAATTCACGCATATCACACCAAAACGGTATTTTCAAGTGCACTCTTTCGGCTGACGGATCCTTAATGTAGTTTTACCCTAAATAGATGTCCTGCATGTTTCAAATCATCACGAATAATAGACTGATATCAAGCTACACACACAGCTAGATTAACAACATAGGGGAATGTATGCTACCGTTTCATCTTCGTCACGTAAGTTACAAGAAAATAGTACGTAAGTTATGGGTGTGAAAATTAATTCGCATTTCATGTTTTATCTTGTGCAATGCAGTAGTACATTCAGTATTCACGATACAAACATGTCCTATGTCAAAGTGATCGAACAAATTCACGGATATCACACCACAAAGGCATTTTCATGTGCACTCTTTCGGTGGACGGATCCTTCATGTGGTCTTACCCCAAATAGATGTCCTGCATGTTAGAAACCTTCACGAAGGCTAGACTGATATCAAGATGCACATATAACTAGATTAACCACACAGGGGAATGTATGCTACCCTTTCATCTCCGTCACGTAAGTTACAAGAAAATAGTACATAAGTTATGGGTGTGAAAACTCATTCCTATTTCATGTTTTATCTTGTTTGTTGCAGTAGAACATTCAGTATTCACGATAAAAACATGTCCCATATTAAAGTGATCGGGAAAAATTCACGCATATCACACCAAAACGGTATTTTCAAGTGCACTCTTTCGGCTGACGGATCCTTAATGTAGTTTTACCCTAAATAGATGTCCTGCATGTTTCAAATCATCACGAATAATAGACTGATATCAAGCTACACACACAGCTAGATTAACAACATAGGGGAATGTATGCTACCGTTTCATCTTCGTCACGTAAGTTACAAGAAAATAGTACGTACTTTATGGGTGTGAAAATTCATTCGCATTTCATATTTTATCTTGTGTAATGCAGTAGTACATTCAGTATTCACGATACAAACATATCCCATGTCAAAGTGGTCGAAACAATTTACGGATATCACACCAAAAAGGCATTTTCATGTGCACTCTTTCGGCGGACGGATCCTTCATGTGGTCTTACCCCAAATAGATGTCCTGCATGTTAGGAACCTTCACGAAGGCTAGATTGATATCAAGCCACATATATAACTAGATTAACCACACAGGGGAATGTATGTTACCCTTTCATCTCCGTCACGTAAGTTACAAGAAAATAGTACGTAATTTGTGGGTGTGAAAATTAATTCCCATTTGATGTTTTATCTTGTTTATTGCAGTAGAACATTCAGTATTCACGATAAAAAGACGTCCCATATCAAAGTGATCGAGAATAATTATCGCATATCACACCAAAATGGCATTTTCATGTGCACTCTTTCGGCGGACGGATCCTTTATGTGGTCTTACCCCAAATAGATGTCCTGCATGTTAGAAATCTTCACGAAGGCTAGACTGATATCAAGCTGCACATATAACTAGATTAACCACACAGGGGAATGGATGCTACCCTTCATCTCCGTCACGTAAGTTACAAGAAAATAGTACGTAAGTTATGGGTGTGAAAATTCATTCGCATTTCATGTTTTATCTTGTGTAATGCAGTAGTACATTCAGTATTCACGATACAAACATGTCCCATGTCAAAGTGATCGAAAAAATTCACGGATATCACACCAAAAAGGTATTTTCATGTGCACTCTTTCGGCGGACGGATCCTTCATGTGGTCTTACCCCAAATAGATGTCCAGCATGTTAGAAACCTTCACGAAGGCTAGACTGATATCAAGCTGCACATATAACTAGATTAACCACACAGGGGAATGTATGCTACCCTTTCATCTCCGTCACGTAAGTTACAAGAAAATAGTACATAAGTTATGGGTGTGAAAACTCATTCCTATTTCATGTTTTATCTTGTCTAATGCAGTAGTACATTCAGTATTCACGATAAAAACATGTCCCATATCAAAGTGATCGGGAAAAATTCACGCATATCACACCAAAACGGTATTTTCAAGTGCACTCTTTCGGCGGACGGATCCTTAATGTAGTTTTACCCTAAATAGATGTCCTGCATGTTTCAAATCATCACGAATCCTAGACTGATATCAAGCTACACACACAGCTAGATTAACAACATAGGGGAATGTATGCTACCGTTTCATCTTCGTCACGTAAGTTACAAGAAAATAGTACATAATTTATGGGTGTGAAAACTAATTCCCATTTCATATTTTATCTTGTTTGTTGCAGTAGTACATTCAGTATTCACGATAAAAACATGTCCCATATCAAAGTGATCGAGAACAATTTACGCATGTATCACACAAAAAGGTATTTTCAAGTGCACTCTTTCGGCGGACGGATCCTTCATGCGGTCTAACCCCAAATAGATGTCCTGCATGTTAGAAACCTTCACGAAGGCTAGACTGATATCAAGCTGCACATATAACTAGATTAACCACACAGGGGAATGTATGCTACCCTTTCATCTCCGTCACGTAAGTTACAAGAAAATAGTACGTAAGTTATGGGTGTGAAAATTCATTCGCATTTCATGTTTTATCTTGTGTAATGCAGTAGTACATTCAGTATTCACGATACAAACATGTCCCATGTCAAAGTGATCGAAAAAATTCACGGATATCACACCAAAAAGGCATTTTCATGTGCACTCTTTCGGCGGACGGATCCTTCATGTGGTCTTACCCCAAATAGATGTCCTGCATGTTAGAAACCTTCACGAAGGCTAGACTGATATCAAGCTGCACATATAACTAGATTAACCACACAGGGGAATGTATGCTACCCTTTCATCTCCGTCACGTAAGTTACAAGAAAATAGTACTAATTTATGGGTGTGAAAACTAATTCCCATTTGATGTTTTATCTTGTTTGTTGCAGTAGAACATTCAGTATTCACGATAAAAACATGTCCCATATTAAAGTGATCGGGAAAAATTCACGCATATCACACCAAAACGGTATTTTCAAGTGCACTCTTCGGCTGACGGATCCTTAATGTAGTTTTACCCTAAATAGATGTCCTGCATGTTTCAAATCATCACGAATAATAGACTGATATCAAGCTACACACACAGCTAGATTAACAACATAGGGGAATGTATGCTACCGTTTCATCTTCGTCACGTAAGTTACAAGAAAATAGTACGTACTTTATGGGTGTGAAAATTCATTCGCATTTCATATTTTATCTTGTGTAATGCAGTAGTACATTCAGTATTCACGATACAAACATATCCCATGTCAAAGTGGTCGAAACAATTTACGGATATCACACCAAAAAGGCATTTTCATGTGCACTCTTTCGGCGGACGGATCCTTCATGTGGTCTTACCCCAAATAGATGTCCTACATGTTAGAAACCTTCACGAAGGCTAGACTGATATCAAGCTACACATATAACTAGATTAACCACACAGGGGAATGTATGCTACCCTTTCATCTCCGTCACGTAAGTTACAAGAAAATAGCACGTAAGTTATGAGTGTGAAAACTCATTCATATTTCATGTTTTATCTTGTCTAATGCTGTAGTACATTCAGTATTCACGATAAAAACATGTCCCATATCAAAGTGATCGGGAAAATTCACGCATATCACACCAAAACGGTATTTTCAAGTGCACTCTTTCGGCGGACGGATCCTTAATGTAGTTTTACCCTAAATAGATGTCCTGCATGTTTCAAATCATCACGAATCCTAGACTGATATCAAGCTACACACACAGCTAGATTAACAACATAGGGGAATGTATGCTACCCTTTCAACTTCGTCACGTAAGTTACAAGAAAATAGTACGTAAGTTATGGGTGTGAAAACTCATTCATATTTCATGTTTTATCTTGTCTAATGCTGTAGTACATTCAGTATTCACGAAACAAAAATGTTCCATGTCAAAGTGATCGAAAAAATTCGAGGATATCGCACCAAAACGGCATTTCCATGTATATTCATTCGGCGGACGGATCCTTCATGTGGTCTTACCCCAAATAGATGTCCTGCATGTTAGGAACCTTCACGAAGGCTAGATTGATATCAAGCCACATATATAACTAGATTAACCACACAGGGGAATGTATGTTACCCTTTCATCTCCGTCACGTAAGTTACAAGAAAATAGTACGTAATTTGTGGGTGTGAAAATTAATTCCCATTTGATGTTTTATCTTGTTTATTGCAGTAGAACATTCAGTATTCACGATAAAAAGACGTCCCATATCAAAGTGATCGAGAATAATTATCGCATATCACACCAAAATGGCATTTTCATGTGCACTCTTTCGGCGGACGGATCCTTTATGTGGTCTTACCCCAAATAGATGTCCTGCATGTTACAAACCTTCACGAAGGCTAGACTGATAGCAAGTTGCACATATAACTAGATTAACCACACAGGGGAATGTATGTTACCCTTTCAACTCCGTCACGTAAGTTACAAGGAAATAGTACATAAGTTACGGGTGTGAAAACTCATTCCTATTTCATGTTTTATCTTGTCTAATGCAGTAGTACATTCAGTATTCACGATAAAACATGTCCCATATCAAAGTGATCGGGAAAAATTCACGCATATCACACCAAAACGGTATTTCCAAGTGCACTCTTTCGGCGGACGGATCCTTAATGTAGTTTTACCCTAAATAGATGTCCTGCATGTTTCAAATCATCATGAATCCTAGACTTATATCAAGCTACACACACAGCTAGATTAACAACATAGGGGAATGTATGCTACCGTTTCATCTTCGTCACGTAAGTTACAAGAAAATAGTACATAATTTATGGGTGTGAAAACTAATTCCCATTTCATATTTCATTTGTTTGTTGCAGTAGTACATTCAGTATTCACGATAAAAACATGTCCCATATCAAAGTGATCGAGAACAATTTACGCATGTATCACACAAAAAGGTATTTTCAAGTGCACTCTTTCGGCGGACGGATCCTTCATGCGGTCTAACCCCAAATAGATGTCCTGCATGTTAGAAATCTTCACGAAGGCTAGACTGATATCAAGCTGCACATATAACTAGATTAACCACACAGGGGAATGGATGCTACCCTTCATCTCCGTCACGTAAGTTACAAGAAAATAGTACGTAAGTTATGGGTGTGAAAATTCATTCGCATTTCATGTTTTATCTTGTGTAATGCAGTAGTACATTCAGTATTCACGATACAAACATGTCCCATGTCAAAGTGATCGAAAAAATTCACGGATATCACACCAAAAAGGCATTTTCATGTGCACTCTTTCGGCGGACGGATCCTTCATGTGGTCTTACCCCAAATAGATGTCCAGCATGTTAGAAACCTTCGCGAAGGCTAGACTGATATCAAGCTGCACATATAACTAGATTAACCACACAGGGGAATGTATGCTACCCTTTCATCTCCGTCACGTAAGTTACAAGAAAATAGTACCTAATTTATGGGTGTGAAAACTAATTCCCATTTGATGTTTTATCTTGTTTGTTGCAGTAGAACATTCAGTATTCACGATAAAAACATGTCCCTTATTAAAGTGATCGGGAAAAATTCACGCATATCACACCAAAACGGTATTTTCAAGTGCACTCTTTCGGCTGACGGATCCTTAATGTAGTTTTACCCTAAATAGATGTCCTGCATGTTTCAAATCATCACGAATAATAGACTGATATCAAGCTACACACACAGCTAGATTAACAACATAGGGGAATGTATGCTACCGTTTCATCTTCGTCACGTAAGTTACAAGAAAATAGTACGTAAGTTATGGGTGTGAAAATTAATTCGCATTTCATGTTTTATCTTGTGCAATGCAGTAGTACATTCAGTATTCACGATACAAACATGTCCTATGTCAAAGTGATCGAACAAATTCACGGATATCACACCACAAAGGCATTTTCATGTGCACTCTTTCGGTGGACGGATCCTTCATGTGGTCTTACCCCAAATAGATGTCCTGCATGTTAGAAACCTTCACGAAGGCTAGACTGATATCAAGATGCACATATAACTAGATTAACCACACAGGGGAATGTATGCTACCCTTTCATCTCCGTCACGTAAGTTACAAGAAAATAGTACATAAGTTATGGGTGTGAAAACTCATTCCTATTTCATGTTTTATCTTGTTTGTTGCAGTAGAACATTCAGTATTCACGATAAAAACATGTCCCATATTAAAGTGATCGGGAAAAATTCACGCATATCACACCAAAACGGTATTTTCAAGTGCACTCTTTCGGCTGACGGATCCTTAATGTAGTTTTACCCTAAATAGATGTCCTGCATGTTTCAAATCATCACGAATAATAGACTGATATCAAGCTACACACACAGCTAGATTAACAACATAGGGGAATGTATGCTACCGTTTCATCTTCGTCACGTAAGTTACAAGAAAATAGTACGTACTTTATGGGTGTGAAAATTCATTCGCATTTCATATTTTATCTTGTGTAATGCAGTAGTACATTCAGTATTCACGATACAAACATATCCCATGTCAAAGTGGTCGAAACAATTTACGGATATCACACCAAAAAGGCATTTTCATGTGCACTCTTTCGGCGAACGGATCCTTCATGTGGTCTTACCCCAAATAGATGTCCTACATGTTAGAAACCTTCACGAAGGCTAGACTGATATCAAGCTACACATATAACTAGATTAACCACATAGGGGAATGTATGCTACCCTTTCATCTCCGTCACGTAAGTTACAAGAAAATAGCACGTAAGTTATGAGTGTGAAAACTCATTCATATTTCATGTTTTATCTTGTCTAATGCTGTAGTACATTCAGTATTCACGATAAAAACATGTCCCATATCAAAGTGATCGGGAAAATTCACGCATATCACACCAAAACGGTATTTTCAAGTGCACTCTTTCGGCGGACGGATCCTTAATGTAGTTTTACCCTAAATAGATGTCCTGCATGTTTCAAATCATCACGAATCCTAGACTGATATCAAGCTACACACACAGCTAGATTAACAACATAGGGGAATGTATGCTACCCTTTCATCTTCGTCACGTAAGTTACAAGAAAATAGTACGTAAGTTATGGGTGTGAAAACTCATTCATATTTCATGTTTTATCTTGTCTAATGCTGTAGTACATTCAGTATTCACGAAACAAAAATGTTCCATGTCAAAGTGATCGAAAAAATTCGAGGATATCGCACCAAAAGGCATTTCCATGTATATTCATTCGGCGGACGGATCCTTCATGTGGTCTTACCCCAAATAGATGTCCTGCATGTTAGGAACCTTCACGAAGGCTAGATTGATATCAAGCCACATATATAACTAGATTAACCACACAGGGGAATGTATGTTACCCTTTCATCTCCGTCACGTAAGTTACAAGAAAATAGTACGTAATTTGTGGGTGTGAAAATTAATTCCCATTTGATGTTTTATCTTGTTTATTGCAGTAGAACATTCAGTATTCACGATAAAAAGACGTCCCATATCAAAGTGATCGAGAAAAATTATCGCATATCACACCAAAACGGCATTTTCATGTGCACTCTTTCGGCGGAAGGATCCTTTATGTGGTCTTACCCCAAATAGATGTCCTGCATGTTACAAACCTTCACGAAGGCTAGACTGATAGCAAGTTGCACATATAACTAGATTAACCACACAGGGGAATGTATGTTACCCTTTCAACTCCGTCACGTAAGTTACAAGAAAATAGTACATAAGTTACGGGTGTGAAAACTCATTCCTATTTCATGTTTTATCTTGTCTAATGCAGTAGTACATTCAGTATTCACGATAAAAACATGTCCCATATCAAAGTGATCGGGAAAAATTCACGCATATCACACCAAAACGGTATTTCCAAGTGCACTCTTTCGGCGGACGGATCCTTAATGAAGTTTTACCCTAAATAGATGTCCTGCATGTTTCAAATCATCATGAATCCTAGACTTATATCAAGCTACACACACAGCTAGATTAACAACATAGGGGAATGTATGCTACCGTTTCATCTTCGTCACGTAAGTTACAAGAAAATAGTACATAATTTATGGGTGTGAAAACTAATTCCCATTTCATATTTTATTTGTTTGTTGCAGTAGTACATTCAGTATTCACGATAAAAACATGTCCCATATGAAAGTGATCGAGAACAATTTACGCATGTATCACACAAAAAGGTATTTTCAAGTGCACTCTTTCGGCGGACGGATCCTTCATGCGGTCTAACCCCAAATAGATGTCCTGCATGTTAGAAATCTTCACGAAGGCTAGACTGATATCAAGCTGCACATATAACTAGATTAACCACACAGGGGAATGGATGCTACCCTTCATCTCCGTCACGTAAGTTACAAGAAAATAGTACGTAAGTTATGGGTGTGAAAATTCATTCGCATTTCATGTTTTATCTTGTGTAATGCAGTAGTACATTCAGTATTCACGATACAAACATGTCCCATGTCAAAGTGATCGAAAAAATTCACGGATATCACACCAAAAAGGCATTTTCATGTGCACTCTTTCGGCGGACGGATCCTTCATGTGGTCTTACCCCAAATAGATGTCCAGCATGTTAGAAACCTTCGCGAAGGCTAGACTGATATCAAGCTGCACATATAACTAGATTAACCACACAGGGGAATGTATGCTACCCTTTCATCTCCGTCACGTAAGTTACAAGAAAATAGCACGTAAGTTATGAGTGTGAAAACTCATTCATATTTCATGTTTTATCTTGTCTAATGCTGTAGTACATTCAGTATTCACGAAACAAAAATGTTCCATGTCAAAGTGATCGACAAAATTCAAGTATATCACACCAAAACGGCATTTCCATGTGTACTCATTCGGCTGACGGATCCTTCATGTGGTCGTACCCCAAAAAGATGTCCTGCATGTTAGGAACCTTCACGAAGGCTAGACTGATATCAAGCCACACATATAACTAGATTAACCACACAGGGGAATGTATGTTACCCTTTCATCTCCGTCACGTAAGTTACAAGAAAATAGTACGTAATTTGTGGGTGTGAAAACTAATTCCCATTTGAAGTTTTATCTTGTTTATTGCAGTAGAACATTCAGTATTCACGATAAAAAGACGTCCCATATCAAAGTGATCGAGAAAAATTATCGCATATCACACCAAAACGGCATTTTCATGTGCACTCTTTCGGCGGACGGATCTTTTATGTGTTCTTACCCCAAATAGATGTCCTGCATGTTACAAACCTTCACGAAGGTTAGACTGTTAGCAAGCTGCACATATAACTAGATTAACCACACAGGGGAATGTATGTTACCCTTTCAACTCCGTCACGTAAGTTACAAGAAAATAGTACATAAGTTATTGGTGTGAAAACGCATTCCTATTTCATGTTTTATATTGTCTAATGCAGTAGTACATTCAGTATTCACGATAAAAACATGTCCCATATCAAAGTGATCGGGAAAAATTCACGCATATCACACCAAAACGGTATTTTCAAGTGCAGTCTTTCGGCGGACGGATCCTTAATGTAGTTTTACCCTAAATAGATGTCCTGCATGTTTCAAATCATCACGAATCCTAGAGTGACATCAAGCTACACACACAGCTAGATTAACAACATAGGGGAATGTATGCTACCGTTTCATTTTCGTCACGTAAGTTACAAGAAAATAGTACGTAAGTTATGGGTGTCAAAATTAATTCGCATTTCATGTTTTATCTTGTGTAATGCAGTAGTACATTCAGTATTCACGATTCAAACATGTCCCATGTCAAAGTGATCGAACAAATTCACAGATATCACACCAAAAAGGCATTTTCATGTGCTCTCTTTCGGCGGACGGATCCTTCATGTGGTCTTACCCCAAATAGATGTCCTGCATGTTAGAAACCTTCACGAAGGCTCGACTGATATCAAGCTGCACATATAACTAGATTAACCACACAGGGGAATGTACGCTACCCTTTCATCTCCGTCACGTAAGTTACAAGAAAATAGTACATAAGTTATGGGTGTGAAAACTCATTCCTATTTCATGTTTTATATTGTCTAATGCAGTAGTACATTCAGTATTCACGATAAAAACATGTCCCATATTAAAGTGATCGGGAAAAATTCACGCATATCACACCAAAACGGTATTTTCAAGTGCACTTTTTCGGCTGACGGATCCTTAATGTAGTTTTACCCTAAATAGATGTCCTGCATGTTTCAAATCATCACGAATAATAGACTGATATCAAGCTACACACACAGCTAGATTAACAACATAGGGGAATGTATGCTACCGTTTCATCTTCGTCACGTAAGTTACAAGAAAATAGTACGTACTTTATGGGTGTGAAAATTCACTCGCATTTCATATTTTATCTTGTGTAATGCAGTAGTACATTCAGTATTCACGATACAAACATATCCCATGTCAAAGTGGTCGAAACAATTTACGGATATCACACCAAAAAGGCATTTTCATGTGCACTCTTTCGGCGGACGGATCCTTCATGTGGTCTTACCCCAAATAGATGTCCTACATGTTAGAAACCTTCACGAAGGCTAGACTGATATCAAGCTACACATATAACTAGATTAACCACACAGGGGAATGTATGCTACCCTTTCATCTCCGTCACGTAAGTTACAAGAAAATAGCACGTAAGTTATGAGTGTGAAAACTCATTCATATTTCATGTTTTATCTTGTCTAATGCAGTAGTACATTCAGTATTCACGATAAAAACATGTCCCATATCAAAGTGATCGGGAAAAATTCACGTGTATCACACCAAAACGGTATTTTCAAGTGCACTCTTTCGGCGGACGGATCCTTAATGTGGTCTTACCCCAAATAGATGTCCTGCATGTTAGAAATATTCACAAATCCTAGACTTATATCAATCTACACACAAAACTAGATTAAGCACAAAGGGGAATGTATGCTACCCTTTCTTCTCCGTCACATAAGTTACAAGAAAATATCACGTAAGTTATGGGTGTGAAAACTCATTCCCATTTCATGTTTTATCTTGTATAATGCAGAAGAACATTCAGTAGTCACGAAACAAACATGTCCCATGTCAAAGTGATCGAAACAATTCAAGGATATCGCACCAAAACGGCATTTCCATGTGTACTCTTTCGGCGGACGGATCCTTCATGTGGTCTTACCCCAAATAGATGTTCTACATGTTAGAAACTTTCACGAAGGCTAGACTGATATCAATCTACACATATAACTAGATTAACCACACAGGGGAATGTATGCTACCCTTTCATCTCCGTCACGTAAGTTACAAGAAAATAGTACGTAATTTATGGGTGTGAAAACTAATTCCCATTTGATGTTTTATCTTGCATAGTAGTAGGACATTCAGTATTCACAATAAAAAGACGTCCCATATCAGTGTGATCGAGAAAAATTGAGACATATCACAACAAAACGGCATTTTCATGTGCACTCTATCGGCGAAGGGATCCTTAATTTGGTCTTACCCGAAATTGATGTCCTCCATGTTAGAAATCTTCACGAATCCTAGACTGATATCAAGCTACATACAAAACTAGATTAACCACACAGGGGAATGTATGCTACCCTTTCTACTTCGTCACGTAAGTTACAAGAAAATAGTACGTAAGTTATGGGTGTGAAAACTCATTCATATTTCATGTTTTATATTGTCTAATGCAGTAGTACATTCAGTATTCACGATAAAAACATGTCCCATATCAAAGTGATCGGGAGAAATTCACGCATATCACACCAAAACGGTATTTTCAAGTGCAGTGTTTCGGCGGACGGATCCTTAATGTAGTTTTACCCTAAATAGATGTCCTGCATGTTTCAAATCATCACGAATCCTAGAGTGATATCAAGCTACACACACAGCTAGATTAACAACATAGGGGAATGTATGCTACCGTTTCATTTTCGTCACGTAAGTTACAAGAAAATAGTACGTAAGTTATGGGTGTCAAAATTAATTCGCATTTCATGTTTTATCTTGTGTAATGCAGTAGTACATTCAGTATTCACGATACAAACATGTCCCATGTCAAAGTGATCGAACAAATTCACAGATATCACACCAAAAAGGCATTTTCATGTGCTCTCTTTCGGCGGACGGATCCTTCATGTGGTCTTACCTCAAATAGATGTCCTGCATGTTAGAAACCTTCACGAAGGCTCGACTGATATCAAGCTGCACATATAACTAGATTAACCACACAGGGGAATGTACGCTACCCTTTCATCTCCGTCACGTAAGTTACAAGAAAATAGTACATAAGTTATGGGTGTGAAAACTCATTCCTATTTCATGTTTTATTTTGTCTTATGCAGTAGTACATTCAGTATTCACGATACAAACATATCCCATGTCAAAGTGATCGAGAAAAATTCTCGCATATCACACCAAAACGGCATTTTCATGTGCACTCATTCGGCGGACGGATCCTTTATGTGGTCTTACCCGAAATAGATGTCCTGCATGTTACAAACCTTCACGAAGGCTAGACTGATATCAAGTTGCACATATAACTAGATTAACCACACAGGGGAATGTATGCTGCCCTTCCATCTCCGTCACGTAAGTTACAACAAAATAGTACGTAAGTTATGGGTGTGAAAATTCATTCGCATTTCATGTTTTATCTAGTGTAATGCAGTAATACATTCAGTATTCACGATACAAACATGTCTCATGTCAAAGTGATCGATAAAATTCACGGATATCACACCAAAAAGGCATTTTCATGTGCACTCTTTCGGCGGACGGATCCTTCATGTGGTCTTACCCCAAATAGATGTCCTGCATGTTAGAAACCTTCACGAAGGCTAGACTGATATCAAGCTGCACATGTAACGAGATTAACCACACAGGGGAATGTATGCTACCCTTTCATCTCCGTCACGTAAGTTACAAGAAAATAGTACATAAGTTATGGATGTGAAAACTCATTCCTATTTCATGTTTTATCTTGTCTAATGCAGTAGTACATTCAGTATTCACGATAAAAACATGTCCCATATCAAAGTGATCGGGAAAAATTCACGCATATCACACCAAAACGGTATTTTCAAGTGCACTCTTTCGGCGGACGGATTCTTAATGTAGTTTTACCCTAAATAGATGTCCTGCATGTTTCAAATCGTCACGAATCCTAGACTGATATCAAGCTACACACACAGCTAGACTAATAACATAGGGGAATGTATGCTACCGTTTCATCTTCGTCACGTAAGTTACAAGAAAATAGTACGTAAGTTATGGGTGTGAAAATTAATTCGCATTTCATGTTTTATCTTGTGCAATGCAGTAGTACATTCAGTATTCACGATACAAACATATCCCATGTCAAAGTGATCGAAAAAATTCACGGATATCACACCAAAAAGGCATTTTCATGTGCACTCTTTCAGCGGACGGATCCTTCATGTGGTCTTACCCCAAATAGATGTCCTGCATGTTAGGAACCTTCACGAAGGCTAGACTGATATCAAGCCACTCATATAACTAGATTAACCACACAGGGGAATGTATGTTACCCTTTCATCTCCGTCACGTAAGTTACAAGAAAATAGTACATAAGTTATGGGTGTGAAAACTCAATCCTATTTCATGTTTTATCTTGTCTAATGCAGTAGTACATTCAGTATTCACGATAAAAACATGTCCCATATCAAAGTGATCGCGAAAAATTCACGTATATCACACCAAAACGGTATTTTCAAATGCACTCTTTCGGCGGACGGATCCTTAAGGTGGTCTTACCCCAAATAGATGTCCTGCATGTTAGAAATATTCACGAATCCTAGACTGATATCAATCTACACACAAAACTAGATTAAGCACAAAGGGGAATGTATGCTACCCTTTCATCTCCGTCACGTAAGTTACAAGAAAATAGTACGTAATTTATGGGTTTGAAAACTAATTCCCATTTGATGTTTTATCATGTATATTGCAGTAGAACATTCATTATTCACGATAAAAAG
The DNA here is from genome assembly GCA_020002185.1 of Paraescarpia echinospica. NCBI lineage: Eukaryota > Metazoa > Annelida > Polychaeta > Sabellida > Siboglinidae > Paraescarpia > Paraescarpia echinospica. Next base: position 21,474,703 of record CM034534.1, on the reverse strand, counting down.
ACGTCCCATATCAATGTGATCGAGAAAAATTCACGCATATGACACCAACACGGCATTTTCATGTGCATTCTTTCGGCGGACGGATCCTTAATGTTGTCTTACCCCAAATATATGTCCTGCATGTTAGAAAACTTCACGAAGGCTAGACTGATATCAAGCTACACATATAACTAGATTAACCACACAGGGGAATGTATGCTACCCTTTCATCTCCGTCACGTAAGTTACAAGAAAATAGTACATAAGTTATGGGTGTGAAAACTCATTCCTATTTCATGTTTTATTTTGTCTTATGCAGTAGTACATTCAGTATTCAAGATAAAAACATGTCCCATATCAAAGTGATCGGGGAAAATTCACGTATATCACACCAAAACGGTATTTTCATGTGCACTCTTTCGGCGGACGGATCCTTAATGTGGTCTTACCCCAAATAGATGTCCTGCATGTTAGAAATATTCACGAATCCTAGACTGATATCAATCTACACACAAAACTAGATTAAGCACAAAGGGGAATGTATGCTACCCTTTCATCTCCGTCACGTAAGTTACAAGAAAATAGTACGTAATTTATGGGTTTTAAAACTAATTCCCATTTGATGTTTTATCATGTATATTGCAGTAGAACATTCAGTATTCACGATAAAAAAGACGTCCCATATCAAAGTGATCGAGAAAAATTCTCGCATATCACACCAAAACGGCATTTTCATGTGCACTCTTTCGGCGGACGGATCCTTTATGTGGTCTTACCCGAAATAGATGTCCTGCATGTTAGAAACCTTCACGAAGGCTAGACTGATATCAAGCTGCACATATAACTAGATTAACCACACAGGGGAATGTATGCTACCCTTTCATCTCCGTCACGTAAGTAACAAGAAAATAGTACATAAGTTATGGGTGTGAAAACTCATTCCTATTTCATTTTTTATCTTGTCTAATGCAGTAGTACATTCAGTATTCACGATAAAAACATGTCCCATATCAAAGTGATCGGGAAAAATTCACGTATATCACACCAAAACGGTATTTTCAAGTGCACTCTTTCGGCGGACGGATCCTTAATGTAGTTTTACCCTAAATAGATGTCCTGCATGTTTCAAATCATCACGAATCCTAGATTGATATCAAGCTACACACACAGCTATATTAACAACATAGGGGAATGTATGCTACCGTTTCATTTTCGTCACGTAAGTTACAAGAAAATAGTACGTAAGTTATGGGTGTGAAAATTAATTCGCATTTCATGTTTTATCTTGTGTAATGCAGAAGTACATTCAGTATTCACGATACAAACATGTCTCTTGTCAAAGTGATCGAACAAATTCACGGATATCACACCAAAAAGGCATTTTCATGTGCACTCTTTCGGCGGACGGATCCTTCATGTGGTCTTAACACAAATAGATGTCCTGCATGTTAGAAACTTTCACGAAGGCTAGACTGATATCAAGCTACACATATAACTAGATTAACCACACAGGGGAATGTATGTTACCCTTTCATCTCCGTCACGTAAGTTACAAGAAAATAGTACATAATTTATGGGTGTGAAAACTAATTCCCATTTCATATTTTATCTTGTTTGTTGCAGTAGTACATTCAGTATTCACGATAAAAACTTGTCCCATATCAAAGTGATCGAGAACAATTCACGCATTTATCACACAAAAAGGTATTTTCAAGTGCACTCTTTCGGCGGACGGATCCTTCATGCGGTCTTACCCCAAATAGATGTCCTGCATGTTAGAAACCTTCACGAAGGCCAGACTGATATCAAGCTGCACATATAACTAGATTAACCACACAGTGGAATGTATGCTACCCTTTCATCTCCGTCACGTAAGTTACAAGAAAATAGTACGTAATTTATGGGTGTGAAAACTAATTCCCATTTGATGTTTTATCTTGTTTGTTGCAGTAGAACATTCAGTATTCACGATAAAAAGACGTCCCATATCAAAGTGATCGATAAAAATTCACGCATATCACACCAAAACAGCATTTTCATGTGCACTCTTTCGGCGGACGGATTCTTAATGTAGTTTTACCCTAAATAGATGTCCTGAATGTTTCAAATCATCACGAATCCTAGACTGATATCAAGCTACACACACAGCTAGATTAACAACATAGGGGAATGTATGCTACCGTTTCATTTTCGTCACGTAAGTTACAAGAAAATAGTACGTAAGTTATGGGTGTGAAAATTCATTCGCATTTCATGTTTTATATTGTGTAATGCAGTAGTACATTCAGTATTCACGATACAAACATATCCCATGTCAAAGTGATCGAAAAAATTCACGGATATGACACCAAAAAGGCATTTTCATGTGCACTCTTTCAGCGGACGGATCCTTCATGTGGTCTTACCCCAAATAGATTCCTGCATGTTAGGAACCTTCACGAAGGCTAGACTGATATTAAGCCACACATATAACTAGATTAACCACACAGGGGAATGTATGTTACCCTTTCATCTCCGTCACGTAAGTTACAAGAAAATAGTACATAAGTTATGGGTGTGAAAACTCATTCCTATTTCATGTTTTATCTTGTCTAATGCAGTAGTACATTCAGTATTCACGATAAAAACATGTCCCATATCAAAGTGATCGGGAAAAATTCACGTATATCACACCAAAACGGTATTTTCAAGTGCACTCTTTCGGCGGACGGATCCTTAATGTGGTCTTACCCCAAATAGATGTCCTGCATGTTAGAAATATTCACGAATCCTAGACTGATATCAATCTACACACAAAACTAGATTAAGCACAAAGGGGAATGTATGCTACCCTTTCATCTCCGTCACGTAAGTTACAAGAAAATAGTACGTAATTTATGGGTTTGAAAACTAATTCCCATTTGATGTTTTATCATGTATATTGCAGAAGTACATTCATATTCACGATAAAAAGACGTCCCATATCAATGTGATCGAGAAAAATTCAAGGATACACCAAACACGGCATTTTCATGTGCATTCTTTCGGCGGACGGATCCTTAATGTTGTCTTACCCCAAATAGATGTCCTGCATGTTAGAAAACTTCACGAAGGCTAGACTGATATCAAGCTACACATATAACTAGATTAACCACACAGGGGAATGTATGCTACCCTTTCATCTCCGTCACGTAAGTTACAAGAAAATAGTACATAAGTTATGGATGTGAAAACTCATTCCTATTTCATGTTTTATCTTGTCTAATGCAGTAGTACATTCAGTATTCACGATAAAAACATGTCCCATATCAAAGTGATCGGGACAAATTCACGCATATCACACCAAAACGGTATTTTCAAGTGCACTCTTTCGGCGGACGGATTCTTAATGTAGTTTTACCCTAAATATATGTCCTGAATGTTTCAAATCATCACGAATCCTAGACTGATATCAAGCTACACACACAGCTAGATTAACAACATAGGGGAATGTATGCTACCGTTTCATTTTCGTCACGTAAGTTACAAGAAAATAGTACGTAAGTTATGGGTGTGAAAATTCATTCGCATTTCATGTTTTATATTGTGTAATGCAGTAGTACATTCAGTATTCACGATACAAACATATCCCATGTCAAAGTGATCGAAAAAATTCACGGATATCACACCAAAAAGGCATTTTCATGTGCACTCTTTCGGCGGACGGATCCTTCATGTGGTCTTACCCCAAATAGATGTCCTGCATGTTAGGAACCTTCACGAAGGCTAGACTGATATCAAGCCACACATATAACTAGATTAACCACACAGGGGAATGTATGTTACCCTTTCATCTCCGTCACGTAAGTTACAAGAAAATAGTACATAAGTTATGGGTGTGAAAACTCATTCCTATTTCATGTTTTATCTTGTCTAATGCAGTAGTACATTCAGTATTCACGATAAAAACATGTCCCATATCAAAGTGATCGCGAAAAATTCACGTATATCACACCAAAACGGTATTTTCAAGTGCACTCTTTCGGCGGACGGATCCTTAATGTGGTCTTACCCCAAATAGATGTCCTGCATGTTAGAAATATTCACGAATCCTAGACTGATATCAATCTACACACAAAACTAGATTAAGCACAAAGGGGAATGTATGCTACCCTTTCATCTCCGTCACGTAAGTTACAAGAAAATAGTACGTAATTTATGGGTTTGAAAACTAATTCCCATTTGATGTTTTATCATGTATATTGCAGTAGAACATTCAGTATTCACGATAAAAAGACGTCCCATATCAATGTGATCGAGAAAAATTCACGCATATGACACCAACACGGCATTTTCATGTGCATTCTTTCGGCGGACGGATCCTTAATGTTGTCTTACCCCAAATAGATGTCCTGCATGTTAGAAAACTTCACGAAGGCTAGACTGATATCAAGCTACACATATAACTTGATTAACCACACAGGGGAATGTATGCTACCCTTTCATCTCCGTCACGTAAGTTACAAGAAAATAGTACATAAGTTATGGGTGTGAAAACTCATTCCTATTTCATGTTTTATTTTGTCTAATGCAGTAGTACATTCAGTATTCACGATAAAAACATGTCCCATATCAAAGTGATCGGGAAAAATTCACGTCTATCACACCAAAACGGTATTTTCAAGTGCACGCTTTCGGCGGACGGATCCTTAATGTGGTCTTACCCCAAATAGATGTCCTGCATGTTAGAAATATTCACGAATCCTAGACTGATATCAATCTACACACAAAACTAGATTAAGCACAAAGGGGAATGTATGCTACCCTTTCATCTCCGTCACGTAAGTTACAAGAAAATAGTACGTAATTTATGGGTTTGAAAACTAATTCCCATTTGATGATTTATCATGTATATTGCAGTAGAACATTCAGTATTCAGGATAAAAAGACGTCCCATATGAAAGTGATCGAGAAAAATTCTCGCATATCACACCAAAACGGCATTTTCGTGTGCACTCTTTCGGCGGACGGATCCTTTATGTGGTCTTACCCGAAATAGATGTCCTGCATGTTACAAACCTTCACGAAGGCTAGACTGATATCAAGCTGCACATATAACTAGATTAACCACACAGGGGAATGTATGCTACCCTTTCATCTCCGTCACGTAAGTTACAAGAAAATAGTACGTAAGTTGTGGGTGTGAAAATTCATTCGCATTTCATGTTTTATATTGTGTAATGCAGTAGTACATTCAGTATTCACGATACAAACATATCCCATGTCAAAGTGATCGAGAAAATTCACGGATATCACACCAAAAAGGCATTTTCATGTGCACTCTTTCGGCGGACGGATCCTTCATGTGGTCTTACCCCAAATAGATGTGCTGCATGTTAGGAACCTTCACGAAGGCTAGACTGATATCAAGCCACACATATAACTAGATTAACCACACAGGGGAATGTATGTTACCCTTTCATCTCCGTCACGTAAGTTACAAGAAAATAGTACATAAGTTATGTGTGTGAAAACTCATTCCTATTTCATGTTTTATCTTGTCTAATGCAGTAGTACATTCAGTATTCACGATAAAAACATGTCCCATATCAAAGTGATCGCGAAAAATTCACGTATATCACACCAAAACGGTATTTTCAAGTGCACTCTTTCAGCGGACGGATCCTTAATGTGGTCTTACCCCAAATAGATGTCCTGCATGTTATAAATATTCACGAATCCTAGACTGATATCAATCTACACACAAAACTAGATTAAGCACAAAGGGGAATGTATGCTACCCTTTCATCTCCGTCACGTAAGTTACAAGAAAATAGTACGTAAGTTATGGGTGTGAAAATTCATTCGCATTTCATGTTTTATATTGTGTAATGCAGTAGTACATTCAGTATTCACGATACAAACATATCCCATGTCAAAGTGATCGAAAAAATTCACGGATATCACACCAAAAAGGCATTTTCATGTGCACTCTTTCGGCGGACGGATCCTTTATGTGGTCTTACCCCAAATAGATGTCCTGCATGTTAGGAACCTTCACGAAGGCTAGACTGATATCAATCCACACATATAACTAGATTAACCACACAGGGGAATGTATGTTACCCTTTCATCTCCGTCACGTAAGTTACAAGAAAATAGTACATAAGTTATGGGTGTGAAAACTCATTCCTATTTCATGTTTTATCTTGTCTAATGCAGTAGTACATTCAGTATTCACGATAAAAACATGTCCCATATCAAAGTGATCGCGAAAAATTCACGTATATCACACCAAAACGGTATTTTCAAGTGCACTCTTTCGGCGGACGGATCCTTAATGTGGTCTTACCCCAAATAGATGTCCTGCATGTTAGAAATATTCACGAATCCTAGACTGATATCATTCTACACACAAAACTAGATTAAGCACAAAGGGGAATGTATGCTACCCTTTCATCTCCGTCACGTAAGTTACAAGAAAATAGTACGTAATTTATGGGTTTGAAAACTAATTCCCATTTGATGTTTTATCTTGTATATTGCAGTAGAACATTCAGTATTCACGATAAAAAGACGTCCCATATCAATGTGATCGAGAAAAATTCACGCATATGACACCAAGACGGCATTTTCATGTGCATTCTTTCGGCGGACGGATCCTTAATGTGGTCTTACCCCAAATAGATGTCCTGCATGTTAGAAACCTTCACGAAGGCTAGACTGATATCAAGCTACACATATAAATAGATTAACCACACAGGGGAATGTATGCTACCCTTTCATCTCCGTCACGTAAGTTACAAGAAAATAGTACATAAGTTATGGGTGTGAAAACTCATTTCTATTTCACGTTTTATTTTGTCTAATGCAGTAGTACATTCAGTATTCACGATAAAAACATGTCCCATATCAAAGTGATCGGGAACAATTCACGTATATCACACCAAAACGGTATTTTCATGTGCACTCTTTCGGCGGACGGATCCTTAATGTGGTCTTACCCCAAATAGATGTCCTGCATGTTAGAAATATTCACGAATCCTAGACTGATATCAATCTACACACAAAACTAGATTAAGCACAAAGGGGAATGTATGCTACCCTTTCATCTCCGTCACGTAAGTTACAAGAAAATAGTACGTAATTTATGGGTTTTAAAACTAATTCCCATTTGATGTTTTATCATGTATATTGCAGTAGAACATTCAGTATTCACGATAAAAAGACGTCCCATATCAAAGTGATCGAGAAAAATTCTCGCATATCACACCAAAACGGCATTTTCATGTGCACTCTTTCGGCGGACGGATCCTTCATGTGGTCTTACCCCAAATAGATGTCCTGCATGTTAGGAACCTTCACGAAGGCTAGACTGATATCAAGCCACACATATAACTAGATTAACCACACAGGGGAATGTATGTTACCCTTTCATCTCCGTCACGTAAGTTACAAGAAAATAGTACATAAGTTATGGGTGTGAAAACTCATTCCTATTTTATGTTTTATCTTGTCTAATGCAGTAGTACATTCAGTATTCACGATAAAAACATGTCCCATATCAAAGTTATCGGGAAAAATTCACGTATATCACACCAAAACGGTATTTTCAAGTGCACTCTTTCGGCGGACGGATTCTTAATGTAGTTTTACCCTAAATAGATGTCCTGAATGTTTCAAATCATCACGAATCCTAGACTGATATCAAGCTACACACACAGCTAGATTAACAACATAGGGGAATGTATGCTACCGTTTCATTTTCGTCACGTAAGTTACAAGAAAATAGTACGTAAGTTATGGGTGTGAAAATTCATTCGCATTTCATGTTTTATATTGTGTAATGCAGTAGTACATTCAGTATTCACGATACAAACATATCCCATGTCAAAGTGATCGAAAAAATTCACGGATATGACACCAAAAAGGCATTTTCATGTGCACTCTTTCAGCGGACGGATCCTTCATGTGGTCTTACCCCAAATAGATTCCTGCATGTTAGGAACCTTCACGAAGGCTAGACTGATATTAAGCCACACATATAACTAGATTAACCACACAGGGGAATGTATGTTACCCTTTCATCTCCGTCACGTAAGTTACAAGAAAATAGTACATAAGTTATGGGTGTGAAAACTCATTCCTATTTCATGTTTTATCTTGTCTAATGCAGTAGTACATTCAGTATTCACGATAAAAACATGTCCCATATCAAAGTGATCGCGAAAAATTCACGTATATCACACCAAAACGGTATTTTCAAATGCACTCTTTCGGCGGACGGATCCTTAATGTGGTCTTACCCCAAATAGATGTCCTGCATGTTAGAAATATTCACGAATCCTAGACTGATATCAGTCTACACACAAAACTAGATTAAGCACAAAGGGGAATGTATGCTACCCTTTCATCTCCGTCACGTAAGTTACAAGAAAATAGTACGTAATTTATGGGTTTGAAAACTAATTCCCATTTGATGTTTTATCATGTATATTGCAGTAGAACATTCATTATTCACGATAAAAAGACGTCCCATATCAATGTGATCGAGAAAAATTCACGCATATGACACCAACACGGCATTTTCATGTGCATTCTTTCGGCGGACGGATCCTTAATGTTGTCTTACCCCAAATATATGCCCTGCATGTTAGAAAACTTCACGAAGGCTAGACTGATATCAAGCTACACATATAACTAGATTAACCACACAGGGGAATGTATGCTACCCTTTCATCTCCGTCACGTAAGTTACAAGAAAATAGTACATAAGTTATGGGTGTGAAAACTCATTCCTATTTCATGTTTTATTTTGTCTTATGCAGTAGTACATTCAGTATTCACGATAAAAACATGTCCCATATCAAAGTGATCGGGAAAAATTCACGTATATCACACCAAAACGGTATTTTCATGTGCACTCTTTCGGCGGACGGATCCTTAATGTGGTCTTACCCCAAATAGATGTCCTGCATGTTAGAAATATTCACGAATCCTAGACTGATATCAATCTACACACAAAACTAGATTAAGCACAAAGGGGAATGTATGCTACCCTTTCATCTACGTCACGTAAGTTACAAGAAAATAGTACGTAATTTATGGGTTTGAAAACTAATTCCCATTTGATGTTTTATCATGTATATTGCAGTAGAACATTCAGTATTCACGATAAAAAGACGTCCCATATCAATGTGATCGAGAAAAATTCACGCATATGACACCAACACGGCATTTTCATGTGCATTCTTTCGGCGGACGGATCCTTAATGTTGTCTTACCCCAAATATATGTCCTGCATGTTAGAAAATTTCACGAAGGCTAGACTGATATCAAGCTACACATATAACTAGATTAACCACACAGGGGAATGTATGCTACCCTTTCATCTCCGTCACGTAAGTTACAAGAAAATAGTACATAAGTTATGGGTGTGAAAACTCATTCCTATTTCATGTTTTATTTTGTCTTATGCAGTAGTACATTCAGTATTCACGATACAAACATATCCCATGTCAAAGTGATCGAGAAAAATTCTCGCATATCACACCAAAACGGCATTTTCATGTGCACTCATTCGGCGGACGGATCCTTTATGTGGTCTTACCCGAAATAGATGTCCTGCATGTTACAAACCTTCACGAAGGCTAGACTGATATCAAGTTGCACATATAACTAGATTAACCACACAGGGGAATGTATGCTGCCCTTCCATCTCCGTCACGTAAGTTACAACAAAATAGTACGTAAGTTATGGGTGTGAAAATTCATTCGCATTTCATGTTTTATCTAGTGTAATGCAGTAATACATTCAGTATTCACGATACAAACATGTCTCATGTCAAAGTGATCGATAAAATTCACGGATATCACACCAAAAAGGCATTTTCATGTGCACTCTTTCGGCGGACGGATCCTTCATGTGGTCTTACCCCAAATAGATGTCCTGCATGTTAGAAACCTTCACGAAGGCTAGACTGATATCAAGCTGCACATGTAACGAGATTAACCACACAGGGGAATGTATGCTACCCTTTCATCTCCGTCACGTAAGTTACAAGAAAATAGTACATAAGTTATGGATGTGAAAACTCATTCCTATTTCATGTTTTATCTTGTCTAATGCAGTAGTACATTCAGTATTCACGATAAAAACATGTCCCATATCAAAGTGATCGGGAAAAATTCACGCATATCACACCAAAACGGTATTTTCAAGTGCACTCTTTCGGCGGACGGATTCTTAATGTAGTTTTACCCTAAATAGATGTCCTGCATGTTTCAAATCATCACGAATCCTAGACTGATATCAAGCTACACACACAGCTAGATTAACAACATAGGGGAATGTATGCTACCGTTTCATCTTCGTCACGTAAGTTACAAGAAAATAGTACGTAAGTTATGGGTGTGAAAATTCATTCGCATTTCATGTTTTATATTGTGTAATGCAGTAGTACATTCAGTATTCACGATACAAACATATCCCATGTCAAAGTGATCGAAAAAATTCACGGATATCACACCAAAAAGGCATTTTCATGTGCACTCTTTCAGCGGACGGATCCTTCATGTGGTCTTACCCCAAATAGATGTCCTGCATGTTAGGAACCTTCACGAAGGCTAGACTGATATCAAGCCACACATATAACTAGATTAACCACACAGGGGAATGTATGTTACCCTTTCATCTCCGTCACGTAAGTTACAAGAAAATAGTACATAAGTTATGGGTGTGAAAACTCAATCCTATTTCATGTTTTATCTTGTCTAATGCAGTAGTACATTCAGTATTCACGATAAAAACATGTCCCATATCAAAGTGATCGCGAAAAATTCACGTATATCACACCAAAACGGTATTTTCAAATGCACTCTTTCGGCGGACGGATCCTTAATGTGGTCTTACCCCAAATAGATGTCCTGCATGTTAGAAATATTCACGAATCCTAGACTGATATCAATCTACACACAAAACTAGATTAAGCACAAAGGGGAATGTATGCTACCCTTTCATCTCCGTCACGTAAGTTACAAGAAAATAGTACGTAATTTATGAGTTTGAAAACTAATTCCCATTTGATGTTTTATCATGTATATTGCAGTAGAACATTCATTATTCACGATAAAAAGACGTCCCATATCAATGTGATCGAGAAAAATTCACGCATATGACACCAACACGGCATTTTCATGTGCATTCTTTCGGCGGACGGATCCTTAATGTTGTCTTACCCCAAATATATGTCCTGCATGTTAGAAAACTTCACGAAGGCTAGACTGATATCAAGCTACACATATAACTAGATTAACCACACAGGGGAATGTATGCTACCCTTTCATCTCCGTCACGTAAGTTACAAGAAAATAGTACATAAGTTATGGGTGTGAAAACTCATTCCTATTTCATGTTTTATTTTGTCTTATGCAGTAGTACATTCAGTATTCACGATAAAAACATGTCCCATATCAAAGTGATCGCGAAAAATTCACGTATATCACACCAAAACGGTATTTTCATGTGCACTCTTTCGGCGGACGGATCCTTAATGTGGTCTTACCCCAAATAGATGTCCTGCATGTTAGAAATATTCACGAATCCTAGACTGATATCAATCTACAAACAAAACTAGATTAAGCACAAAGGGGAATGTATGCTACCCTTTCATCTCCGTCACGTAAGTTACAAGAAAATAGTACGTAATTTATGGGTTTGAAAACTAATTCCCATTTGATGTTTTATCATGTATATTGCAGTAGAACATTCAGTATTCACGATAAAAAGACGTCCCATATCAATGTGATCGAGAAAAATTCACGCATATGACACCAACACGGCATTTTCATGTGCATTCTTTCGGCGGACGGATCCTTAATGTTGTCTTACCCCAAATATATGTCCTGCATGTTAGAAAACTTCACGAAGGCTAGACTGATATCAAGCTACACATATAACTAGATTAACCACACAGGGGAATGTATGCTACCCTTTCATCTCCGTCACGTAAGTTACAAGAAAATAGTACATAAGTTATGGGTGTGAAAACTCATTCCTATTTCATGTTTTTTTTGTCTTATGCAGTAGTACATTCAGTATTCAAGATAAAAACATGTCCCATATCAAAGTGATCGAGAAAAATTCACGTATATCACACCAAAACGGTATTTTCATGTGCACTCTTTCGGCGGACGGATCCTTAATGTGGTCTTACCCCAAATAGATGTCCTGCATGTTAGAAATATTCACGAATCCTAGACTGATATCAATCTACACACAAAACTAGATTAAGCACAAAGGGGAATGTATGCTACCCTTTCATCTCCGTCACGTAAGTTACAAGAAAATAGTACGTAATTTATGGGTTTGAAAACTAATTCCCATTTGATGTTTTATCATGTATATTGCAGTAGAACATTCAGTATTCACGATAAAAAGACGTCCCATATCAAAGTGATCGAGAAAAATTCTCGCATATCACACCAAAACGGCATTTTCATGTGCACTCTTTCGGCGGACGGATCCTTTATGTGGTCTTACCCGAAATAGATGTCCTGCATGTTAGAAACCTTCACGAAGGCTAGACTGATATCAAGCTGCACATATAACTAGATTAACCACACAGGGGAATGTATGCTACCCTTTCATCTCCGTCACGTAAGTAACAAGAAAATAGTACATAAGTTATGGGTGTGAAAACTCATTCCTATTTCATTTTTTATCTTGTCTAATGCAGTAGTACATTCAGTATTCACGATAAAAACATGTCCCATATCAAAGTGATCGGGAAAAATTCACGTATATCACACCAAAACGGTATTTTCAAGTGCACTCTTTCGGCGGACGGATCCTTAATGTAGTTTTACCCTAAATAGATGTCCTGCATGTTTCAAATCATCACGAATCCTAGATTGATATCAAGCTACACACACAGCTATATTAACAACATAGGGGAATGTATGCTACCGTTTCATTTTCGTCACGTAAGTTACAAGAAAATAGTACGTAAGTTATGGGTGTGAAAATTAATTCGCATTTCATGTTTTATCTTGTGTAATGCAGAAGTACATTCAGTATTCACGATACAAACATGTCTCTTGTCAAAGTGATCGAACAAATTCACGGATATCACACCAAAAAGGCATTTTCATGTGCACTCTTTCGGCGGACGGATCCTTCATGTGGTCTTAACACAAATAGATGTCCTGCATGTTAGAAACTTTCACGAAGGCTAGACTGATATCAAGCTACACATATAACTAGATTAACCACACAGGGGAATGTATGTTACCCTTTCATCTCCGTCACGTAAGTTACAAGAAAATAGTACATAATTTATGGGTGTGAAAACTAATTCCCATTTCATATTTTATCTTGTTTGTTGCAGTAGTACATTCAGTATTCACGATAAAAACTTGTCCCATATCAAAGTGATCGAGAACAATTCACGCATTTATCACACAAAAAGGTATTTTCAAGTGCACTCTTTCGGCGGACGGATCCTTCATGCGGTCTTACCCCAAATAGATGTCCTGCATGTTAGAAACCTTCACGAAGGCCAGACTGATATCAAGCTGCACATATAACTAGATTAACCACACAGTGGAATGTATGCTACCCTTTCATCTCCGTCACGTAAGTTACAAGAAAATAGTACGTAATTTATGGGTGTGAAAACTAATTCCCATTTGATGTTTTATCTTGTTTGTTGCAGTAGAACATTCAGTATTCACGATAAAAAGACGTCCCATATCAAAGTGATCGATAAAAATTCACGCATATCACACCAAAACGGCATTTTCATGTGCACTCTTTCGGCGGACGGATTCTTAATGTAGTTTTACCCTAAATAGATGTCCTGAATGTTTCAAATCATCACGATTCCTAGACTGATATCAAGCTACACACACAGCTAGATTAACAACATAGGGGAATGTATGCTACCGTTTCATTTTCGTCACGTAAGTTACAAGAAAATAGTACGTAAGTTATGGGTGTGAAAATTCATTCGCATTTCATGTTTTATATTGTGTAATGCAGTAGTACATTCAGTATTCACGATACAAACATATCCCATGTCAAAGTGATCGAAAAAATTCACGGATATGACACCAAAAAGGCATTTTCATGTGCACTCTTTCAGCGGACGGATCCTTCATGTGGTCTTACCCCAAATAGATGTCCTGCATGTTAGGAACCTTCACGAAGGCTAGACTGATATCAAGCCATACATATAACTAGATTAACCACACAGGAGAATGTATGTTACCCTTTCATCTCCGTCACGTAAGTTACAAGAAAATAGTGCATAAGTTATGGGTGTGAAAACTCATTCCTATTTCATGTTTTATCTTGTCTAATGCAGTAGTACATTCAGTATTCACGATAAAAACATGTCCCATATCAAAGTGATCGCGAAAAATTCACGTATATCACACCAAAACGGTATTTTCAAATGCACTCTTTCGGCGGACGGATCCTTAAGGTGGTCTTACCCCAAATAGATGTCCTGCATGTTAGAAATATTCACGAATCCTAGACTGATATCAATCTACACACAAAACTAGATTAAGCACAAAGGGGAATGTATGCTACCCTTTCATCTCCGTCACGTAAGTTACAAGAAAATAGTACGTAATTTATGGGTTTGAAAACTAATTCCCATTTGATGTTTTATCATGTATATTGCAGTAGAACATTCAGTATTCACGATAAAAAGACGTCCCATATCAATGTGATCGAGAAAAATTCACGCATATGACACCAACACGGCATTTTCATGTGCATTCTTTCGGCGGACGGATCCTTAATGTTGTCTTACCCCAAATAGATGTCCTGCATGTTAGAAAACTTCACGAAGGCTAGACTGATATCAAGCTACACATATAACTAGATTAACCACACAGGGGAATGTATGCTACCCTTTCATCTCCGTCACGTAAGTTACAAGAAAATAGTACATAAGTTATGGGTGTGAAAACTCATTCCTATTTCATGTTTTATTTTGTCTTATGCAGTAGTACATTCAGTATTCACGATAAAAACATGTCCCATATCAAAGTGATCGGGAAAAATTCACGTATATCACACCAAAACGGTATTTTCATGTGCACTCTTTCGGCGGACGGATCCTTAATGTGGTCTTACCCCAAATAGATGTCCTGCATGTTAGAAATATTCACGAATCCTAGACTGATATCAATCTACACACAAAACTAGATTAAGCAC
This sequence comes from Paraescarpia echinospica, assembly GCA_020002185.1. Taxonomy (NCBI): domain Eukaryota; kingdom Metazoa; phylum Annelida; class Polychaeta; order Sabellida; family Siboglinidae; genus Paraescarpia; species Paraescarpia echinospica. The sequence continues at coordinate 21,459,537 of CM034534.1, read as the reverse complement.
AAAGGGGAATGTATGCTACCCTTTCATCTACGTCACGTAAGTTACAAGAAAATAGTACGTAATTTATGGGTTTTAAAACTAATTCCCATTTGATGTTTTATCATGTATATTGCAGTAGAACATTCAGTATTCACGATAAAAAGACGTCCCATATCAAAGTGATCGAGAAAATCTCGCATATCACACCAAAACGGCATTTTCATGTGCACTCTTTCGGCGGACGGATCCTTTATGTGGTCTTACCCGAAATAGATGTCCTGCATGTTACAAACCTTCACGAAGGCTAGACTGATATCAAGCTGCACATATAACTAGATTAACCACACAGGGGAATGTATGCTACCCTTTCATCTCCGTCCCGTAAGTTACAAGAAAATAGTACGTAAGTTATGGGTGTGAAAATTCATTCGCATTTCATGTTTTATATTGTGTAATGCAGTAGTACATTCAGTATTCACGATACAAACATATCCCATGTCAAAGTGATCGAAAAAATTCACGGATATCACACCAAAAAGGCATTTTCATGTGCACTCGTTCGGCGGACGGATCCTTCATGTGGTCTTACCCCAAATAGATGTGCTGCATGTTAGGAACCTTCACGAAGGCTAGACTGATATCAAGCCACACATATAACTAGATTAACCACACAGGGGAATGTATGTTACCCTTTCATCTCCGTCACGTAAGTTACAAGAAAATAGTACATAAGTTATGGGTGTGAAAACTCATTCCTATTTCATGTTTTATCTTGTCTAATGCAGTAGTACATTCAGTATTCACGATAAAAACATGTCCCATATCAAAGTGATCGCGAAAAATTCACGTATATCACACCAAAACGGTATTTTCAAATGCACTCTTTCGGCGGACGGATCCTTAATGTGGTCTTACCCCAAATAGATGTCCTGCATGTTAGAAATATTCACGAATCCTAGACTGATATCAGTCTACACACAAAACTAGATTAAGCACAAAGGGGAATGTATGCTACCCTTTCATCTCCGTCACGTAAGTTACAAGAAAATAGTACGTAATTTATGGGTTTGAAAACTAATTCCCATTTGATGTTTTATCATGTATATTGCAGTAGAACATTCAGTATTCACGATAAAAAGACGTCCCATATCAATGTGATCGAGAAAAATTCACGCACATGACACCAACACGGCATTTTCATGTGCATTCTTTCGGCGGACGGATCCTTAATGTTGTCTTACCCCAAATATATGTCCTGCATGTTAGAAAACTTCACGAAGGCTAGACTGATATCAAGCTACACATATAACTAGATTAACCACACAGGGGAATGTATGCTACCATTTCATCTCCGTCACGTAAGTTACAAGAAAATAGTACATAAGTTATGGGTGTGAAAACTCATTCCTATTTCATGTTTTATTTTGTCTTATGCAGTAGTACATTCAGTATTCAAGATAAAAACATGTCCCATATCAAAGTGATCGGGGAAAATTCACGTATATCACACCAAAACGGTATTTTCATGTGCACTCTTTCGGCGGACGGATCCTTAATGTGGTCTTACCCCAAATAGATGTCCTGCATGTTAGAAATATTCACGAATCCTAGACTGATATCAATCTACACACAAAACTAGATTAAGCACAAAGGGGAATGTATGCTACCCTTTCATCTCCGTCACGTAAGTTACAAGAAAATAGTACGTAATTTATGGGTTTTAAAACTAATTCCCATTTGATGTTTTATCATGTATATTGCAGTAGAACATTCAGTATTCACGATAAAAAGACGTCCCATATCAAAGTGATCGAGAAAAATTCTCGCATATCACACCAAAACGGCATTTTCATGTGCACTCTTTCGGCGGACGGATCCTTTATGTGGTCTTACCCGAAATAGATGTCCTGCATGTTAGAAACCTTCACGAAGGCTAGACTGATATCAAGCTGCACATATAACTAGATTAACCACACAGGGGAATGTATGCTACCCTTTCATCTCCGTCACGTAAGTAACAAGAAAATAGTACATAAGTTATGGGTGTGAAAACTCATTCCTATTTCATTTTTTATCTTGTCTAATGCAGTAGTACATTCAGTATTCACGATAAAAACATGTCCCATATCAAAGTGATCGGGAAAAATTCACGTATATCACACCAAAACGGTATTTTCAAGTGCACTCTTTCGGCGGACGGATCCTTAATGTAGTTTTACCCTAAATAGATGTCCTGCATGTTTCAAATCATCACGAATCCTAGATTGATATCAAGCTACACACACAGCTATATTAACAACATAGGGGAATGTATGCTACCGTTTCATTTTCGTCACGTAAGTTACAAGAAAATAGTACGTAAGTTATGGGTGTGAAAATTAATTCGCATTTCATGTTTTATCTTGTGTAATGCAGAAGTACATTCAGTATTCACGATACAAACATGTCTCTTGTCAAAGTGATCGAACAAATTCACGGATATCACACCAAAAAGGCATTTTCATGTGCACTCTTTCGGCGGACGGATCCTTCATGTGGTCTTAACACAAATAGATGTCCTGCATGTTAGAAACTTTCACGAAGGCTATACTGATATCAAGCTACACATATAACTAGATTAACCACACAGGGGAATGTATGTTACCCTTTCATCTCCGTCACGTAAGTTACAAGAAAATACTACATAATTTATGGGTGTGAAAACTAATTCCCATTTCATATTTTATCTTGTTTGTTGCAGTAGTACATTCAGTATTCACGATAAAAACTTGTCCCATATCAAAGTGATCGAGAACAATTCACGCATGTATCACACAAAAAGGTATTTTCAAGTGCACTCTTTCGGCGGACGGATCCTTCATGCGGTCTTACCCCAAATAGATGTCCTGCATGTTAGAAACCTTCACGAAGGCCAGACTGATATCAAGCTGCACATATAACTAGATTAACCACACAGTGGAATGTATGCTACCCTTTCATCTCCGTCACGTAAGTTACAAGAAAATAGTACGTAATTTATGGGTGTGAAAACTAATTCCCATTTGATGTTTTATCTTGTTTGTTGCAGTAGAACATTCAGTATTCACGATAAAAAGACGTCCCATATCAAAGTGATCGAAAAAAATTCACGCATATCACACCAAAACGGCATTTTCATGTGCACTCTTTCGGCGGACGGATCCTTTATGTGGTCTTACCCGAAATAGATGTCCAGCATGTTACAAACCTTAACGAAGGCTAGACTGATATCAAGCTGCACATATAACTAGATTAACCACACAGGGGAATGTATGCTACACTTTCATCTCCGTCACGTAAGTTACAAGAAAATAGTACGTAAGTTATGGGTGTGAAAATTCATTCGCATTTCAAGTTTTATCTTGTGTAATGCAGTAGTACATTCAGTATTCACGATACAAACATGTCCCACATTAAAGTGATCGGGAAAAATTCACGCATATCACACCGAAACGGTATTTTCAAGTGCACTCTTTCGGCGGACGGATTCTTAATGTAGTTTTACCCTAAATAGATGTCCTGCATGTTTCAAATCATCAAGAATCCTAGACTGATATCAAGCTACACACACAGCTAGATTAACAACATAGGGGAATGTATGCTACCGTTTCATCTTCGTCACGTAAGTTACAAGAAAATAGTACGTAAGTTATGGGTGTGAAAATTCATTCGCATTTCATGTTTTATATTGTGTAATGCAGTAGTACATTCAGTATTCACGATACAAACATATCCCATGTCAAAGTGATCGAAAAAATTCACGGATATCACACCAAAAAGGTATTTTCATGTGCACTCTTTCGGCGAACGGATCCTTCATGTGGTCTTACCCCAAATAGATGTCCTGCATGTTAGGAACCTTCACGAAGGCTAGACTGATATCAAGCCACACATATAACTAGATTAACCACACAGGGGAACGTATGTTACCCTTTCATCTCCGTCACGTAAGTTACAAGAAAATAGTACATAAGTTATGGGTGTGAAAACTCATTCCTATTTTATGTTTTATCTTGTCTAATGCAGTAGTACATTCAGTATTCACGATAAAAACATGTTCCATATCAAAGTGATCGGGAAAAATTCACGTATATCACACCAAAACGGTATTTTCATGTGCACTCTTTCGGCGAACGGATCCTTCATGTGGTCTTACCCCAAATAGATGTCCTGCATGTTAGAAACCTTCACGAAGGCTAGACTGATATCAAGCTGCACATATAACTAGATTAACCACACAGTGGAATGTATGCTACCCTTTCATCTCCGTCACGTAAGTTACAATAAAATAGTACGTAATTTATGGGTGTGAAAACTAATTCCCATTTGAAGTTTTATCTTGTTTGTTGCAGTAGAACATTCAGTATTCACGATAAAAAGACGTCCCATATCAAAGTGATCGAAAAAAATTCACGCATATCACACCAAAATGGCATTTTCATGTGCACTCTTTCGGCGGACGGATCCATTATGTGGTCTTACCCGAAATAGATGTCCTGCATGTTACAAACCTTCACGAAGGCTAGACTGATATCAAGCTGCACATATAACTAGATTAACCACACAGGGGAATGGATGCTACCCTTTCATCTCCGTCACGTAAGTTACAAGAAAATAGTACGTAAGTTATGGGTGTGAAAATTCATCCGCATTTCATGTTTTATCTTGTGTAATGCAGTAGTACATTCAGTATTCACGATACAAACATGTCCCATGTCAACGTGATCGATAAAATTCACGGATATCACACCAAAAAGGCATTTTCATGTGCACTCTTTCGGCGGACGGATCCTTCATGTAGTGTTACCCCAAATAGATGTCCTGCATGTTAGAAACCTTCACGAAGGCTAGCCTGATATCAAGCTGCACATATAACTAGATTAACCACACAGGGGAATGGATGCTACCCTTTCATCTCCGTCACGTAAGTTACAAGAAAATAGTACATAAGTTAAGGATGTGAAAACTCATTCCTATTTCATGTTTTATCTTGTCTAATGCTGTAGTACATTCAGTATTCACGATAAAAACATGTCCCATATCAAAGTGATCGGGAAAAATTCACGCATATCACACCAAAACGGTATTTTCAAGTGCACTCTTTCGGCGAACGGATTCTTAATGTAGTTTTACCCTAAATGGATTTCCTGCATGTTTCAAATCATCACGAATCCTAGACTGATATCAAGCTACACACACAGCTAGATTAACAACATAGGGGAATGTATGCTACCGTTTCATCTTCGTCACGTAAGTTACAAGAAAATAGTACATAAGTTATGGGTGTGAAAATTCATTCGCATTTCATGTTTTATATTGTGTAATGCAGTAGTACATTCAGTATTCACGATACAAACATTTCCCATGTCAAAGTGATCGAAAAAATTCACGGATATCACACCAAAAAGGCATTTTCATGTGCACTCTTTCGGCGGACGGATCCTTCATGTGGTCTTACCCCAAATAGATGTCCTGCATGTTAGAAACCTTCACGAAGGCTAGACTGATATCAAGCCACACATATAACTAGATTAACCAAACAGGGGAATGTGTGCTACCCTTTCATCTCCGTCACGTAAGTTACAAGAAAATAGTACATAAGTTATGGGTGTGAAAACTCATTCCTATTTCATTTTTTATCTTGTCTAATGCAGTAGTACATTCAGTATTCACGATAAAAACATGTCCCATATCAAAGTGATCGGGAAAAATTCACGTATATCACACCAAAACGGTATTTTCAAGTGCACTCTTTCGGCGGACGGATCCTTAGTGTAGTTTTACCCTAAATAGATGTCCTGCATGTTTCAAATCATCACGAATCCTAGATTGATATCAAGCTACACACACAGCTAGATTAACAACATAGGGGAATGTATGCTACCGTTTCATTTTCGTCACGTAAGTTACAAGAAAATAGTACGTAAGTTATGGGTGTGAAAATTCATTCCTATTTCATTTTTTATCTTGTCTAATGCAGTAGTACATTCAGTATTCACGATAAAAACATGTCCCATATCAAAGTGATCGGGAAAAATTCACGTATATCACACCAAAACGGTATTTTCAAGTGCACTCTTTCGGCGGACGGATCCTTAATGTAGTTTTACCCTAAATAGATGTCCTGCATGTTTCAAATCATCACGAATCCTAGATTGATATCAAGCTACACACACAGCTAGATTAACAACATAGGGGAATGTATGCTACCGTTTCATTTTCGTCACGTAAGTTACAAGAAAATAGTACGTAAGTTATGGGTATGAAAATTAATTCGCATTTCATGTTTTATCTTGTGTAATGCAGAAGTACATTCAGTATTCACGATACAAACATGTCTCTTGTCAAAGTGATCGAACAAAATTCACGGATATCACACCAAAAAGGCATTTTCATGTGCACTCTTTCGGCGGACGGATCCTTCATGTGGTCTTAACACAAATAGATGTCCTGCATGTTAGAAACTTTCACGAAGGCTAGACTGATATCAAGCTACACATATAACTAGATTAACCACACAGGGGAATGTATGTTCCCTTTTCATCTCCGTCACGTAAGTTACAAGAAAATAGTACATAATTTATGGGTGTGAAAACTAATTCCCATTTCATATTTTATCTTGTTTGTTGCAGTAGTACATTGAGTATTCACGATAAAAACTTGTCCTATATCAAAGTGATCGAGAACAATTCACGCATGTATCACACAAAAAGGTATTTTCAAGTGCACTCTTTCGGCGGACGGATCCTTCATGCGGTCTTACCCCAAATAGATGTCCTGCATGTTAGAAACCTTCACGAAGGCGAGACTGATATCAAGCTGCACATATAACTAGATTAACCACACAGGGCAATGTATGCTACCCTTTCATCTACGTCACGTAAGTTACAAGAAAATAGTACGTAAGTTATGGGTGTGAACATTCATTCGCATTTCATGTTTTATCTTGTGTAATGCAGTAGTATATTCAGTATTCACGATACAAACATGTCCCATGTCAAAGTGATCGAAAAAATTCACGGATATCACACCAAAAAGGCATTTTCATGTGCACTCTTTCGGCGAACGGATCCTTCATGTGGTCTTACCCCAAATAGATGTCCTGCATGTTAGAAACCTTCACGAAGGCTAGACTGATATCAAGCTGCACATATAACTAGATTAACCACACAGTGGAATGTATGCTACCCTTTCATCTCCGTCACGTAAGTTACAAGAAAATAGTACGTAATTTATGGGTGTGAAAACTAATTCCCATTTGATGTTTTATCTTGTTTGTTGCAGTAGAACATTCAGTATTCACGATAAAAAGACGTCCCATATCAAAGTGATCGAAAAAAATTCACGCATATCACACCAAAACGGCATTTTCATGTGCACTCTTTCGGCGGACGGATCCTTTATGTGGTCTTACCCGAAATAGATGTCCTGCATGTTACAAACCTTCACGAAGGCTAGACTGATATCAAGCTGCACATATAACTAGATTAACCACACAGGGGAATGTATGCTACCCTTTCATCTCCGTCACGTAAGTTACAAGAAAATAGTACGTAATTTATGGGTGTGAAAATTCATTCGCATTTCATGTTTTATCTTGTGTAATGCAGTAGTACATTCAGTATTCACGATACAAACATGTCCCATGTCAAGTGATCGAAAAAATTCACGGATATCACACCAAAAAGGCATTTTCATGTGCACTCTTTCGGCGGACGGATCCTTCATGTGGTCTTACCCCAAATAGATGTCCTGCATGTTAGAAACCTTCACGAAGGCTAGACTGATATCAAGCTGCACATATAACTAGATTAACCACACAGGGGAATGTATGCTACCCTTTCATCTCCGTCACGTAAGTTACAAGAAAATAGTACATAAGTTATGGATGTGAAAACTCATTCCTATTTCATGTTTTATCTTGTCTAATGCAGTAGTACATTCAGTATTCACGATAAAAACATGTCCCACATTAAAGTGATCGGGAAAAATTCACGCATATCACACCGAAACAGTATTTTCAAGTGCACTCTTTCGGCGGACGGATTCTTAATGTAGTTTTACCCTAAATAGATGTCCTGCATGTTTCAAATCATCACGAATCCTAGACTGATATCAAGCTACACACACAGCTAGATTAACAACATAGGGGAATGTATGCTACCGTTTCATCTTCGTCACGTAAGTTACAAGAAAATAGTACGTAAGTTATGGGTGTGAAAATTCATTCGCATTTCATGTTTTATATTGTGTAATGCAGTAGTACATTCAGTATTCACGATACAAACATATCCCATGTCAAAGTGATCGAAAAAATTCACGGATATCACACCAAAAAGGTATTTTCATGTCCACTCTTTCGGCGAACGGATCCTTCATGTGGTCTTACCCCAAATGGATGTCCTGCATGTTAGGAACCTTCACGAAGGCTAGACTGATATCAAGCCACACATATAACTAGATTAACCACACAGGGGAACGTATGTTACCCTTTCATCTCCGTCACGTAAGTTACAAGAAAATAGTACATAAGTTATGGGTTTGAAAACTCATTCCTATTTTATGTTTTATCTTGTCTAATGCAGTAGTACATTCAGTATTCACGATAAAAACATGTCCCATATCAAAGTGATCGGGAAAAATTCACGTATATCACACCAAAACGGTATTTTCAAGTGCACTCTTTCGGCGGACGGATCCTTAATGTGGTCTTACCCCAAATAGATGTCCTGCATGTTAGAAATATTCACAAATCCTAGACTTATATCAATCTACACACAAAACTAGATTAAGCACAAAGGGGAATGTATGCTACCCTTTCTTCTCCGTCACATAGGTTACAAGAAAATATCACGTAAGTTATGGGTGTGAAAACTCATTCCCATTTCATGTTTTATCTTGTCTAATGCAGAAGTACATTCAGTAGTCACGAAACAAACATGTCCCATGTCAAAGTGATCGAAACAATTCAAGGATATCGCACCAAAACGGCATTTCCATGTGTACTCTTTCGGCGGACGGATCCTTCATGTGGTCTTACCCCAAATAGATGTCCTACATGTTAGAAACCTTCACGAAGGCTAGACTGATATCAATCTACACATATAACTAGATTAACCACACAGGGGAATGTATGCTACCCTTTCATCTCCGTCACGTAAGTTACAAGAAAATAGTACATAAGTTATGGGTGTGAAAACTCATTCCTATTTCATTTTTTATCTTGTCTAATGCAGTAGTACATTCAGTAGTCACGAAACAAACATGTCCCATGTCAAAGTGATCGAAAAAATTCAAGGATATCGCACCAAAACGGCATTTCCATGTGTACTCTTTCGGCGGATGGAACCTTCATGTGGTCTTACCCCAAATAGATGTCCTACATGTTAGAAACCTTCACGAAGGCTAGACTGATATCAAGCTACACATATAACTAGATTAACCACACAGGGGAATGTATGCTACCCTTTCATCTCCGTCACGTAAGTTACAAGAAAATAGTACATAAGTTATGGGTGTGAAAACTCATTCCTATTTCATGTTTTATCTTGTCTAATGCAGTAGTACATTCAGTATTCACGATAAAAACATGTCCCATATCAAAGTGATCGCGAAAAATTCACGTATATCACACCAAAACGGTATTTTCAAGTGCACTCTTTCGGCGGACGGATCCTTAATGTAGTCTTACCCCAAATAGATGTCCTGCATGTTAGAAATATTCACGAATCCTAGACTGATATAAATCTACACACAAAACTAGATTAAGCACAAAGGGGAATGTATGTTACCCTTTCATCTCCGTCACGTAAGTTACAAGAAAATAGTACGTAATTTATGGGTTTGAAAACTAATTCCCATTTGATGTTTTATCATGTATATTGCAGTAGAACATTCAATATTCATGATAAAAAGACGTCCCATATCAATGTGATCGAGAAAATTCACGCATATGACACCAACACGGCATTTTTATGTGCATTCTTTCGGCGGACGGATCCTTAATGTTGTCTTACACCAAATAGATGTCCTGCATGTTAGAAAATTTCACGAAGGCTAGACTGATATCAAGCTACACATATAACTAGATTAACCACACAGGGGAATGTATGCTACCCTTTCATCTCCGTCACGTAAGTTACAAGAAAATAGTACATAAGTTATGGGTGTGAAAACTCATTCCTATTTCATGTTTTATTTTGTCTTATGCAGTAGTACATTCAGTATTCACGATAAAAACATGTCCCATATCAAAGTGATCGGGAAAAATTCACGTATATCACACCAAAACGGTATTTTCATGTGCACTCTTTCGGCGGACGGATCCTTAATGTGGTCTTACCCCAAATAGATGTCCTGCATGTTAGAAATATTCACGAATCCTAGACTGATATCAATCTACACACAAAACTAGATTAAGCACAAAGGGGAATGTATGCTACCCTTTCATCTACGTCACGTAAGTTACAAGAAAATAGTACGTAATTTATGGGTTTTAAAACTAATTCCCATTTGATGTTTTATCATGTATATTGCAGTAGAACATTCAGTATTCACGATAAAAAGACGTCCCATATCAAAGTGATCGAGAAAAATTCTCGCATATCACACCAAAACGGCATTTTCATGTGCACTCTTTCGGCGGACGGATCCTTTATGTGGTCTTACCCGAAATAGATGTCCTGCATGTTACAAACCTTCACGAAGGCTAGACTGATATCAAGCTGCACATATAACTAGATTAACCACACAGGGGAATGTATGCTACCCTTTCATCTCCGTCACGTAAGTTACAAGAAAATAGTACGTAAGTTATGGGTGTGAAAATTCATTCGCATTTCATGTTTTATATTGTGTAATGCAGTAGTACATTCAGTATTCACGATACAAACATATCCCATGTCAAAGTGATCGAAAAAATTCACGGATATCACACCAAAAAGGCATTTTCATGTGCACTCTTTCGGCGGACGGATCCTTCATGTGGTCTTACCCCAAATAGATGTCCTGCATGTTAGGAACCTTCACGAAGGCTAGACTCATATCAAGCCACACATATAACTAGATTAACCACACAGGGGAATGTATGTTACCCTTTCATCTCCGTCACGTAAATTACAAGAAAATAGTACATAAGTTATGGGTGTGAAAACTCATTCCTATTTCATGTTTTATCTTGTCTAATGCAGTAGTACATTCAGTATTCACGATAAAAACATGTCCCATATAAAAGTGATCGCGAAAAATTCACGTATATCACACCAAAACGGTATTTTCAAGTGCACTCTTTCGGCGGACGGATCCTTAATGTGGTCTTACCCCAAATAGATGTCCTGCATGTTAGAAATATTCACGAATCCTAGACTGATATCAATCTACAAACAAAACTAGATTAAGCACAAAGGGGAACGTATGCTACCCTTTCATCTCCGTCACGTAAGTTACAAGAAAATAGTACGTAATTTATGGGTTTGAAAACTAATTCCCATTTGATGTTTTATCATGTATATTGCAGTAGAACATTCAGTATTCATGATAAAAAGACGTCCCATATCAACGTGATCGAGAAAAATTCACGCATATGACACCAACACGGCATTTTCATGTGCATTCTTTCGGCGGACGGATCCTTAATGTTGTATTACCCCAAATAGATGTCCTGTATGTTAGAAAACTTCACGAAGGCTAGACTGATATCAAGCTACACATATAACTAGATTAACCACACAGGGGAATGTATGCTACCCTTTCATCTCCGTCACGTAAGTTACAAGAAAATAGTACATAAGTTATGGGTGTGAAAATTCATTCCTATTTCATGTTTTATTTTGTCTTATGCAGTAGTACATTCAGTATTCACGATAAAAACATGTCCCATATCAAAGTGATCGGGAAAAATTCACGTATATCACACCAAAACGGTATTTTCATGTGCACTCTTTCGGCGGACGGATCCTTAATGTGGTCTTACCCCAAATAGATGTCCTGCATGTTAGAAATATTCACGAATCCTAGACTGATATCAATCTACACACAAAACTAGATTAAGCACAAAGGGGAATGTATGCTACCCTTTCATCTCCGTCACGTAAGTTACAAGAAAATAGTACGTAATTTATGGGTTTGAAAACTAATTCCCATTTGATGATTTATCATGTATATTGCAGTAGAACATTCAGTATTCAGGATAAAAAGACGTCCCATATGAAAGTGATCGAGAAAAATTCTCGCATATCACACCAAAACGGCATTTTCGTGTGCACTCTTTCGGCGGACGGATCCTTTATGTGGTCTTACCCGAAATAGATGTCCTGCATGTTACAAACCTTCACGAAGGCTAGACTGATATCAAGCTGCACATATAACTAGATTAACCACACAGGGGAATGTATGCTACCCTTTCATCTCCGTCACGTAAGTTACAAGAAAATAGTACGTAAGTTGTGGGTGTGAAAATTCATTCGCATTTCATGTTTTATATTGTGTAATGCAGTAGTACATTCAGTATTCACGATACAAACATATCCCATGTCAAAGTGATCGAGAAAATTCACGGATATCACACCAAAAAGGCATTTTCATGTGCACTCTTTCGGCGGACGGATCCTTCATGTGGTCTTACCCCAAATAGATGTGCTGCATGTTAGGAACCTTCACGAAGGCTAGACTGATATCAAGCCACACATATAACTAGATTAACCACACAGGGGAATGTATGTTACCCTTTCATCTCCGTCACGTAAGTTACAAGAAAATAGTACATAAGTTATGTGTGTGAAAACTCATTCCTATTTCATGTTTTATCTTGTCTAATGCAGTAGTACATTCAGTATTCACGATAAAAACATGTCCCATATCAAAGTGATCGCGAAAAATTCACGTATATCACACCAAAACGGTATTTTCAAGTGCACTCTTTCGGCGGACGGATCCTTAATGTGGTCTTACCCCAAATAGATGTCCTGCATGTTATAAATATTCACGAATCCTAGACTGATATCAATCTTTTGCTACACAAACTAGGATTAAGCACAAAGGGGAATGTGGTACCTCTTTACTCTGCCACACGTAAGTTACAAGAAAATAGTACGTAAGTTATGTGGGTGTGAAAAATTCATTCGCATTCTTATACGAGCATTGGTGTAAATGGTAGTACATTCAGTATTCACGATACAAAACAACCTTTTTCCCAATGCCCACCTTTACCTTCTTTCACCTCCTTACCTTAACCTCCATTCCATCCCACGCACTCCAACCAGATCAATTGGGCTAACAGGGGAATGTATGTTACCCTTTCATCTCCGTCACGTAAGTTACAAGAAAATAGTACATAAGTTATGGGTGTGAAAACTCATTCCTATTTCATGTTTTATCTTGTCTAATGCAGTAGTACATTCAGTATTCACGATAAAAACATGTCCCATATCAAAGTGATCGCGAAAAATTCACGTATATCACACCAAAACGGTATTTTCAAGTGCACTCTTTCGGCGGACGGATCCTTAATGTGGTCTTACCCCAAATAGATGTCCTGCATGTTAGAAATATTCACGAATCCTAGACTGATATCATTCTACACACAAAACTAGATTAAGCACAAAGGGGAATGTATGCTACCCTTTCATCTCCGTCACGTAAGTTACAAGAAAACAGTACGTAATTTATGGGTTTGAAAACTAATTCCCATTTGATGTTTTATCATGTATATTGCAGTAGAACATTCAGTATTCACGATAAAAAGACGTCCCATATCAATGTGATCGAGAGAAATTCACGCATATGACACCAAGACGGCATTTTCATGTGCATTCTTTCGGCGGACGGATCCTTAATGTTGTCTTACCCCAAATAGATGTCCTGCATGTTAGAAAACTTCACGAAGGCTAGACTGATATCAAGCTACACATATAACTAGATTAACCACACAGGGGAATGTATGCTACCCTTTCATCTCCGTCACGTAAGTTACAAGAAAATAGTACATAAGTTATGGGTGTGAAAACTCTTTTCTATTTCACGTTTTATTTGGTCTAATGCAGTAGTACATTCAGTATTCATGATAAAAACATGTCCCATATCAAAGTGATCGGGAAAAATTCACGTATATCACACCAAAACGGTATTTTCATGTGCACTCTTTCGGCGGACGGATCCTTAATGTGGTCTTACCCCAAATAGATGTCCTGCATGTTAGAAATATTCACGAATCCTAGACTGATATCAATCTACACACAAAACTAGATTAAGCACAAAGGGGAATGTATGCTACCCTTTCATCTCCGTCACGTAAGTTACAAGAAAATAGTACGTAATTTATGGGTTTTAAAACTAATTCCCATTTGATGTTTTATCATGTATATTGCAGTAGAACATTCAGTATTCACGATAAAAAGACGTCCCATATCAAAGTGATCGAGAAAAATTCTCGCATATCACACCAAAACGGCATTTTCATGTGCACTCTTTCGGCGGACGGATCCTTTATGTGGTCTTACCCGAAATAGATGTCCTGCATGTTACAAACCTTCACGAAGGCTAGACTGATAGCAAGCTGCACATATAACTAGATTAACCACACAGGGGAATGTATGTTACCCTTTCAACTCCGTCACGTAAGCTACAAGAAAATAGTACATAAGTTACGGGTGTGAAAACTCATTCCTATTTCATGTTTTATCTTGTCTAATGCAGTAGTACATTCAGTATTCACGATAAAAACATGTCCCATATCAAAGTGATCGGGAAAAATTCACGCATATCACACCAAAACGGTATTTTCAAGTGCACTCTTTCGGCGGACGGATTCTTAATGTAGTTTTACCCTAAATAGATGTCCTGAATGTTTCAAATCATCACGAATCCTAGACTGATATCAAGCTACACACACAGCTAGATTAACAACATAGGGGAATGTATGCTACCGTTTCATTTTCGTCACGTAAGTTACAAGAAAATAGTACGTAAGTTATGGGTGTGAAAATTCATTCGCATTTCATGTTTTATATTGTGTAATGCAGTAGTACATTCAGTATTCACGATACAAACATATCCCATGTCAAAGTGATCGAAAAAATTCACGGATATGACACCAAAAAGGCATTTTCATGTGCACTCTTTCAGCGGACGGATCCTTCATGTGGTCTTACCCCAAATAGATTCCTGCATGTTAGGAACCTTCACGAAGGCTAGACTGATATTAAGCCACACATATAACTAGATTAACCACACAGGGGAATGTATGTTACCCTTTCATCTCCGTCACGTAAGTTACAAG
>CM034534.1:21405582-21443266 GCA_020002185.1 Paraescarpia echinospica | reverse complement strand
TACTTGTTGCATTGTATGTTTAATATTGTCACAGACCACAAGCCGCGTTTTATGGTTGTTTGGATAAATGAAGACAGATGCTGTATCCACGCATACAGCGCTGGACGCTATCACTGTTTGCATAGTTACGAATACCAGGTTATCCACAAGCCGGCACTGATCCCACACGCAGACCTTCTTAGCCTCTTCTTAGTAGACTGCGCTACGATATGTTCAACATGTCGAACGTCGGATAGGATGTGAAGTTCACACCCGTCAATAGGCCCTACTCGCAATAATGTAGAATTGTGAAATAATATTGGCATCAGGATAGACATAAGCGCATTGAGTCAGCGTATTCTTCGTGTTGCAAAGTCCATGACGCAGGGGCTGTTTTCCCGAAGTATTAGACACGAGCACGTTGTTCCTCCGATTGTATCAAACTACTGAAGGCATCGTCAGAACTGCCCTCATGAATAGGAAGAAACGTGTACAATTAGGAAACAACAAGTGGGATGAAAATGCAATATAAGAACGTGAACGTGAACATTCCAACATATTAAGACAATTGGAATGATTGACGGTAACATAAAAAGAGGTTGACAAATAGTGAAAATGCTTGATAGGCTAAAGGAAAGATGTGAAGATACAACAACTAATGACTATGATATTGATGATGGTGGTGTTAATGAAGCCGACTATGATGACGATGATGATGGTGGTGATAATGAAGCTCACTATGATGACGACGGTGGTGGTGATGACGATGATGATGATGATAATAATAATGATAATGATGGATCAAGATAGGGTAACTTGTCATACCCCAGCCGTCATTAGTCCTGAAGTCTCCGATGTGGAATGACCATTTATACAAATTCTGGAAAACCATGTGGAAGGTCACAGATTTTGCCCACCACGGTGGAGTTATTTTTATACCCCCCTGAAGGCTACATCGTCCGCCGTTAGAAGACGGTTTCTTTGTCCATGACATGAAATTCGTATTTTCCGGAAGGACAGACGTCTTGCCCGATGTCAGATCGACGCAATACGCTTTCGATGAAAGTCGGGCAGCTTGGTGGACGAAGACGAACATACATGTAAATAAGATGTGTGTGAATTATTAGACAACGCCGGCTATAAATTTACGTTTTGTTATTGTTGGTAACACAGAGGTAGTGACATCGGATGATTTTGTTGGTCACCTGTCGTGCAAAAAAATCGAGACGAGATACGCCTATTGTATATGTAAATACGGACATAATGAGTGAGCATGCTCTTTAGCGGGTTGGAATCATTATTTAAAATATATTTTGCTTAATATCGGTTGGGGTTTTCCCTGAAATGCTTCATTATTTAGGCTAATCTACGTGCATACATCAGTACATGCACACATACATACATGCATACATACAAACATACATACATACATGCATGGATGCAATCATGCATAAATACTTATATACATACATACGTGCGTACATACATACATACTTACAAACATACATACATACATACATTCACACATACATACATACGTACATACGTACGTACGTACGTGCGTATATACATGCATAAACACACACATATATATATTCTTACATACGTACATATAGAAATACATGGTGCATACATACATAAACAATTCTGGTGTCACTACGTTCAACGTGACTATTAATACTACGGCTAGATAATCATACCTTTTGAAGCGCCCACAAGGGCACACATCACGAAGAGAGTCAAAGCATGGACCATCATGGCTGTTCCGTCGCCGAAGTCACAAGGTAATTGAAGAGATGTTCTCTTCAATGTGAAGACATCTAGTCATGTCACGCCTTATATAGGGGCTCGGTGCGAAGTTGGCGACGAAACGCTTGCGTCATGAGATCAGTGGCAATATATATTTTTTTGTGAGTTGCCCAGGGCCGTCGGCGTCAAATGTGTTTTCTAGCATGAATTACTTAATACTTGGTCTATGTACCGACCCTTCCACGTTTCAGGGATTTGTTTGTGATAACAATGTTTACATTTTCCACGGAAATCAACAGTCTCGCTATACAATTGATGACATACTTGAGTGACATTAACATCTAGAATGAATTTTAAGACATAAGGATGCATTTTCAACATTTTAAATACAACAGTACTTAATTTGCATAATTCCAATATGGCAATCTACACGAATATTAAGACATATATTTGGAATCAGACAAGGCTATGTGCCTGAAATATTGACATATGTTTCACATTTGGACACACAATATGTTATGGCCGCATATGTATACCTACTCTTTCATCTCCCTCACGTAAGTTACAAGAAAATATTATGTAAGTTATGGGTGTGAAAACTCATTCCCATTTCATGTTTTATCTTGTCTAATGCACTAGAACATTCACTATTCACGATACAAACATGTCCCATGTCAAAGTGATCGAATAAAATTCACGCATATCACCAAAAACGGTATTTTCAAGTGTACACTTTCGGCGGACGGATCCTTAATGTGGTCTCACCCAAAATAGATGTCCTGCATGTTAAAAATCTTCAAGACGGGTAGATTGATATCAAGCTACACACATGACTAGATTAACCACAATGGGGAATGTATGCTACTCTTTCATCTCCGTCACGTAAGTTACAAGAAAATAGTACGTAAGTTATGGGTGTGAAAACTCATTCCCATTTCATGTTTTATCTTGTCTAATGCAGTAGTACATTCAGTATTCACGAGACAAACATGTCCCATGTCAAAGTGATTGAATAACATTCACGCATATCACACCAAAACGGTATTTTCAAGCGTACTCTTTGGGAATGTATGCTACCCTTTCATCTCCGTCACGTAAGTTACAAGAAAATAGTACGTAAGTTATGGGTGTGAAAACTCATTCCCATTTCATGTTTTATATTGTCTAATCCAGTAGTACATTCAGTATTCACGAGACAAACAAGTCCCATGTCAAAGTGATCGAAAAAAATTCACGCATATCACATGGAAACGGTATTTTCAAGAGCAATCTTTTGACGGACGGATCCTTAATGTGGTCAAATAGATGTCCTGCATGTTACAAATCTTCACGAACGCTAGACTGATATCAAGCCACACACACCACTCGATTAAAAACACAGGGGAATGTATGCCACCCTTTCATCTCCGTCACGTAAGTTACAAGAAAATAGTACGTAAGTTATGGGTGTGAAAACTCATTCCCATTTCATGTTTTATATTGTCTAATGCAGTAGTACATTCAGTAGTCACGAAACAAAGATGTCTCATGTCAAAGTGATTAAATAAAATTCACGCATATCACACCAAAACGGTATTTTCAAGCGCACTCTTTCGGCGGACGGATCCTTTATGTGGTCTTACCCCAAATAGGTGTCCTGCATGTTAAAAATCTTCAAGAAGGGTAGATTGATATCAAGCTACACACATAACTAGATAAAAAACACATGGGAAAGTATGCTACCCTTTCATCTCCGTCACGTAAGTTACAAGAAAATAGGACGTAAGTTATGGGTGTGAAAACTCATTCCCATTTCATGGTTTATCTTGTCTAATGCAGTAGTACATTCAGAATTCAAGATAAAAACACGTCCCATATCAAAGTGATCGGGAAAAATTCACGCATATCACACTAAAACGGTATTTTCAAGTGCTCTCTTACGGAGGACGGATCGTTAATGTGGTCTTACCCCAAATAGATGTCCTACATGTTTCAAATCATGACGAATCCTAGACTGATATCAAGCTACACACATAGCTAGATTAGCAACATAGGGGAATGTATGCTACCCTTTCATCTTCGTCACGTAAGTAATAAGAAAATATAACGTAAGTTATTGGTGTGAAAACTCATTCCCATTTCATGTTTTATCTTGGCTAATGAAGTAGTACATTCAGTATTCACGAAACAAACATGTCCCATATCAAAGTGATTGAGAAAAATTCACGCATATCACACCAAAACGGTATTTTCAAGTGCACTCTTTCGGCGGACGGATCGTTTATGTGGTCTTTCCCTAAATAGATGTCTTGCATGTTACAGATCTTCACGAAGGCTAGACTGATATAAAGCTAAACACATATAATTTTATAGATTAACCTCACTGTGGAGTCTATGCTATCCTTTCATCTCCGTCACTTAAGTTACAAGAAAATACTCCGTAAGTTATGGGTGTGAAAACTCATTCCCATTTGATGTTTTATGTTGTTTATTGCAGTAGAACATTCAGTATTCACGATAAAAAGATGTCCCATATCAAAGTGATCGAGAACAATTCACGCATATCACACCAAAACGGCATTTTCATGTGCACTCTTTCGGCGGACGGATCCCTCATGTGGTCTTACCCCAAATAGATATCCTGCATGTTACAAATCTTCACGAAGGCTAGACTGATATCATGCTACACATATAACTAAATTAACCACACAGGGGAATGTATGCTCCCCTTTCATCTCCGTCACGTAAGTTACAAGAAAATATTACGTAAGTTATGAGTGTGAAAACTCATTCCCATTTGATGTTTTATCTTGGCTAATGCAGAAGTACTCTCAGGAGTCACGAAACAAACATGTCCCATGTCAAAGTGATCGAATAAAATTCAGGCATATCACACCAAAACGGTATTTTCAAGTGTACTCTTTCGGCGGACGGATCCTTAATGTGGTCTTACCCAAAATAAATGTCCTGCAAGTAAAAAATCTTAAAGACGGGTAGATTAATATGAAGCTACACACATGACTAGATTAACCACTATGGGGAATGTATGCTACCCTTTCATCTCCGTCACGTAAGTTACAATAAAATAGTACGTAAGTTATGGGTGTGAAAACTCATTCCCATTTCATGTTTTATCTTTTCTAATGCAGTAGTACACTCAGTATTCACGAGACAAACATGTCCCATGTCAAAGTGATCGAATAAAATTCACGCATATCACACCAAAACGGTATTTTCAAGTGTACTCTTTCGGAGGACGGATCCTTAATATGGTCTTACCCCAAATAGATGTATTGCATTTTACACATCTTCACGAAGGCTAGATTGATATCAAGCTCCAAAAATTACTATGTTATCCACACAGGGGAATGTATGCTACCATTTCATCTCCGTCACGTAAGTTATAAGAAAATATTACGTAAGTTATGGGTGTGAAAACCCATTCCCATTTGATGTTTTATCTTGACTAATGCAGTAGTACATTAAGGAGTCACGAAACAAACATGTCACATATAAAAGTGATCGAAAAAAATTCACGCATATCACACCAAAACGGTATTTTCAAGAGCAATCTTTCGGCGGACGGATCCTTCATGTGGTCTTACCCCAAATAGATGTCCTTCCTGTTAGAAACCTTCACGAAGGCTAGACTGATATCAAGCTACACATATAACTAGATTAACCACACTGGGGAATGTATGCTACCCTTTCATCTCCGTCACGTAAGTTACAAAAAAATTGGACGTAAGTTATGGGTGTGAAAACTCATTCCCATTTCAGGGTTTATCTTGTCTAATGCAGTAGTACATTCAGAATTCAAGATAAAAACATGTCCCATATCAAAGTGATCGGGAAAAATTCACGCATATCACACTAAAACGGTATTTTAAAGTGCTCTCTTTCGGAGTACGGATCGTTAATGTGGTCTTACCCCAAGTAGATGTCCTGCATGTTTCAAATCATCACGAATCCTAGCCTGATATCAAGCTACACACATAGCTAGATTAGCAACATAGGGGAATGTATGCTACCCTTTCATCTTCGTCACGTAAGTAATAAGAACATATAACGTAAGTTATTGGTGTGAAAACTCATTCCCATTTCATGTTTTATCTTGGCTAATGAAGTAGTACATTCAGTATTCACGAAACAAACATGTCCCGTATCAAAGTGATGGAGAAAAATTCACGCATATCACACCAAAACGGTATTTTCAAGTGCACTCTTTCGGCGGACGGATCGTTTATGTGGTCTTTCCCCAAATAGATGTCTTGCATGTTATAGATCTTTACGAAGGCTAGACTGATAAAAACTAAACACATATATAGATTAACCTCACTGTGGAGTCTATGCTATCCTTTCATCTCCGTCACTTAAGTAACAATAAAACACTCCGTAAGTTATGGGTGTGAAAACTCATTCCCATTTGATGTTTTATCTTGTTTATTGCAGTAGAACATTCAGTATTCACGATAAAAAGACGTCCCATATCAAAGTGATCGAGAACAATTCACGCATATCACAACAAAACGGCATTTTCATGTGCACTCTTTCGGCGGACGGATCCCTCGTGTGGTCTTACCCCAAATATATATCCTGCATGTTACAAATCTTCACGAAGGCTAGACTGATATCATGCTACACATATAACTAAATTAACCACACAGTGGAATGTATGCTACCCTTTCATCTCCGTCACGTAAGTTACAAGAAAATATTACGTAAGTTATGGGTGTGAAAACTCATTCCCATTTCACGTTTATCTTGGCTAATGCAGAAGTACTTTCAGGAGTCACGAAACAAACATGTCCCATGTCAAAGTGATCGAATAAAATTCAGGCATATCACACCAAAACGGTATTTTCAAGTGTACTCTTTCGGCGGACGGATCGTTAATGTGGTCTTACCCAAAATAAATGTCCTGCAAGTAAAAAATCTTCAAGACGGGTAGACTGATATGAAGCTACACACGTGACTAGATTAACCACTATGGGGAATGTATGCTACCCTTTCATCTCCGTCACGTAAGTTACAAGAAAACAGTACGTAAGTAATGGGTGTGAAAACTCATTCCCATTTGATGTTTTATCTTTTCTAATGCAGTAGTACACTCAGTATTCACGAGACAAACATGTCCCATGTCAAAGTGATCGAATAAAATTCACGCATATCACACCAAAACGGTATTTTCAAGTGTACTCTTTCGGAGGACGGATCCTTAATATGGTCTTACCCCAAATAGATGTATTGCATTTTACACATCTTCACGAAGGCTAGATTGATATCAAGCTCCAAAAAATACTATGTTATCCACACAGGGGAATGTATGCTACCCTTTCATCTCCGTCACGTAAGTTATAAGAAAATATTACGTAAGTTATGGGTGTGAAAACTCATTCCCATTTCATGTTTTATCTTGTCTAATGCAGTAATACATTCAGTATTCACGAGACAAACATGTCCCATGTCAAAGTGATTGAATAACATTCACGCATATCACACCAAAACGGTATTTTCAAGCGTACTCTTTGGGAATGTATGCTACCCTTTCATCTCCGTCACGTAAGTTATAAGAAAATGTTACGTAAGTTATGGGTGTGAAAACCCATTCCCATTTGAAGTTTTATCTTGACTAATGCAGTAGTACATTAAGGAGTCACGAAACAAACATGTCCCATATCAAAGTGATCGAAAAAAATTCACGCATATCACACCAAAACGGTATTTTCAAGAGCAATCTTTCGGCGGACGGATCCTTCATGTGGTCTACCCCAAATAGATGTCCTGCATGTTATTAACCTTCACGAAGGCTAGACTGATATCAAGCTACACATATAACTAGATTAATCACAGAGGGGAATGTATGCTACCCTTTCATCTCCGTCACGTAAATTACAAGAAAATAGTGTGTAATTTATGGTTGTGAAAACTCATTCCCATTTCATTGTTTACCTTGTCTAATGCAGTAGTACATTCAATATTCACGATAAAAACATGTCCCATATCAAAGTGATGTGGAAAAATTCACGCATATCACACCAAAACGGTATTTTCAAGTGTACTCTTTCGGCGTACGGATCCTTAATGTGGTCGTACCCCAACTAGATGTCCTGCATATTTCAAATCATCACGAATCCTAGACTGATATCAAGCTACACACATAGCTAGATTAACAACATTGGGGAACGTATGCTACCCTTTCATCTTCGTAACGTAAGTTACAAGAAAATATTACGTAAGTTATTGGTGTGAAAACTCATTCCACTTGATGTTTTATCTTGGCTAATGAAGTAGTACATTCAGTATTCACGATAAAAACATGTCCCATATCAAAGTGATCGAATAAAATTGACGCATATCACACCAAAACGGTATTTTCAAGTGCACTCTTTCGGCGGACGGATCGTTTATGTGGTTTTCCCCCAAATAGATGTCTTGCATGTTACAGATCTTCACGATGGCTAGACTGATATAAAGCTAAACACATATATAGATTAACCTCACTGTGGAGTCTACGCTATCCTTTCATCTCCGTCACTTAAGTTACAAGAAAATACTCCGTAAGTTATGGGTGTGAAAACTCATTCCCATTTGATGTTTAATCTTGTTTATTGCAGTAGAACATTCAGTATTCACGATAAAAAGACGTCCCATATCAAAGTGATCGAGAACAATTCACGCATATCACACCAAAACGGCATTTTCATGTGCACTCTTTCGGCGGACGGATCCCTTATGTGGTCTTACCCCAAATTGATATCCTGCATGTTACAAATCTTCACGAAGGCTAGACTGATATCATGCTACACATATAACTAAATTAAACACACAGGGGAATGTATGCTACCCTTTCATCTCCGTCACGTAAGTTACAAGAAAATATTACGTAAGTTATTGGTGTGAAAACTCATTCCCATTTCATGTTTTATCTTTTCTAATGCAGTAGTACATTCAGTATTCACGAGACAAACATGTCCCATGTCGAAGTGATCGAATAAAATTCACGCATATCACACCAAAACGGTATTTTCAAGTGTACTCTTCGGAGGACGGATCCTTAATATGGTCTTACCCCAAATAGATGTATTGAATTTTACACATCTTCACGAAGGCTAGATTGATATCAAGCTCCAAAAATTACTATGTTATCCACACAGGGGAATGTATGCTACCCTTTCATCTCTGTCACGTAAGTTATAAGAAAATATTACGTAAGTTATGGGTGTGAAAACCCATTCCCATTTGAAGTTTTATCTTGACTAATGCAGTAGTACATTAAGGAGTCACGAAACAAACATGTCCCATATCAAAGTGATCGAAAAAAATTCACGCATATGACACCAAAACGGTATTTTCAAGAGCAATCTTTCGGCGGACGGATCCTTCATGTGGTCTACCCCAAATAGATGTCCTGCATGTTATTAACCTTCACGAAGGCTAGACTGATATCAAGCTACACATATTACTAGATTAACCACAAAGGGGAATGTATGCTACCCTTTCATCTCCGTCACGTAAGTTACAAGAAAATAGTGCGTAATTTATGGTTGTGAAAACTCATTCCCATTTCATTGTTTACCTTGTCTAATGCAGTAGTACATTCAATATTCACGATAAAAACATGTCCCATATCAAAGTGATGTGGAAAAATTCACGCATATCACACCAAAACGGTATTTTCAAGTGCACTCTTTCGGCGTACGGATCCTTAATGTGGTCTTACCCCAACTAGATGTCCTGCATGTTTCAAATCATCACGAATCCTAGACTGATATCAAGCAACACACATAGCTAGATTAACAACATTGGGGAATGTATGCTACCCTTTCATCTTCGTCACGTAAGTAACAAGAAAATATAACGTAAGTTATTGGTGTGAAAACTCATTTCCATTTGATGTCTTATCTTGGCTAATGCAGTAGAACATTCAGTAGTTACGATACAAACATGTCCCATATCAAAGTGTTCGAGAAAAATTCACGCATATCACACGAAAACGGTATTTTCAAGTGCACTCTTTCGGCGGACGGATCCTTAATGTGATCTTACCCCAAATATATGTCCTGCATGTTTCAAATCATCACGAATCCTAGACTGATATGAAGCTACACACATAGCTAGATTAAAAACATAGGGGAATGTATGCTACCCTTTCATATTCGTCACGTAAGTAACAAGAAAATATA
The DNA here is from genome assembly GCA_020002185.1 of Paraescarpia echinospica. Classification (NCBI taxonomy): domain Eukaryota; kingdom Metazoa; phylum Annelida; class Polychaeta; order Sabellida; family Siboglinidae; genus Paraescarpia; species Paraescarpia echinospica. Next base: position 21,433,373 of record CM034534.1, on the reverse strand, counting down.
ACGTAAGTTATTGGTGTGAAAACTCATTCCTATTTCATGTTTTATCTTGCGTAATGCAGTAGTACATTCAGTATTCACGACACAAACATGTCCCATGTCAACGTGATCGAAAACGTTCACGGATATCACAACAAAACGGCATTTTCATGGGCACTCTTGCGGCAGACGGATCCTTCATGTGATCTTACCCCAAATAGATGTCCTGTATGTTACAAAACTTCAGGAAAGCTAGACTGATATCAAGCTACACATATAACTAGATTAACCACACTGGGGAGTGTATGCTACCCTTTCATCTCCGTCACGTAAGTTACAAGAAAATAGGACGTAAGTTATGGGTGTGAAAACTCATTCCCATTTCATGGTTTATCTTGTCTAATGCAGTAGTACATTCAGAATTCAAGATAAAAACATGTCCCATAACAAAGTGATCGGGAAAAATTAACGCATATCACACTAAAACGGTATTTTCAAGTGCTCTCTTTCGGAGGACGGATCGTTAATGTGGTCTTACCCCAAATAGATGTCCTGCATGTTTCAAATCATCACGAATCCTAGACTGATATCAAGCTACACACGTAGCTAGATTAGCAACATAGGGGAATGTATGCTACCCTTTCATCTTCGTCACGTAAGTAATAAGAAAATATAACGTAAGTTATTGGTGTGAAAACTCATTCCCATTTCATGTTTTATCTTGGTTAATGAAGTAGTACATTCAGTATTCACGAAACAAACATGTCCCGTATCAAAGTGATTGAGAAAAATTAACGCATATCACACCAAAACGGTATTTTCAATTGCACTCTTTCGGCGGACGGATCGTTTATGTGGTCTTTCCCCAAATAGATGTCTTGCATGTTACAGATCTTCACGAAGGCTAGACTGATATAAAACTAAACACATATATAGATTAACCTCACTGTGGAGTCTATGCTATCCTTTCATCTCCGTCACTTAAGTTACAAGAAAATACTCCGTAAGTTATGGGTGTGAAAACTCATTCGCATTTGATGTTTTATCTTGTTTATTGCAGTAGAACATTCAGTATTCACGATAAAAAGACGTCCCATATCAAAGTGATCGAGAACAATTTACGCATATCACACCAAAACGGCATTTTCATGTGCACTCTTTCGGCGGACGGATACCTCATGTGGTCTTAACACAAATAGATATCCTGCATGTTACAAATCTTCTCGAAGGCTAGACTGATATCATGCTACACATAAAACTAAATTAACCACACAGGGGAATGTATGCTACCATTTCATCTCCGTCACGTAAGTTACAAGAAAATATTACGTAAGTTATGGGTGTGAAAACTCATTCCCATTTGATGTTTTATCTTGGCTAATGCATAAGTACTTTCAGGAGTCACGAAACAAACATGTCCCATGTCAAAGTGATCGAATAAAATTCAGGCATATCACACCAAAACGGTATTTTCAAGTGTACTCTTTCGGCGGACGGATCCTTAATGTGGTCTTACCCAAAATAGATGTCCTGCAAGTAAAAAATCTTCAAGACGTGTAGATTGATATGAAGCTACACACATGACTAGATTAACCACTATGGGGAATGTATGCTACCCTTTCATCTCCGCCACGTAAGTTACAAGAAAATAGTACGTAAGCTATGGGTGTGAAAACTCATTCCCATTTCATGTTTTATCTTTTCTAATGCAGTAGTACATTCAGTATTCACGAGACAAACATGTCCCATGTCAAAGTGATCGAATAAAATTCACGCATATCACACCAAAACGGTATTTTCAAGTGTACTCTTTCGGAGGACGGATCCTTAATATGGTCTTACCCCAAATAGATGTATTGCATTTTACACATCTTCACGAAGGCTAGATTGATATCAAGCTCCAAAAATTACTATGTTATCCACACAGGGGAATGTATGCTACCCTTTCATCTCCTTCACGTAAGTTATAAGAAAATATTACGTAAGTTATGGGTGTGAAAACTCACTCCCATTTGATGTTTTATTTTGTATAACGCAGTAGAACATTCAGTACTCACAATACAAACATGTCCCATGTCAAAGTGTTCGAAACAAATTCACGCATATCACACCAAAACGGTATTTTCAAGAGCAATCTTTCGGCGGACGGATCCTTAATGTGGTCTTACCCCAAATAGATGTCCTGTATGTTACAAATCTTCACGAACGCTAGACTGATATCAAGCCACACACACCACTAGATTAAAAACACAGGGGAATGTATGCTACCCTTTCATCTCCGTCACGTAAGTTACAAGAAAATATTACGTAAGTTATGGTTGTGAAAACTCATTCCCATTTCATTGTTTACTTTGTCTAATGCAGTAGTACATTCAGTATTCACGATAAAAACATGTCCCATATCAAAGTGATCTGGAGAAATTCACGCATATCACACCAAAACGGTATTTTCAAGTGCACTCTTTCGGCGGACGGATCCTTAATGTGGTTTTAACCCAAATAGATGTCCTGCATGTTTGAAATCATCACGAATCCTAGACTGATATCAAGCTACACACATAGCTAGATTAACAACATTGGGGAATGTATGCTACCCTTTCATCTTCGTCACGTAAGTAACAAGAAAATATAACGTAAGTTATTGGTGTGAAAACTCATTCCCATTTGATGTTTTATCTTGGCTAATGCAGTAGAACATTCAGTAGTTACGATACAAACATGTCCCATATCAAAGTGTTCGAGAAAAATTCACGCATATCACACGAAAACGGTATTTTCAAGTGCACTCTTTCGGCGGACGGATCCTTAATGTGATCTTACCCCAAATATATGTCCTGCATGTTTCAAATCATCACGAATCCTAGACTGATATCAAGCTACACACATAGCTAGATTAACAACATAGGGGAATGTATGCTACCCTTTCATCTTCGTCACGTAAGTAACAAGAAAATATAACGTAAGTTATTGGTGTGAAAACTAATTCCTATTTCATGTTTTATCTTGCGTAATGCAGTAGTACATTCAGTATTCACGACACAAACATGTCCCATGTCAAAGTGATCGAAAAAATTCACGGATATCACACCAAAACGGCATTTTCATGGGCACTCTTGCGGCAGACGGATCCTTCATGTGATCTTACCCCAAATAGATGTCCTGTATGTTACAAAACTTCAGGAAAGCTAGACTGATATCAAGCTACACATATAACTAGATTAACCACACTGGGGAGTGTATGCAACCCTTTCATCTCCGTCACGTAAGTTACAAGAAAATAGGACGTAAGTTATGGGTGTGAAAACTCATTCCCATTTAATGGTTTATCTTGTCTAATGCAGTAGTACATTCAGAATTCAAGATAAAAACATGTCCCATATCAAAGTGATCGGGAAAAATTCACGCATATCACACTAAAACGGTATTTTCAAGTGCTCTCTTTCGGAGGACGGATCGTTAATGTGGTCTTACCCCAAATAGATGTCCTGCATGTTTCAAATCATCACGAATCCTAGACTGATATCAAGCTACACACATAGCTAGATTAACAACATTGGGGAATGTATGCTACCCTTTTATCTTCGTCACGTAAGTAATAAGAAAATATAACGTAAGTTATTGGTGTGAAAACTCATTCCTATTTCATGTTTTATCTTGTGTAATGCAGTAGTACATTCAATATTCACGACACAAACATGTCTAATGTCAAAGTGATCGAAAAAATTCACGGATATCACACCAAAACGGCATTTTCATGGGCACTCTTCCGGCGGACGGATCCTTCATGTGATCTTACCCCAAATAGATGTCCTGCATATTACAAAACATCAGGAAGGCTAGACTGATATCAAGCTACACATATAACTAGATTAACCACACAGGGGAGTGTATGCTACCCTTTCATCTTCGTAACGTAAGTTACAAGAAAATATTACGTAAGTTATTGGTGTGAAAACTCATTCCCATTTGATGTTTTATCTTGGCTAATGCAGCAGTACATTCAGTAGTTACGATACAAACATGTCCCATATCAAAGTGTTCGAGAAAAATTCACGCATATCACACGAAAACGGTATTTTCAAGTGCACTCTTTCGGCGGACGGATCCTTAATGTGATCTTGCCCCAAATATATGTCCTGCATGTTTCAAATCATCACGAATCCTAGACTGATATCAAGCTACACACATAGCTAGATTAACAAAATAGGGGAATGTATGCTACCCTTTCATCTTCGTCACGTAAGTAACAAGAAAATATAACGTAAGTTATTGGTGTGAAAACTCATTCCTATTTCATGTTTTATCTTGCGTAATGCAGTAGTACATTCAGTATTCACGACACAAACATGTCCCATGTCAAAGTGATCGAAAAAATTCACGGATATCACACCAAAACGGCATTTTCATGGGCACTCTTGCGGCAGACGGATCCTTTATGTGATCTTACCCCAAATAGATGTCCTGTATGTTACAAAACTTCAGGAAAGCTAGACTGATATCAAGCTACACATATAACTAGATTAACCACACTGGGGAGTGTATGCTACCCTTTCATCTCCGTCACGTAAGTTACAAGAAAATAGGACGTAAGTTATGGGTGTGAAAACTCATTCCCATTTCATGGTTTATCTTGTCTAATGCAGTAGTACATTCAGAATTCAAGATAAAAACATGTCCCATATCAAAGTGATCGGGAAAAATTCACGCATATCACACTAAAACGGTATTTTCAAGTGCTCTCTTTCGGAGGACGGATCGTTAATGTGGTCTTACCCCAAATAGATGTCCTGCATGTTTCAAATCATCACGAATCCTAGACTGATATCAAGCTACACACATAGCTAGATTAGCAACATTGGGGAATGTATGCTACCCTTTCATCTTCGTCACGTAAGTAATAAGAAAATATAACGTAAGTTATTGGTGTGAAAACTCATTCCCATTTCATGTTTTATCTTGGCTAATGAAGTAGTACATTCAGTATTCACGAAACAAACATGTCCCGTATCAAAGTGATTAAGAACAATTCACGCATATCACACCAAAACGGTATTTTCAAGTGCACTCTTTCGGCGGACGGATCGTTTATGTGGTCTTTCCCCAAATAGATGTCCTGCATGTTAGAAATATTCACGAATCCTAGACTGATATCAATCTACACACAAAACTAGATTAAGCACAAAGGGGAATGTATGCTACCCTTTCTTCTCCGTCACGTAAGTTACAAGAAAATAGGACGTAAGTTATGGGTGTGAAAACTCATTCCCATTTCATGGTTTATCTTGTCTAATGCAGTAGTACATTCAGAATTCAAGATAAAAACATGTCCCATATCAAAGTGATCGGGAAAAATTCACGCATATCACACTAAAACGGTATTTTGAAGTGCTCTCTTTCGGAGGACGGATCGTTAATGTGGTCTTACCCCAAATAGATGTCCTGCATGTTTCAAATCATCACGAATCCTAGACTGATATCAAGCTACACACATAGCTAGATTAGCAACAGAGGGGAATGTGTGCTACCCTTTCATGTTCGTCACGTAAGTAATAAGAAAATATAACGTAAGTTATTGGTGTGAAAACTCATTCGCATTTGATGTTTTATCTTGTTTATTGCAGTAGAACATTCAGTATTCACGATAAAAAGACGTCCCATATCAAAGTGATCGAGAACAATTTACGCACATCACACCAAAACGGCATTTTCATGTGCACTCTTTCGGCGGACGGATCCCTCGTGTGGTCTTACCCCAAATAGATATCCTGCATGTTACAAATCTTCACGAAGGCTAGACTGATATCATGCTACACATAAAACTAAATTAACCACACAGGGGAATGTATGCTACCCTTTCATCTCCGTCACGTAAGTTACAAGAAAATATTACGTAAGTTATGAGTGTGAAAACTCATTCCCATTTGATGTTTTATCTTGGCTAATCCAGAAGTACTTTCAGGAGTCACGAAACAAACATGTCACATGTCAAAGTGATCGAATAAAATTCAGGCATATCACACCAAAACGGTCTTTTCAAGTGTACTCTTTCGGAGGACGGATCCTTAATATGGTCTTACCCCAAATAGATGTATTGCATTTTACACATCTTCACGAAGGCTAGATTGATATCAAGCTCCAAAAATTACTATGTTATCCACACAGGGGAATGTATGCTACCCTTTCATCTCCGTCACGTAAGTTACAAGAAAATATTACGTAAGTTATGGGTGTGAAAACTCACTCCCATTTGATGTTTTATTTTGTATAACGCAGTAGAACATTCAGTACTCACAATACAAACATGTCCCATGTCAAAGTGTTCGAAACAAATTCACGCATATCACACCAAAACGGTATTTTCAAGAGCAATCTTTCGGCTGACGGATCCTTAATGTGGTCTTACCCCAAATAGATGTCCTGCATGTTAGAAACCTTCACGAAGGCTAGACTGATATCAAGCTACACATATAACTAGATTAACCAAACAGGGGAATGTATGCTACCCTTTCATCTCCGTCACGTAAGTTACAAGAAAATAGTGCGTAATTTATGGTTGTGAAAACTCATTCCCATTTCATTGTTTACTTTGTCTAATGCAGTAGTACATTCAGTATTCACGATAAAAACATGTCCCATATCAAAGTGATCTGGAAAAATTCACGCATATCACACAAAAACGGTATTTTCAAGTGCACTCTTTCGGCGGACGGATCCTTAATGTGGTTTTAACCCAAATAGATGTCCTGCATGTTTCAAATCATCACGAATCCTAGACTGATATCAAGCTACACACATAGCTAGAATAACAACATTGGGGAATGTATGCTACCCTTTCATCTTCGTCACGTAATTAACAAGAAAATATAACGTAAGTTATTGGTGTGAAAACTCATTCCTATTTCATGTTTTATCTTGTGTAATGCAGTAGTACATTCAATATTCACGACACAAACATGTCTAATGTCAAAGTGATCGAAAAAATTCACGGATATCACACCAAAACGGCATTTTCATGGGCACTCTTCCGGCGGACGGATCCTTCATGTGATCTTACCCCAAATAGATGTCCTGCATATTACAAACTATCAGGAAGGCTAGACTGATATCAAGCTACACATATAACTAGATTAACCACACAGGGGAGTGTATGCTACCCTTTCATCTTCGTAACGTAAGTGACAAGAAAATATTACGTAAGTTATTGGTGTGAAAACTCATTCCCATTTGATGTTTTATCTTGGCTAATGCAGTAGAACATTCAGTAATTACGATACAAACATGTCCCATATCAAAGTGTTCGAGAAAAATTCACGCATATCACACGAAAACGGTATTTTCAAGTGCACTCTTTCGGCGGACGGATCCTTAATGTGATCTTACCCCAAATATATGTCCTGCATGTTTCAAATCATCACGAATCCTAGACTGATATTAAGCTACACACATAGCTAGATTAACAACATTGGGGAATGTATGCTACCCTTTCATCTTCGTCACGTAAGTAACAAGAAAATATAACGTAAGTTATTGGTGTGAAAACTCATTCCTATTTCATGTTTTATCTTGTGTAATGCAGTAGTACATTCAATATTCACGTCACAAACATGTCTAATGTCAAAGTGATCGAAAAAATTCACGGATATCACACCAAAACGGCATTTTCATGGGCACTCTTCCGGCAGACGGATCCTTCATGTGATCTTACCCCAAATAGATGTCCTGTATGTTACAAAACTTCAGGAAAGCTAGACTGATATCAAGCTACACATATAACTAGATTAACCACACTGGGGAGTATATGCTACCTTTTCATCTCCGTCACGTAAGTTAAAAGAAAATAGGACGTAAGTTATGGGTGTGAAAACTCATTCCCATTTCATGGTTTATCTTGTCTAATGCAGTAGTACATTCAGAATTCAAGATAAAAACATGTCCCATATCAAAGTGATCGGAATAAATTCACGCATATCACACTAAAACGGTATTTTGAAGTGCTCTCTTTCGGAGGACGGATCGTTAATGTGGTCTTACCCCAAATAGATGTCCTGCATGTTTCAAATCATCACGAATCCTAGACTGATATCAAGCTACACACATAGCTAGATTAGCAACATAGGGGAATGTATGCTACCCTTTCATCTTCGTCACGTAAGTAATAAGAAAATATAACGTAAGTTATTGGTGTGAAAACTCATTCCCTTTTCATGTTTTATATTGGCTAATGAAGTAGTACATTCAGTATTCACGAAACAAACATGTCCCGTATCAAAGTGATTGAGAAAAATTCACGCATATCACACCAAAACGGTATTTTCAAGTGCACTCTTTCGGCGGACGGATCGTTTATGTGGTCTTTCCCCAAATAGATGTCCTGCATGTTAGAAATATTCACGAATCCTAGACTGATATCAATCTACACACAAAACTAGATTAAGCACAAAGGGGAATGTATGCTACCCTTTCTTCTCCGTCACGTAAGTTACAAGAAAATAGGACGTAAGTTATGGGTGTGAAAACTCATTCCCATTTCATGGTTTATCTTGTCTAATGCAGTAGTACATTCAGAATTCAAGATAAAAACATGTCCCATATCAAAGTGATCGGGATAAATTCACGCATATCACACTAAAACGGTATTTTGAAGTGCTCTCTTTCGGAGGACGGATCGTTAATGTGGTCTAACCCCAAATAGATGTCCTGCATGTTTCAAATCATCACGAATCCTAGACTGATATCAAGCTACACACTTAGCTAGATTAGCAACATAGGGGAATGTATGCTACCCTTTCATCTTCGTCACGTAAGTAATAAGAAAATATAACGTAAGTTATTGGTGTGAAAACTCATTCCCTTTTCATGTTTTATCTTGGCTAATGAAGTAGTACATTCAGTATTCACGAAACAAACATGTCCCGTATCAAAGTGATTGAGAAAAATTCACGCATATCACACCAAAACGGTATTTTCAAGTGCACTCTTTCGGCGGACGGATCGTTTATGTGGTCTTTCCCCAAATAGATGTCCTGCATGTTAGAAATATTCACGAATCCTAGACTGATATCAATCTACACACAAAACTAGATTAAGCACAAAGGGGAATGTATGCTACCCTTTCTTCTCCTTCACGTAAGTTACAAGAAAATAGGACGTAAGTTATGGGTGTGAAAACTCATTCCCATTTCATGGTTTATCTTGTCTAATGCAGTAGTACATTCAGAATTCAAGATAAAAACATGTCCCATATCAAAGTGATCGGGAAAATTCACGCATATCACACTAAAACGGTATTTTCAAGTGCTCTCTTTCCGAGGACGGATCGTTAATGTGGTCTTACCCCAAATAGATGTCCTGCATGTTTCAAATCATCACGAATCCTAGACTGATATCAAGCTACACACGTAGCTAGAATAGCAACATAGGGGAATGTATGCTACCCTTTCATCTTCGTCACGTAAGTAATAAGAAAATATAACGTAAGTTATTGGTGTGAAAACTCATTCCCATTTCATGTTTTATCTTGGCTAATGAAGTAGTACATTCAGTATTCACGAAACAAACATGTCCCGTATCAAAGTGATTGAGAAAAATTCACGCATTTCACAACAAAACGGTATTTTCAAGTGCACTCTTTCGGCTGACGGATCGTTAATGTGGTCTTACCCCAAATATATGTCCTGCATGTTTCAAATCATGACGAATCCTAGACTGATATCAAGCTACACACATAGCTTGATTAGCAACATAGGGGAATGTATGCTACCCTTTCATCTTCGTCACGTAAGTAATAAGAAAATATAACGTAAGTTATTGGTGTGAAAACTCATTCCCATTTCATGTTTTATCTTGGCTAATGAAGTAGTACAGTCAGTATTCACGAAACAAACATGTCCCGTATCAAAGTGATTGAGAAAAATTCACGCATATCACACCAAAACGGTATTTTCAAGTGCACTCTTTCGGCGGACGGATCGTTTATGTGGTCTTTCACCAAATATATGTCTTGCATGTTACAGATCTTCACGAAGGCTAGACTGATATAAAGCTAAACACATATATAGATTAACCTCACTGTGGAGTCTATGCTATCCTTTCATCTCCGTCACTTAAGATACAAGAAAATACTCCGTAAGTTATGGGTGTGAAAACTCATTCGCATTTGATGTTTTATCTTGTTTATTGCAGTAGAACATTCAGTATTCACGATAAAAAGACGTCCCATATCAAAGTGATCGAGAACAATTTACGCATATCACATCAAAACGGCATTTTCATGTGCACTCTTTCGGCGGACGGATCCCTCGTGTGGTCTCTCCCCAAATAGATATCCTGCATGTTACAAATCTTCACGAAGGCTAGACTGATATCATGCTACACATAAAACTAAATTAACCACACAGGGGAATGTATGCTACCCTTTCATCTCCGTCACGTAAGTTACAAAAAAATATTACGTAAGTTATGGGTGTGAAAACTCATTCCCATTTGATGTTTTATCTTGGCTAATGCAGAAATACTTTCAGGAGTCACGAAACAAACATGTCCCATGTCAAAGTGATCGAATAAAATTCAGGCATATCACACCAAAACGGTCTTTTCAAGTGTACTCTTTCGGAGGACGGATCCTTAATATGGTCTTACCCCAAATAGATGTATTGCATTTTACACATCTTCACGAAGGCTAGATTGATATCAAGCTCCAAAAATTACTATGTTATCCACACAGGGGAATGTATGCTACCCTTTCATCTCCGTCACGTAAGTTACAAGAAAATAGGACGTAAGTTGTGGGTGTGAAAACTCATTCCCATTTCATGGTTTATCTTGTCTAATGCAGTAGTACATTCAGAATTCAAGATAAAAACATGTCCCATATCAAAGTGATCGGGATAAATTCACGCATATCACACTAAAACGGTATTTTGAAGTGCTCTCTTTCGGAGGACGGATCGTTAATGTGGTCTAACCCCAAATAGATGTCCTGCATGTTTCAAATCATCACGAATCCTAGACTGATATAAAGCTACACACTTAGCTAGATTAGCAACATAGGGGAATGTATGCTACCCTTTCATCTTCGTCACGTAAGTAATAAGAAAATATAACGTAAGTTATTGGTGTGAAAACTCATTCCCTTTTCATGTTTTATCTTGGCTAATGAAGTAGTACATTCAGTATTCACGAAACAAACATGTCCCGTATCAAAGTGATTGAGAAAAATTCACGCATATCACACCAAAACGGTATTTTCAAGTGCACTCTTTCGGCGGACGGATCGTTTATGTGGTCTTTCCCCAAATAGATGTCCTGCATGTTAGAAATATTCACGAATCCTAGACTGATATCAATCTACACACAAAACTAGATTAAGCACAAAGGGGAATGTATGTTACCCTTTCTTCTCCGTCACGTAAGTTACAAGAAAATAGGACGTAAGTTATGGGTGTGAAAACTCATTCCCATTTCATGGTTTATCTTGTCTAATGCAGTAGTACATTCAGAATTCAAGATAAAAACATGTCCCATATCAAAGTGATCGGGATAAATTCACGCATATCACACTAAAACGGTATTTTGAAGTGCTCTCTTTCGGAGGACGGATCGTTAATGTGGTCTTACCCCAAATAGATGTCCTGCATGTTTCAAATCATCACGAATCCTAGACTGATATCAAGCTACACACTTAGCTAGATTAGCAACATAGGGGAATGTATGCTACCCTTTCATCTTCGTCACGTAAGTAATAAGAAAATATAACGTAAGTTATTGGTGTGAAAACTCATTCCCTTTTCATGTTTTATCTTGGCTAATGAAGTAGTACATTCAGTATTCACGAAACAAACATATCCCGTATCAAAGTGATTGAGAAAAATTCACGCATATCACACCAAAACGGTATTTTCAAGTGCACTCTTTCGGCGGACGGATCGTTTATGTGGTCTTTCCCCAAATAGATGTCCTGCATGTTAGAAATATTCACGAATCCTAGACTGATATCAATCTACACACAAAACTAGATTAAGCACAAAGGGGAATGTATGCTACCCTTTCTTCTCCTTCACGTAAGTTACAAGAAAATAGGACGTAAGTTATGGGTGTGAAAACTCATTCCCATTTCATGGTTTATCTTGTCTAATGCAGTAGTACATTCAGAATTCAAGATAAAAACATGTCCCATATCAAAGTGATCGGGAAAATTCACGCATATCACACTAAAACGGTATTTTCAAGTGCTCTCTTTCCGAGGACGGATCGTTAATGTGGTCTTACCCCAAATAGATGTCCTGCATGTTTCAAATCATCACGAATCCTAGACTGATATCAAGCTACACACGTAGCTAGAATAGCAACATAGGGGAATGTATGCTACCCTTTCATCTTCGTCACGTAAGTAATAACAAAATATAACGTAAGTTATTGGTGTGAAAACTCATTCCCATTTCATGTTTTATCTTGGCTAATGAAGTAGTACATTCAGTATTCACGAAACAAACATGTCCCGTATCAAAATGATTGAGAACAATTCACGCATATCACACCAAAACGGTATTTTCAAGTGCACTCTTTCGGCGGACGGATCGTTTATGTGGTCTTTCACCAAATATATGTCTTGCATGTTACAGATCTTCACGAAGGCTAGACTGATATAAAGCTAAACACATATATAGATTAACCTCACTGTGGAGTCTATGCTATCCTTTCATCTCCGTCACTTAAGATACAAGAAAATACTCCGTAAGTTATGGGTGTGAAAACTCATTCGCATTTGATGTTTTATCTTGTTTATTGCAGTAGAACATTCAGTATTCACGATAAAAAGACGTCCCATATCAAAGTGATCGAGAACAATTTACGCATATCACACCAAAACGGCATTTTCATGTGCACTCTTTCGGCGGACGGATCCCTCGTGTGGTCTCTCCCCAAATAGATATCCTGCATGTTACAAATCTTCACGAAGGCTAGACTGATATCATGCTACACATAAAACTAAATTAACCACACAGGGGAATGTATGCTACCCTTTCATCTCCGTCACGTAAGTTACAAAAAAATATTACGTAAGTTATGGGTGTGAAAACTCATTCCCATTTGATGTTTTATCTTGGCTAATGCAGAAATACTTTCAGGAGTCACGAAACAAACATGTCCCATGTCAAAGTGATCGAATAAAATTCAGGCATATCACACCAAAACGGTCTTTTCAAGTGTACTCTTTCGGAGGACGGATCCTTAATATGGTCTTACCCCAAATAGATGTATTGCATTTTACACATCTTCACGAAGGCTAGATTGATATCAAGCTCCAAAAATTACTATGTTATCCACACAGGGGAATGTATGCTACCCTTTCATCTCCGTCACGTAAGTTACAAGAAAATATTACGTAAGTTATGGGTGTGAAAACTCACTCCCATTTGATGTTTTATTTTGTATAGCGCAGTAGAACATTCAGTACTCACAATACAAAACATGTCCCATGTCAAAGTGTTCGAAACAAATTCACGCATATCACACCAAAACGGTATTTTCAAGAGCAATCTTTCGGCGGACGGATCCTTCATGTGGTCTTACCCCAAATAGATGTCCTGTATGTTACAAATCTTCACGAACGCTAGACTGATATCAAGCCACAGACACCACTAGATTAAAAACACAGGGGAATGTATGCTAACCTTTCATCTCGATCACGTAAGTTACAAGAAAATATTACGTAAGTTATGGGTGTGAAAACCCATTCCCATTTGATGTTTTATCTTGACTAATGCAGTAGTACATTAAGGAGTCACGAAACAAACATGTCCCATATCAAAGTGTTCGAAACAAATTCACGCATATCACACCAAAACGGTATTTTCAAGAGCAATCTTTCGGCGGACGGATCCTTCATGTGGTCTTACCCCAAATAGATGTCCTGCAAGTTAGAAACCTTCACGAAGGCTAGACTGATATCAAGCTACACATATAACTAGATTAACCAAACAGGGGAATGTATGCTACCCTTTCATCTCCGTCACGTAAGTTACAAGAAAATATTAAGTAAGTTATGGGTGTGAAAACTCATTCCCATTTGATGTTTTATCTTGGCTAATGCAGAAGTACTTTCAGGAGTCACGAAACAAACATGTCCCATGTCAAAGTGATCGAATAAAATTTAGGCATATCACACCAAAACGGTATTTTCAAGTGTACTCTTTCGGCGGACGGATGCTTAATGTGGTCTTACCCAAAATAAATGTCCTGCAAGTAAAAAATCTTCAAGACGGGTAGACTGATATGAGGCTACACACATGACTAGATTAACCACTATGGGGAATGTATGCTACCCTTTCATCTCCGTCACGTAAGTTACAAGAAAATAGTACGTAAGTTATGGGTGTGAAAACTCATTCCCATTTCATGTTTTATCTTTTCTAATGCAGTAGTACACTCAGTATTCACGAGACAAACATGTCCCATGTCAAAGTGATCGAATAAAATTCACGCATATCACACCAAAACGGTATTTTCAAGTGTACTCTTTCGGAGGACGGATCCTTAATATGGTCTTACCCCAAATAGATGTATTGCATTTTACACATCTTCACGAAGGCTAGATTGATATCAAGCTCCAAAAATTACTATGTTATCCACACAGGGCAATGTATGCTAACCTTTCATCTCCGTCACGTAAGTTATAAGAAAATATTACGTAAGTTATGGGTGTGAAAACCCATTCCCATTTGAAGTTTTATCTTGACTAATGCAGTAGTACATTAAGGAATCAAGAAACAAACATGTCCCATATCAAAGTGATCGAAAAAAATTCACGCATATCACATCAAAACGGTATTTTCAAGAGCAATCTTTCGGCGGACGGATCCTTCATGTGGTCTACCCCAAATAGATGTCCTGCATGTTATTAACCTTCATGAAGGCTAGACTGATAACAAGTTACACATATAACTAGATTAACCACACAGGGGAATGTATGCTACCCTTTCATCTCCGTCACGTAAGTTACAAGAAAATAGTGCGTAATTTATGGTTGTGAAAACTCATTCCCATTTCATTGTTTACCTTGTCTAATGCAGTAGTACATTCAGTACTCACGATAAAAACATGTCCCATATCAAAGTGATGTGGAAAAATTCACGCATATCACACCAAAACGATATTTTCAAGTGCACTCTTTCGGCGGATGGATCCTTAATGTGGTCTTACCCCAACAAGATGTCCTGCATGTTTCAAATCATCACGAATCCTAGACTGATATCAAGCTACACACATAGCTAGATTAACAACATTGGGGAATATATGCTACCCTTTCATCTTCGTCACGTAAGTAACAAGAAAATATAACGTAAGTTATTGGTGTGAAAACTCATTCCCATTTGATGTTTTATTCTTGGCTAATGCAGTAGTACATTCAGTAGTTACGATACAAACATGTCCCATATCAAAGTGTTCGAGAAAAATTGACGCATATCACACGAAAACGGTATTTTCAAGTGCACTCTTTCGGCGGACGGATCCTTAATGTGATCTTACCCCAAATATATGTCCTGCATGTTTCAAATCATCACGAATCCTAGACTGATATCAAGCTACACACATAGCTAGATTAACAACACAGGGAATGTATGCTACCCTTTCATCTTCGTCACGTAAGTAACAAGAAAATATAACGTAAGTTATTGGTGTAAAAACTCATTCCTATTTCATGTTTTATCTTGCGTAATGCAGTAGTACATTCAGTATTCACGACACAAACATGTCCCATGTCAAAGAGATCTAAAATATTCACGGATATCACACCAAAACGGCATTTTCATGGGCACTCTTGCGACAGACGGATTCTTCATGTGATCTTACCCCAAATAGATGTCCTGTATGTTACAAAACTTCAGGAACGCTAGACTGATATCAAGCTACACATATAACTAGATTAACCACACTGGGGAATGTATGCTACCCTTTCATCTCCGTCACGTAAGTTACAAGAAAATAGGACGTAAGTTATGGGTGTGAAAACTCATTCCCATTTCATTGTTTATCTTGTCTAATGCAGTAGTACATTCAGAATTCAAGATAAAAACATGTCCCATATCAAAGTGATCGGGAAAAATTCACGCATATCACACTAAAACGGTATTTTCAAGTGCTCTCTTTCGGAGGACGGATCGTTAATGTGGTCTTACCCCAAATAGATGTATTGCATTTTACACATCTTCACGAAGGCTAGATTGATATCAAGCTCCAAAAATTACTATGTTATCCACACAGGGGAATGTATGCTACCCTTTCATCCCCGTCACGTAAGTTACAAGAAAATATTACGTAAGTTACGGGTGTGAAAACTCACTCCCATTTGATGTTTTATTTTGTATAACGTAGTAGAACATTCAGTACTCACAATACAAACATGTCCCAAGTCAAAGTGTTCGAAACAAATTCACGCATATCACACCAAACCGGTATTTTCAAGAGCAATCTTTCGGCGGACGGATCCTTAATGTGGTCTTACCCCAAATAGATGTCCTGTATGTTTCAAATCATCACGAATCCTAGACTGATATCAAGCTACACACATAGCTAGAATAACAACATTGGGGAATGTATGCTACCCTTTCATCTTCGTCACGTAAGTAACAAGAAAATATAACGTAAGTTATTGGTGTGAAAACTCATTCCTATTTCATGTTTTATCTTGTGTAATGCAGTAGTACATTCAATATTCACGACACAAACATGTTTAATGTCAAAGTGATCGAAAAAATTCACGGATATCACACCAAAAAGGCATTTTCATGGGCACTCTTCCGGCGGACGGATCCTTCATGTGATCTTACCCCAAATAGATGTCCTGCATATCACAAAACATCAGGAAGGCTAGACTGATATCAAGCTACACATATAACTAGATTAACCACACAGGGGAATGTATGCTATCCTTTCATCTCCGTCACTTAAGTTACAAGAAAATAGGACGTATGTTATGGGTGTGAAAACTCACTCCCATTTGATGTTTTATTTTGTATAACGCAGTAGAATAT
This sequence comes from Paraescarpia echinospica, assembly GCA_020002185.1. Classification (NCBI taxonomy): domain Eukaryota; kingdom Metazoa; phylum Annelida; class Polychaeta; order Sabellida; family Siboglinidae; genus Paraescarpia; species Paraescarpia echinospica. The sequence goes on along the minus strand of CM034534.1, from coordinate 21,416,364 downwards.
TCAGTACTCACAATACAAACATGTCCCATGTCAAAGTGTTCGAAACAAATTCACGCATATCACACCAAACCGGTATTTTCAAGAGCAATCTTTCGGCGGACGGATCCTTAATGTGGTCTTACCCCAAATAGATGTCCTGTATGTTACAAATCTTCACGAACGCTAGACTGATATCAAGCCACACACACCACTAGATTAAAAACACAGGGGAATGTATGCTACCCTTTCATCTCCGTCACGTAAGTTACAAGAAAATATTACGTAAGTTATGGGTGTGAAAACCCATTCCCATTTGATGTTTTATCTTGACTAATGCAGTAGTACATTAAGGAGTCACGAAACAAACATGTCCCATATCAAAGTGTTCGAAACAAATTCACGCATATCACACCAAAACGGTATTTTCAAGAGCAATCTTTCGGAGGACGGATCCTTCATGTGGTCTTACCCCAAATATATGTCCTGCATGTAAGAAACCTTCACGAAGGCTAGACTGATATCAAGCTACACATATAACTAGACTAACCAAACAGGGGAATGTATGCTACCCTTTCATCTCCGTCACGTAAGTTACAAGAAAATAGTGCGTAATTTATGGTTGTGAAAACTCATTCCCATTTCATTGTTTACTTTGTCTAATGCAGTAGAACATTCAGTATTCACGATAAATACATGTCCCATATCAAAGTGATCTGGAAAAATTCACGCATATCACACCAAAACGGTATTTTCAAGTGCACTCTTTCGGCGGACGGATCGTTTATGTGGTCTTTCCCCAAATATATGTCCTGCATGTTAGAAATATTCACGAATCCTAGACTGATATCAATCTACACACAAAACTAGATTAAGCACAAAGGGGAATGTATGCTACCCTTTCTTCTCCGTCACGTAAGTTACAAGAAAATAGGACGTAAGTTATGGGTGTGAAAACTCATTCCCATTTCATGGTTTATCTTGTCTAATGCAGTAGTACATTCAGAATTCAAGATAAAAACATGTCCCATATCAAAGTGATCGGGATAAATTCACGCATATCACACTAAAACGGTATTTTGAAGTGCTCTCTTTCGGAGGACGGATCGTTAATGTGGTCTAACCCCAAATAGATGTCCTGCATGTTTCAAATCATCACGAATCCTAGACTGATATCAAGCTACACACTTACCTAGATTAGCAACATAGGGGAATGTATGCTACCCTTTCATCTTCGTCACGTAAGTAATAAGAAAATATAACGTAAGTTATTGGTGTGAAAACTCATTCCCTTTTCATGTTTTATCTTGGCTAATGAAGTAGTACATTCAGTATTCACGAAACAAACATGTCCCGTATCAAAGTGATTGAGAAAAATTCACGCATATCACACCAAAACGGTATTTTCAAGTGCACTCTTTCGGCGGACGGATCGTTTATGTGGTCTTTCCCCAAATAGATGTCCTGCATGTTAGAAATATTCACGAATCCTAGACTGATATCAATCTACACACAAAACTAGATTAAGCACAAAGGGGAATGTATGCTACCCTTTCTTCTCCTTCACGTAAGTTACAAGAAAATAGGACGTAAGTTATGGGTGTGAAAACTCATTCCCATTTCATGGTTTATCTTGTCTAATGCAGTAGTACATTCAGAATTCAAGATAAAAACATGTCCCATATCAAAGTGATCGGGAAAATTCACGCATATCACACTAAAACGGTATTTTCAAGTGCTCTCTTTCCGAGGACGGATCGTTAATGTGGTCTTACCCCAAATAGATGTCCTGCATGTTTCAAATCATCACGAATCCTAGACTGATATCAAGCTACACACGTAGCTAGAATAGCAACATAGGGGAATGTATGCTACCCTTTCATCTTCGTCACGTAAGTAATAAGAAAATATAACGTAAGTTATTGGTGTGAAAACTCATTCCTATTTCATGTTTTATCTTGTGTAATGCAGTAGTACATTCAATATTCACGACACAAACATGTTTAATGTCAAAGTGATCGAAAAAATTCACGGATATCACACCAAAAAGGCATTTTCATGGGCACTCTTCCGGCGGACGGATCCTTCATGTGATCTTACCCCAAATAGATGTCCTGCATATCACAAAACATCAGGAAGGCTAGACTGATATCAAGCTACACATATAACTAGATTAACCACACAGGGGAATGTATGCTATCCTTTCATCTCCGTCACTTAAGTTACAAGAAAATAGGACGTAAGTTATGGGTGTGAAAACTCACTCCCATTTGATGTTTTATTTTGTATAACGCAGTAGAACATTCAGTACTCACAATACAAACATGTCCCATGTCAAAGTGTTCGAAACAAATTCACGCATATCACACCAAACCGGTATTTTCAAGAGCAATCTTTCGGCGGACGGATCCTTAATGTGGTCTTACCCCAAATAGACGTCCTGTATGTTACAAATCTTCACGAACGCTAGACTGATATCAAGCCACACACACCACTAGATTAAAAACACAGGGGATTGTATGCTACCCTTTCATCTCCGTCACGTAAGTTACAAGAAAATATTACGTAAGTTATGGGTGTGAAAACCCATTCCCATTTGATGTTTTATCTTGACTAATGCAGTAGTACATTAAGGAGTCACGAAACAAACATGTCCCATATCAAAGTGTTCGAAACAAATTCACGCATATCACATCAAAACGGTATTTTCAAGAGCAATCTTTCGGAGGACGGATCCTTCATGTGGTCTTACCCCAAATATATGTCCTGCATGTAAGAAACCTTCACGAAGGCTAGACTGATATCAAGCTACACATATAACTAGACTAACCAAACAGGGGAATGTATGCTACCCTTTCATCTCCGTCACGTAAGTTACAAGAAAATAGTGCGTAATTTATGGTTGTGAAAACTCATTCCCATTTCATTGTTTACTTTGTCTAATGCAGTAGTACATTCAGTATTCACGATAAAAACATGTCCCATATCAAAGTGATCTGGAAAAATTCACGCATATCACACCAAAACGGTATTTTCAAGTGCACTCTTTCGGCGGACGGATCCTTAATGTGGTCTTACCCCAAATAGATGTCCTGCATGTTTCAAATCATCACGAATCCTAGACTGATATCAAGCTACACACATAGCTAGATTAACAACATTGGGGAATGTATGCTACCCTTTCATCTTCGTCACGTAAGTAACAAGAAAATATAACGTAAGTTATTGGTGTGAAAACTCATTCCTATTTCATGTTTTATCTTGTGTAATGCAGTAGTACATTCAATATTCACGACACAAACATGTCTAATGTCAAAGTGATCGAAAAAATTCACGGATATCACACCAAAACGGCATTTTCATGGTCACTCTTCCGGCGGACGGATCCTTCATGTGATCTTACCCCAAATAGATGTCCTGCATATTACAAAACATCAGGAAGGCTAGACTGATATCAAGCTACACATATAACTAGATTAACCACACAGGGGAATGTATGCTATCCTTTCATCTCCGTCACTTAAGTTACAAGAAAATAGGACGTAAGTTATGGGTGTGAAAATTCATTCCCATTTCATGGTTTATCTTGTCTAATGCTGTAGTACATTCAGTATGCACGATAAAACCATGTCCCATATCAAAGTGATCGGGAAAAATTCACGCATTTCACACCAAAACGGTATTTTTAAGTGCTCTCTTTCGGCGGACGGATCGTTAATGTGGTCTTACCCCAAATAGATGTCCTGCATGTTTCAAATCATCACGAATCCTATATTGATATCAAGCTACATACATAGCTAGATTAACAACATAGGGGAGTGTATGCTACTCTTTCATCTTCGTAACGTAAGTTACAAGAAAATATTACGTAAGTTATTGGTGTGAAAACTCATTCCTATTTCATGTTTTATCTTGCGTAATGCAGTAGTACATTCAGTATTCACGACACAAACATGTCCCATGTCAAAGTGATCTAAAAAATTCACGGATATCACACCAAAACGGCATTTTCATGGGCACTCTTGCGGCAGACGGATCCTTCATGTGATCTTACCCCAAATAGATGTCCTGTATGTTACAAAACTTCAGGAAAGCTAGACTGATATTAAGCTACACATATAACTAGATTAACCACACTGGGGAGTGTATGCTACCCTTTCATCTCCGTCACGTAAGTTACAAGAAAATAGGACGTAAGTTATGGGTGTGAAAACTCATTCCCATTTCTTGGTTTATCTTGTCTAATGCAGTAGTACATTCAGAATTCAAGATAAAACATGTCCCATATCAAAGTGATCGGGAAAAATTAACGCATATCACACTAAAACGGTATTTTCAAGTGCTCTCTTTCGGAGGACGGATCGTTAATGTGGTCTTACCCCAAATAGATGTCCTGCATGTTTCAAATCATCACGAATCCTAGACTGATACCAAGCTACACACATAGCTAGATTAGCAACATAGGGGAATGTATGCTACCCTTTCATCTTCGTCACGTAAGTAATAAGAAAATATAACGTAAGTTATTGGTGTGAAAACTCATTCCCATTTCATGTTTTATCTTGGCTAATGAAGTAGTACATTCAGTATTCACGAAACAAACATGTCCCGTATCAAAGTGATTGAGAAAAATTCACGCATATCACACCAAAACGGTATTTTCAAGTGCACTCTTTCGGCGGACGGATCCTTAATGTGGTCTTACCCCAAATAGATGTCCTGCATGTTTCAAATCATCACGAATCCTAGACTGATATCAAGCTACACACATAGCTAGATTAACAACATTGGGGAATGTATGCTACCCTTTCATCTTCGTCACGTAAGTAACAAGAAAATATAACGTAAGTTATTGGTGTGAAAACTCATTCCTATTTCATGTTTTATCTTGTGTAATGCAGTAGTATATTCAGTATTCACGACACAAACATGTCCCATGTCAAAGTGATCTAAAAAATTCACGGATATCACACCAAAACGGCATTTTCATGGTCACTCTTCCGGCGGACGGATCCTTCATGTGATCTTACCCCAAATAGATGTCCTGCATATTACAAAACATCAGGAAGGCTAGACTGATATCAAGCTACATATATAACTAGATTAACCACACAGGGGAATGTATGCTATCCTTTCATCTCCGTCACTTAATTTACAAGAAAATAGGACGTAAGTTATGGGTGTGAAAATTCATTCCCATTTCATGGTTTATCTTGTCTAATGCTGTAGTACATTCAGTATTCACGATAATACCATGTCCCATATCAAAGTGATCGGGAAAAATTCACGCATTTCACACCAAAACGGTATTTTTAAGTGCTCTCTTTCGGCGGACGGATCGTTAATGTGGTCTTACCCCAAATAGATGTCCTGCATGTTTCAAATCATCACGAATCCTATATTGATATCAAGCTACATACATAGCTAGATTAACAACATAGGGGAGTGTATGCTACTATTTCATCTTCGTAACGTAAGTTACAAGAAAATATTACGTAAGTTATTGGTGTGAAAACTCATTCCTATTTCATGTTTTATCTTGTGTAATGCAGTAGTACATTCAGTATTCACGACACAAACATGTCCCATGTCAAAGTGATCTAAAAAATTCACGGATATCACACCAAAACGGCATTTTCATGGGCACTCTTGCGGCAGACGGATCCTTCATGTGATCTTACCCCAAATAGATGTCCTGTATGTTACAAAACTTCAGGAAAGCTAGACTGATATCAAGCTACACATATAACTAGATTAACCACACTGGGGAGTGTATGCTACCTTTTCATCTCCGTCACGTAAGTTAAAAGAAAATAGGACGTAAGTTATGGGTGTGAAAACTCATTCCCATTTCATGGTTTATCTTGTCTAATGCAGTAGTACATTCAGAATTCAAGATAAAAACATGTCCCATATCAAAGTGATCGGGATAAATTCACGCATATCACACTAAAACGGTATTTTGAAGTGCTCTCTTTCGGAGGACGGATCGTTAATGTGGTCTTACCCCAAATAGATGTCCTGCATGTTTCAAATCATCACGAATCCTAGACTGATATCAAGCTACACACATAGCTAGATTAGCAACATAGGGGAATGTATGCTACCCTTTCATCTTCGTCACGTAAGTAATAAGAAAATATAACGTAAGTTATTGGTGTGAAAACTCATTCCCTTTTCATGTTTTATCTTGGCTAATGAAGTAGTACATTCAGTATTCACGAAACAAACATGTCCCGTATCAAAGTGATTGAGAAAAATTCACGCATATCACACCAAAACGGTATTTTCAAGTGCACTCTTTCGGCGGACGGATCGTTTATGTGGTCTTTCCCCAAATAGATGTCCTGCATGTTAGAAATATTCACGAATCCTAGACTGATATCAATCTACACACAAAACTAGATTAAGCACAAAGGGGAATGTATGCTACCCTTTCTTCTCCTTCACGTAAGTTACAAGAAAATAGGACGTAAGTTATGGGTGTGAAAACTCATTCCCATTTCATGGTTTATCTTGTCTAATGCAGTAGTACATTCAGAATTCAAGATAAAAACATGTCCCATATCAAAGTGATCGGGATAAATTCACGCATATCACACTAAAACGGTATTTTGAAGTGCTCTCTTTCGGAGGACGGATCGTTAATGTGGTCTAACCCCAAATAGATGTCCTGCATGTTTCAAATCATCACGAATCCTAGACTGATATCAAGCTACACACTTAGCTAGATTAGCAACATAGGGGAATGTATGCTACCCTTTCATCTTCGTCACGTAAGTAATAAGAAAATATAACGTAAGTTATTGGTGTGAAAACTCATTCCCTTTTCATGTTTTATCTTGGCTAATGAAGTAGTACATTCAGTATTCACGAAACAAACATATCCCGTATCAAAGTGATTGAGAAAAATTCACGCATATCACACCAAAACGGTATTTTCAAGTGCACTCTTTCGGCGGACGGATCGTTTATGTGGTCTTTCCCCAAATAGATGTCCTGCATGTTAGAAATATTCACGAATCCTAGACTGATATCAATCTACACACAAAACTAGATTAAGCACAAAGGGGAATGTATGCTACCCTTTCTTCTCCTTCACGTAAGTTACAAGAAAATAGGACGTAAGTTATGGGTGTGAAAACTCATTCCCATTTCATGGTTTATCTTGTCTAATGCAGTAGTACATTCAGAATTCAAGATAAAAACATGTCCCATATCAAAGTGATCGGGAAAAATTCACGCATATCACACTAAAACGGTATTTTCAAGTGCTCTCTTTCGGAGGACGGATCGTTAATGTGGTCTTACCCCAAATAGATGTCCTGCATGTTTCAAATCATCACGAATCCTAGACTGATATCAAGCTACACACGTAGCTAGAATAGCAACATAGGGGAATGTATGCTACCCTTTCATCTTCGTCACGTAAGTAATAAGAAAATATAACGTAAGTTATTGGTGTGAAAACTCATTCCTATTTCATGTTTTATCTTGTGTAATGCAGTAGTACATTCAATATTCACGACACAAACATGTTTAATGTCAAAGTGATCGAAAAAATTCACGGATATCACACCAAAAAGGCATTTTCATGGGCACTCTTCCGGCGGACGGATCCTTCATGTGATCTTACCCCAAATAGATGTCCTGCATATCACAAAACATCAGGAAGGCTAGACTGATATCAAGCTACACATATAACTAGATTAACCACACAGGGGAATGTATGCTATCCTTTCATCTCCGTCACTTAAGTTACAAGAAAATAGGACGTAAGTTATGGGTGTGAAAACTCACTCCCATTTGATGTTTTATTTTGTATAACGCAGTAGAACATTCAGTACTCACAATACAAACATGTCCCATGTCAAAGTGTTCGAAACAAATTCACGCATATCACACCAAACCGGTATTTTCAAGAGCAATCTTTCGGCGGACGGATCCTTAATGTGGTCTTACCCCAAATAGACGTCCTGTATGTTACAAATCTTCACGAACGCTAGACTGATATCAAGCCACACACACCACTAGATTAAAAACACAGGGGAATGTATGCTACCCTTTCATCTCCGTCACGTAAGTTACAAGAAAATATTACGTAAGTTATGGGTGTGAAAACCCATTCCCATTTGATGTTTTATCTTGACTAATGCAGTAGTACATTAAGGAGTCACGAAACAAACATGTCCCATATCAAAGTGTTCGAAACAAATTCACGCATATCACATCAAAACGGTATTTTCAAGAGCAATCTTTCGGAGGACGGATCCTTCATGTGGTCTTACCCCAAATATATGTCCTGCATGTAAGAAACCTTCACGAAGGCTAGACTGATATCAAGCTACACATATAACTAGACTAACCAAACAGGGGAATGTATGCTACCCTTTCATCTCCGTCACGTAAGTTACAAGAAAATAGTGCGTAATTTATGGTTGTGAAAACTCATTCCCATTTCATTGTTTACTTTGTCTAATGCAGTAGTACATTCAGTATTCACGATAAAAACATGTCCCATATCAAAGTGATCTGGAAAAATTCACGCATATCACACCAAAACGGTATTTTCAAGTGCACTCTTTCGGCGGACGGATCCTTAATGTGGTCTTACCCCAAATAGATGTCCTGCATGTTATAAATATTCACGAATCCTAGACTGATATCAATCTTCACACAAAACTAGATTAAGCACAAAGGGGAATGTATACTACCCTTTCATCTCCGTCACGTAAGTTACAAGAAAATAGTACGTAATTTATGGGTTTTAAAACTAATTCCCATTTGATGTTTTATCATGTATATTGCAGTAGAACATTCAGTATTCACGATAAAAAGACGTCCCGTATCAAAGTGATCGAGAAGAATTCTCGCATATCACACCAAAACGGCATTTTCATGTGCACTCATTCGGCGGACGGATCCTTTATGTGGTCTTACCCGAAATAGATGTCCTGCATGTTACAAACCTTCACGAAGGATAGACTGATATCAAGTTGCACATATAACTAGATTAACCACACAGGGGAATGTATGCTACCCTTCCATCTCCGTCACGTAAGTTACAAGAAAATAGTACGTAAGTTATGGGTGTGAAAATTCATTCGCATTTCATGTTTTATATTGTGTAATGCAGTAGTACATTCAGTATTCACGATACAAACATATCCCATGTCAAAGTGATCGAAAAAATTCACGGATATCACACCAAAAAGGCATTTTCATGTGCACTCTTTCAGCGGACGGATCCTTCATGTGGTCTTACCCCAAATAGATGTCCTGCATGTTAGAAATATTCACGAATCCTAGACTGATATCAATCTACACACAAAACTAGATTAAGCACAAAGGGGAATGTATGCTACCCTTTCATCTCCGTCACGTAAGTTACAAGAAAATAGTACGTAATTTATGAGTTTGAAAACTAATTCCCATTTGATGTTTTATCATGTATATTGCAGTAGAACATTCATTATTCACGATAAAAAGACGTCCCATATCAATGTGATCGAGAAAAATTCACGCATATGACACCAACACGGCATTTTCATGTGCATTCTTTCGGCGGACGGATCCTTAATGTTGTCTTACCCCAAATATATGTCCTGCATGTTAGAAAACTTCACGAAGGCTAGACTGATATCAAGCTACACATATAACTAGATTAACCACACAGGGGAATGTATGCTACCCTTTCATCTCCGTCACGTAAGTTACAAGAAAATAGTACATAAGTTATGGGTGTGAAAACTCATTCCTATTTCATGTTTTATTTTGTCTTATGCAGTAGTACATTCAGTATTCACGATAAAAACATGTCCCATATCAAAGTGATCGGGAAAAATTCACGTATATCACACCAAAACGGTATTTTCATGTGCACTCTTTCGGCGGACGGATCCTTAATGTGGTCTCACCCCAAATAGATGTCCTGCATGTTAGAAATATTCACGAATCCTAGACTTATATCAATCTACACACAAAACTAGATTAAGCACAAAGGGGAATGTATGCTACCATTTCATCTCCGTCACGTAAGTTACAAGAAAATAGTACGTAATTTATGGGTTTTAAAACTAATTCCCATTTGATGTTTTATCATGTATATTGCAGTAGAACATTCAGTATTCACGATAAAAAGACGTCCCATATCAAAGTGATCGAGATAAATTCTCGCATATCACACCAAAACGGCATTTTCATGTGCACTCTTTCGGCGGACGGATCCTTTATGTGGTCTTACCCGAAACAGATGTCCTGCATGTTACAAACCTTCACGAAGGCTAGACTGATATCAAGCTGCACATATAACTAGATTAACCACACAGGGGAATGTATGCTACCCTTTCATCTCCGTCACGTAAGTTACAAGAAAATAGTACGTAAGTTATGGGTGTGAAAATTCATTCGCATTTCATGTTTTATATTGTGTAATGCAGTAGTACATTCAGTATTCACGATACAAACATATCCCATGTCAAAGTGATCGAAAAAATTCACGGATATCACACCAAAAAGGCATTTTCATGTGCACTCGTTCGGCGGACGGATCCTTCATGTGGTCTTACCCCAAATAGATGTGCTGCATGTTAGGAACCTTCACGAAGGCTAGACTCATATCAAGCCACACATATAACTAGATTAACCACACAGGGGAATGTATGATACCCTTTCATCTCCGTCACGTAAGTTACAAGAAAATAGTACATAAGTTATGGGTGTGAAAACTCATTCCTATTTCATGTTTTATCTTGTCTAATGCAGTAGTACATTCAGTATACACGATAAAAACATGTCCCATATCAA